>CM075873.1:13408689-13532312 GCA_038021265.1 Cyprinella venusta | reverse complement strand
CCCTAATGTCGGAAATAAGCGGAGCCTCGGAGATTCATTAGAAAATTGAATGGAATCAAGAGTCTGAGGGCTGAAAAACATGCCCTTAATAAGACGGCTGGTAACATAAAAGCAGCTCACAGCCAAGGTCCTTTATTTTCAAAAAGCAGTGGAGCCTTTGAAGAGGGCTTAAGAACAGAGCGAAGGAAGAGATGAAGAGAGTGCAGCGGAGGGATATCCTTGGAGAACTATTCCTGTCCCACGAGGGAAGTGATGGAGGCATGGATGTGCGCATGTTTGTAGCAGTCTCAGCAAGCTTGTCAGCCCGTGTGTTTGTGTGTGTGTGTGTGTGTGTGAACATCTACAGCATGCTGGAGCATGTGCACCTGTCACACTAGATGGCACACGTGTAGCTGCGAGTGCTAAAGGTGAGGTGTGTTCAACGTTTATGTGTGCAGGTAACTGTACATGTGTGTGTGTATGTGTGTGTGTGTGATTAACCTTGTACTTGCTCTTTTGCCTGTCTGGCTCATGGCTCAGCTCTGCTGAAGTCTCTCGTCTCATTCATATTTGATAGACAGGCCCAGACCTAATCTGATAAAGTGCACTTCAGCCTTGGTGTCTTCTGATGAACTTCTAAGTGGGAAGTGCAAAAGTGTGTGCGTGCGTGTGTGTTTATGATGAGTGTATGTGTGTGGGGGAGAGAGAGGGTTTGGCGTGGGTGGGTGTGTGTGTGGGGGGGTGGAGAGGGGGCTTGGGTGTTAGTAGAGGATGGATTGGGGCTAAATCGATGTTGATTTATAATTTACTATTGCAAGAACCTATCACTGTATGTGAAGCCTGTATCCAGCCTCATCTATATTACATTAGGACAGAAGCTCTCGCTCTGCACTGGACACAACAGACCTTGTGGTGTGGAAGGAGGGCTGGTCGATCCACACACACACACACACAGGCTGTAACAGCAGGGCCTTCAGGAAGACACATACACTTTCGTTTTGAGAAGCTGACTGTCCCCCTTAGATTTTTAAGCCATGTGGATTTTTAATGCAACATCCTATTCCCATAACACTACTTGTACTTTGAAAACTGAGCAATCATTGTGGGGACAAAAAGCAAAAATCACAAATTATTTCTAAATTTGGTCTGTCCAATAAAACCACAGCTTTTATAGATCATTTGCTTTTAAATGAATAAAATAATCACCCTCTTTTTGCTTCAAGATTTTATTACCCCTTTGAAACACAAAAGCTACTTAGCAAAATGCCAAAGCTGCACTTTCCTATAAAAATGTACAGTATTATTGGCATGTCAAGATGCAATTTTGCTTTGTGTAGTAAAATACCAAGTTCTGGCATGGTACTCTTGATGGCGCTGTCTGATTGTCCTTAACTGATTTGATAGCGATCGCATTGTTGTCTATATTGCGCAGCTGATTGGTTGCTGTTAGCAGCCAATTGACTAATTACGAAAAAAAAACAAAAAAAAAAAACGAAATGCCCAAGAAAATTAAATCTCTCTGGTCAAATTGTCCAATTAAAATGGCCCAATAATCCCCCCCAACACAATCTGAATCTGAGAATAATCCTAAAATGTATAAAGCAAAAATACACTGACCGATCAGAAGGATTTTTTTGCCAATTACAAGCACTGAATCTGCGCACAGAGCTCTCTTATCAATGCCGTAAGCCTGCGTCGTGATGCCCGCTCCGTGGCTATAGAGGATTGCATTTCCACAGCCTGCGAAGTCCTCAAATGTGTTTTCAACAAAATGTATCCAGTAGGGATGCTCATTTCGTTAATTTTCCCAACCGACAGTCTGGAATCCATTTGAACACTGAATTGAACAGTGAATCCATTTGAAAGAAGCTTTCAAAAACGGGCAATTTTTTTTTTTTTTTTACGCCTACATTTAAAAATAACTTGAGCGTGCAAAAGACGCGATATGTGAACAGGCTCTTATGCAGTTTATGTGCATTGCAAGTTGTGGAGAGACACTAGGAAGTTTTGATTTTAAGTCGGTAAAGGTGATAAAGGGAGTTATTTCATGTATGTTACATGGGGCAGCAGCAGCATACTTGCTCACAGCAATGTCTGTGAATGTTTTGGCAGCAGCAAGTCTCGGTACTTGCTCTACAGCAGCATAGCAGATCTATTTTGCTAAGACCATATACAGTTACATTGTCATAACCACTGCACTTACCATTACCATGTCAATCTCCCATAGTTGTCATGACAGAATTACCTTATCGTACAGAGGAGAACCATGCGAGCCCTAAAATAAAACTAAAATAAAATAAGTCATCTAATCATCTAAATCAAACTTCTTCTCCTATATTTTGTGTTGTTTGCCTTTAATGTGTATCAGCAAGGCTTTGCAGTCTTTATGCTGCTTCATGAGAACTTTATTATGCATAATAATTTATATGTAGAAATAAAGTTCAGCTACACATCTCATCCTACTATCAAATTCATTCAAAATTAAATTAAAGAAGAAACAAAGCATTTAATTTTGAAAATATTACATTTTTTCATTAAAAAAGGAAAAAATTGTGTTTCTATTGCTGTCATATTTTTTGACAGGATGAGTTTGTATATTGGGTTTATGAGAAAATGCTGTCATCTCTCTGCTTTATTAACAATCATAGATTACTCACTTGGCACACAAAGACCTTTTCTCTCTCTCCCTCTCTCTCCCTTTCATACTGTCTTTCTCTTCTCTCTGTGTAGTATTGATGAGGGAGGAGGCAGTGGCAATGTCAGTACTATGTTGAGTGGGTAAACAGCAGGCATATGGAGAGGTCAGGCAGGGCACCACAAGACCCCTCTGTCTGCTCTGGCCAAACCGTTACACCCCACTGAAAGAAAATCAATCCCATCATACCACAGACACATATTCCCCTCCCCTTCTCTTCTCTTCTTGTGTTCCTCACCTCTGTTTTATCCACATACACACTCACTCAAACACACAAAATCGTTATAAGATGTTATTACTAGGCTCCTCTATATTAAGTTTACACTCTTCACCTTATCGCATGCCTTCTTTTTAAAAGCTCTGACTCACTTTATAAAATGAGTGTGTGTTTTTAAAAGCTGTATGAATGAAACCTGAGGTTTTTTTTTTCTGTCCTTCCTTGTTCTCTTTGATTAAGTCTTTTCAATATAAACACCATGGTTTTATGTACTAAAGTTGAATTCAAGTACATACTTAGCTGGGCACAGAACTTTCCTGTTTCCTGCATACATTTTTTGATGTTTACAGTGTGGTTTTATATGAAACACATGCAAACTTGCTCTTCGGTGTGACTATCGGCCCCTGAGGTTATACGTGTTGTCATGGCGACTTGCAGTCAGACAAAAAAATGGGTTAATTATCGTCAGAACAGTTGATTGGTTTGCGGCAGTAATTAACACAGGTGAGGTTAATTAGTTCCCATGAAACCAGTCAGTCTCTGCAGCACACACAAGGGAAAACAGCAGAGGAAAGGAAAACATACACATGTACACGCCTGTACTTTATTACTTCTGAAAGTTAGGAAGAATTTTAATATGCATGGTAAGGTCCCCTGTGAGAGGACGCAAGGAGAAATTCAGCCTCATTAATAGAAGCAGGACAAACCTAAGCGAGATGCTGTCTCTATCAATAACAGATAGCTAATTCCACACATAGTGTATGTGTGGAATTAGCTATATGTTATTGTGCCTCTCTCTGACCAAGGCACATGTGAACATGCGAAGTGCCAAACAAGATATCATTCTTTTTGTGTCCAGCACATCTGCTTCATGCATCCGTCTGTCTGTCTGCCTATTGTAAAGTGTTTGGCTGTAGTAAGCGCATGTAGTAAGATTTAGAACAGTAAACAATCTTTTAATAAATCCAACAGAAACAGGAAAACTCAGCATCTAGAATAACCTAAAACCATGTAAAGCAAATATGAAACAAAACATTGAACAAAGGAATCTGAAGACTTAAGTACAAGGCAAAGCTAATGAACCAAACTGAATCAGGTGCATAATTAATTAGGAGTTATGGAAAATAAAAAGCACAGGGAACACAGGGGAAACATAATACAATGACAGTAAAACAGAACTGTACAGAACAGAAAATACCGGCAGGAGAAACTAGAGAGGCAATGACGGTGGAAGGAACCAGGAGCAGGAAGAGCCAAGACGACAGCCAGCCAGAAGGAGTTGGAGGGAGGACCCATGGTGAAGATTTGGAAGGTTTAATCATAGGGACGACCGATGGAGAAGGAGCCGATGGAGGTGAAGACCCAGGTGGAGCCGATGAGATCAGGCAACATCGATGGATCAGAAGACAGAGGCAGAGCTGCAGCAACAAGCGACTGAGGTGGAGAGAACTGAGGCGAAGCTGGTGGTACTGAGGACCAAGGCAGAACTGGATGGAAGGTGGAGCCCGATGGAGCTGAACGGGTGAAGTGACAAAGTGCAGCTGAAGGCCTGGAAGTCTGTGGCATAGACGGAGCGATAATTGACCAAGGCAGAGTCAGAGGGACTTGGGAGCCTAATGGAGTGATAAGGACGATGACCCCAGGTGGTGCCGAGGGAGGAAGGAGCCATGGTGGAGCCCACTGGTTGACTAGCCGAGATGGAATGACAGACTTGGAAGCTGGAGGCTGAGGCAGGGGATCCCCTTGCCAAGGCGGAGCTGGGGATTGGAAATCCTGAGACAGATCCACATAAAAGGGTTAGCTGAGGGACTGAAGGGAGCCTGCGGAGGTGGGGCTGTAAGACTGGCTGTCATTGTAGAGGAAGGTGGGTGGTATCACTAGAGACGCAGGAGACTTGGAGCTCGTTGGGACCAGTGGATACACAGGAGTCTTGGAGCTGGTTGGGACCAGTGGATACACAGGAGTCTTGGAGCTGGCTGGGACCAGAGGATACACAGGAGTCTTGGAGCTGGCTGGGACCAGAGGATACACAGGAGTCTTGGAGCTGGCTGGGACCAGTGGATACACAGGAGTCTTGGAACTGGTTGGGACCAGTGGATACACAGGAGTCTTGGAGCTGGTTGGGACCAGTGGATACACAGGAGTCTTGGAGCAGGTTGTAACCAGTGGATACACAGGAGTCTTGGAGCTGGGTGGGACCAGTGGATACACAGGAGTCTTGGAGCTGGTTGGGACCAGTGGATACACAGGAGTCTTGGAGCTGGTTTGGGACCAGTGGATACACAGGAGTCTTGGAGCTGGTTTGGGACCAGTGGATACACAGGAGTCTTGGAGCAGGTTGAGACCAGTGGAGATACAGAAGACTTGGAGCTTGGTAAGATCAGGGGGTACGGGAGGCACAAGGAAATGTCCTCTTCAATTTTCTCATAATACACTACAAAGGCCAGCAGCAGCTTATCTTCAGTGGCGTAAGTGTGCTCACCCACTGGAACGCACAATGTTGCTGGCTAATACACCTCTCAGTCCTCTTTACTGGCTCGTTCATCACAGCATGGTCTGGCCCTATGTCTGCTTTGGGGTCTGGCATTAGCTCCAGGCAGGTGTGCTCACTCCCTAAAGGTGATGCAAAAGAAGAAGCAAAGCAAGTGATCAGGGAAGTTAGTGATGCAGAGCAGATGTAAAAAGTCTCTCGTGTGGTCCTCCAGTGTGTGTTGTTTCCGCTCTTAACAAAGCAGTTGGACTACTGGTAAGTCTTAATTACGGTGCATTTTATTATCTCTTTAGAATTAGCGGCAATCCAGGGGTGGCATTTGCTTTTATGGTGGGTTAATTATTAATCTCAATGAAAAGCACAACAACAAAACAGTACAATGACAGACTCACTTTTATTAAAAACAGAACTTTTATTAACAAAACAAATAAGCAGGGCATACACCATACACCTGATAAATGATATCTTACTCATAGATATATAGTGTCTGTTCTCTAACCGAACAAAATGATTTTTATAACTATAAAAAATCAAAACATCTGTGGGAGGGCGGTGATGTAACTATCTCTCTACCCTTCTATCACTCTATCTGTCTATCTACCTATCTCTCTTTTTAACTGTCTGTCTGTCTATCCCATCTGTACATTTATTCGCACAAAAACATTGTAACAGAGCTGCATACTACTAACAGCTGCAACAAACCTGGATGAAATGATATGGAAAACATATACAGTTAACTCACATTATTTCTTTCTAACTCTTGTCACATTCTTAGAGGGTGGAAGGGATCGGGCAGTCCAGTATGTGTCATTATAAAGCCGTGATGTCAATTCCCTCTGGTGCACAATAGATCTGAGCGACAGGAACCAGGCGGTGAAATGGAAACATATCCAGTCGTTGTCTACTCTTCCTTCCCATGTTCTTATATATCCTGGAGCAAATGGTGTACAGTTAGAATGACACTGGCCAAAGCTGAATAACAAAATGTCCAACATCCTGTGTCCACCTCTCATTTCCTATTGTATCCAAACTTCTACCAGTTTTAAACACGCCATAGATACTCCAGCTTTATAGAATGGTGTGTTTATTTAGAGAACAATGAGGTGGATGTGTGAGAATTGATTTTTTGAACAGACAGGAGCTTGACATGTTTACATTGGTCATTCAATATGTGCATTTTTAAGGTGACATACTGTATATGATGGTGCTATACGTACATTAATAATCCAGAATGTCTAAAAACATAAACTCACCCAGGCTGCCCCTTACCCTTTGCGCACTGTTTGGATCACTCTAATGATTTGGACAGAGTTTAATGTAAACGCATTGACTGTAAGGGGGAACAGCGTGTCGTCTGGATATCTCCCTTGAGCTGTAATCTATACTGAAGTGCTGCATCTTTGATCAGCACAACTTCATAAAGTCTTTAGAGATACTCTATTTTGGCAAGGCGGCTTTTCAGGAAGACAGCAGGATGAAAGATTATCTCTCGCTTTTCCCTTCATCTCCAAATGTTTTTATTGGAAAGTATTGACACTCTTTCACCTTCCTGTTTTGCAGGCCTCACCGTAAAGCTCTTCAGTAATGGCTCACTGCTTAAAACAAAATGTATAAATTAGTAAATAAACAATGTGAAATCATCAGATGCATTTCTAAGAAAAGAAAATCTGAGTTTCTGATCAGTATGATGTATGTTTCATGTTCCAGAGATCAGAGAAAGGTGTAGTGATGCAACCAATGTGAAGCAAACTTCTCTCTCTTTTGCATCTTTGAGGATACTTATATCATAGGACTGTCATATCATAGCAAAAGACAAGGTTCTTAAGGTTGTTTACTGTATCTTAATGCAAAACAATGTGTCAAAATGCACACACAATGTTCATTAATTTTATATAACAGCAACTGACCGGGGCGAGTTGTTGTGGGTAAAATAGCGCTGTAGGCAGCAGTGTGTGTCCATGTGGTGTGTGTCCACCGCCCCCCGCCCCACACACACACATACACACACCTCAGGCATGCATGTCTGCCAAAACACCTGCCTCAAGGTATTCACACCGCTTATAAATCAGGGTTCAGGCTACGGCCAGAACAATAGCAGATGTGAGAACAATAGGACCTGTTAATTCATAATGATGCAGGCTTCCTCCAAAACAAAAACAACCAGATATACACTAATTATCATGAACAATGTGTGAAAAACAACTAATTTGTTCTGAGGCTTAAAGGCTCCTTCAAAGTGCCCTAAGATACAAATATCAGATGAGAATGAAATTTTAGCTTGATTAATTGTCACATTGTTGGGTATCAATGTACTCTTTGTCTTGGCAAAAAGATTCTTTGCCATCCTGGCATGTGGATATAAAAATTTTTTTATTAAAAAAAAATTGGATTAGTTTTGGATGAATCACAAAACAAGAAAAGTATAGAATGACAGTTGTAATATTCCACCTTATGCTTTGAAGCATTACACCATAATGCTTCATTAAGCATTAATTTAGGATGTACTGGACCTCTTTTACTAGCTCAGCTAAATCATTTAGTTGTATAACATACACCAGACCAGGGGTTTTCAAACTTTTTGATGCCAAGGACCACCCCCAAAGTATGGTGAAACCTTTTTGTGGGACCACCTTCATAAAAAACGTATTTCATTAATACCTTAAATCTCTTAAATATCTTTAAATTATCCCTGTAGTACCCTACACACCTTTGTGGTCCTAAGACACCAATTTGAAAACCCCTACACTGGACAATCATTACCTTTTAAAAAATGTTGGCTGTATTCTTTGCAACTGAAGATGCATTCACTATTTTAGTAATTGAATACTGGAAGGATCACCATCAGCGAATGTATTAGTGCCCGTATGGTGTGTTTTACTGTTAAACTCTTTGATTTAAAATAAGACAAATTTAATGCTACAACCAAAGAGATCTTACTATATTTCCAACAAAACAAAAGCATGCTGTCCTTTTGAAGTGTAAAAAACACACTCTTTACAAACAGATACATGAGCCTTATGGCAGCCTTGTATAGATCCTCTCCTCTTGGAAAAAAAAAAAAATATGGACTAATTTTTGCCGCATGCAAACAAGAAAGCAGTTATATAATCAGCTCCAGGTCTTTAGTGGTGGGCGTCTGTTGGCTATGTTTAATTGATGTTGAGTGGCCTTTTGAAGTTGAAGTATGGAGAGAACTGCTGATCTGAGGAAGTGAACAGAACCTTCTCTGCTTCTCCACGATGCTAATCTTGCCTAGACTGCCGCGCCCTGTGCTAACTCGCCGCCTGTCGCCAGCATCTCGATGCCCAGAGACAAAGATAAGTTGTGTGGTACTGCACAAATGCCCTCCCCCATCCCGTATCTGTCTGCAATGTGTGGCTTAGTTAGAGCTCATGAGAACTTTAATGTTACTATTAAACAAGGTAATTGATGAAGTTGCCCTTGTATCCAAGAGAAGCAATTAGCTTAATGCTAATGAAGCAAGCAGATATTGAGATCTGGATTGAGAGGGCAACTGGTGGTCCAAACTGCAGTAATGAAGGCAAATGGCTGGTCATTTAGTCAGTCAATCGAGCATGAGGAGCATGTGTAGCTCTACCTTGATACTTATCTACAATCATTGAGTGTTCTGGGAGCAAAGTTTGTGCGGTGATGTGATGCTAACGCTACACTGTGTTATATGGCAACTCATATGGCAAATCCAAATGAAACGCCATCCAGCTTCACATGGAACAATGTTTTTTTGATTACTGGCCTTGCATGGTGTGAAATGAATGAGTAATACGCTATACTTAGAAAGGGAAAACAAGGCTATATGTTTGCTTTTTATTTCTTTTCAAATGAGACACAGGTGAGGTGTTAGCCAAACCGAGGAATATAAATAGACTCTGTTGCAGTAGCAGGACTTTGATTCCATACATTCTGATGTGCAGCTTGTTACTGGTTTATGGAAGGGCAGACCTGCACTTGCAAATGAAAACGAAAGTAAGTGGAGGCTGAAGGAATCAGCAGCACAGTGGAAATGAGCCCATTTTAGCAGCATAAAGAGCTCCATTACTGCTGCTGAATGCATAAACCGCACACCGTCCACCCAGCACCGCTACTGCAAATACACTCTAGCCTCCAGCAATATTAAACACACATACACACATTAAATGAAACCACTGCTGAGTTGGTTCAGGGATTTTGGTGAGCTAATGATGTCTATTTTGACTCATGGTGTCATGGTTTGCATGCTCTACCTTTCTCTGAATCCCTGCAACTAAGATTTTCTAAATTGTAATTGTAAATGGTGTCATTTTAGTTTAGCACTGAAAATTCATGACATCTGAATACTGCATATAACTCAATTATTCATTAGCAGTATAATTGCATCCTAAATGCTGCATGTATAACAAAATGTTGAGGTTAATAGTGAAGATGTACTAAACATACAATCTACGAGCAACTGAGTTTAATTCTATAGTCTTATATATTGTTCTCCTCATTGAATCAAAAACTTAGACCGTTCAGCCCAGCACCGTTCTTTAATCTTAATCGGTCTGCAAATCCAGTCTTGTTAACAAAACAAGCCTCAGTGAAATGAAGCAAACAGACAGACAACGTTTTACCCTCATCAGCTGGAACGTCATTGAAAATAAAGTTTAAGCATTCATTCCTATTGGAATCCAGAGGAAGCATATGCAGCGACTTCTTCCACAACCAGGCACTGCACAATATTTTGTATTGCTCGGTAGATCCGGTTTTGTCATCACGAGGTAGGCCTATGTTATTTGTGTAATGTGCGAATCGGTGGCGGGGCTAACGGCCGTGTTGAAGAAGGTGTTGATTTTCGTCTGCGGGGTGGTGTTTTATCCTCTTTGACGTCATAGTTCCCCACTTTGAAAAACGAGTCTTTTGATGAGCCTGGTCTCGGTAAAAGCTTTTATTGGACTAACAAGGACTTACAGGATGTTCTTATAATTTGATGACCTCTTAGATGTCAAAAAGCTCAAGAAAAATTAGATTTCTCAGTTCATCACCCCTTTAATGGATACTCAAAATGTTGATGCATTGCACCTTTAAGTCTAATGAGCCTTAAGAGTCTTATGAGCCTTTCCTTTTAATGAATGGTTAAAAAGCACGAGTTACTGGTTTAAATCAATATAAAGCAGTACCCTATATTATTTCGATGCAATAAAAATGGACATTATAACTGAAAATTCTGAAAATTAATCTGTATTTAATCAAACTGAATCAAGCTCATCAGCTTGTGAATTGGAAACAAATAATCTGTATCAGACTCAGTCTTACTCTGCATAAAAGAAACCTTTCCATAAGAACCAAATGAAATGGATAGATTGCATAGACTAGTGCACAGAGTAAAGGTGTGATGTGGCTCTAATAAGAGTGAGTAAGAGTGTCCTGTCTAAGTACAGCACGCTGTGATTGAATGATCTTAGACACTTGCGGCTGCAGTAAATGGCAACCCTGTGGTTGGGCCTCAGTTTGGTGTGATCAGCTGATCCAGGCTTTGAGCTGCCATTCACTACTCCTCTATCACTCTAACCCTAATCGCTTAATCTCTGTCTACTGTTGCTGTCAACATATACAAAGAGTCCAGACTCCTTTGTGTGCCAAACCTTTGTGTGTGAGCAGGCTTGATATCTCTGTGTGGTGTATTTCAGCTGTGAGTGTGTTTCATCATAGATATATGTAACTTTCTCGAATAGAAGACTGTAACCTCATTAAATCAGCACTGTTGCTGCACTTGTGCCTCTGTGATGCTTCCTCCAACCTGAACCATGCAGTAACTCTTAGAAAGCACAAAACTGCTTGAAAGATTGGCTACAGAAAAAAAAAAACACGACACTAGAGGAGAGAGAGAAAAGGTCGGGTGGAAGGACAGACTCTGACAGCGTCTGTACTCTGACATTTCTCTGCTTGGATAACCATCGCACCCACTGTCCTTCCAGCCATGAAGGGAGGGGGGGTAATGTCAGTTGTCAATCAAGTTAGTCCCCATGCAGCTCTGGATCCTGTGCTGCTGTGCATGGCCTATCTGAGAGACAGACAAAGAGGCCACCTTTCACCCCTAACACCCCCCTCAGTACCATCTCTTGCCCCATTTGCAGCCCGAGGCTGGGCCAGAGGAGCTGAAGCATCAGTTTTGTGGAGGGGAAATAGAGCACAGGTGGTTCACTACATCTCTCATACTCTATAAGATAGGATGGCTTTACTAATGTGACATTTAAACACCTGTTCTGTTCTTTACACGTGTGTGTATCGTAGTGTTTGTAGCCTTTCAGTGTAGATGTAGACAATTTTCTGTGGTTTGCATGCTCATCTTTTGAGCCTCTCATTTAGGCCAGAGATATACGTACACAAACACAAATTATTGGACAGTGCAGTACAAGTGTCCATAGTAAATATGGTGGTAATAATACTCTGAACTCAAGGAGGGGCGATAGTTACCTTCATCTGACATCTGTGTCATTTTATTAACTTTTCCTTACTTGCATGATTCTCTTCAAACTGTTGATTCATCATGACAAACACCTGAAAAAGCAAAACACATAATAGAAGACTGAAGCAATGCAGAACATGCTGCATGTCTTTGTATTGCATTATGTGATAAATTGTAATAATGCATGAAATTTAGTTACTAAGACTTACTAAGCTTTTACTTATTGAGAGCTTATTGTATAAACACTGCAAAAAAATGTATTGGTGATTTATTTTTTTAATTAACATTTTTACTTTTTAAGATGAAATACCTTAATAACCTAAGGTAAACAATATACATTGTTATTTGAGAATCAATGCTGTGTATGATAATTAAGAAAAAAGCAAGCAAAACTTGTATTAAAGATGATTTTTTGAGCCTTTATTTGATATTCAACGTGTTAGCAAAAGAGAACAGGAGGGCCTGGCTTCTCAGAGGGTGGGTGGTTGCAAATCAGCAGCCCCTGAAATGCTCACTGCTGGGTAAAGATGTGTCCTATTGAAGTGAGGTTGGGAAGGGCAGATCTTTGGACATGTCAGAGCTGGAGTGACAGATGGAGACAAAGAAGGAAAGAGAATATAGATAGAAGGATGAGGTGGAGGAAGGTGTCCTGCTGTGCCCTTCTGTCCACGCTGCAAACAGCAGGACTGGGTCTGATGGGTTGAGTGTTTGTCTAGCAGTAAGTATAAGTGTGTATTACTCTCGTCTAGGTCAAAGCGGTGAGGCCCAGAGTGGGTTGGATGTCACGCGGCCCACAGGGGTGGCGGGGTCAAGGGGTTGGGCTCCTGCTTGCTGGGGAGCTTTGATGGGTGGCACACTCTCCCAGCGAAGCCTTCCTGCTGGCTCTGCTGTCTTTTGTTTTGACCTCAGGCATGTCGGAGCTGTTTCCAATTACGCCCTTGGATCGGGTGGTGTGTATTTCTATGTGTTATATTGGATCATAATTGACTATAACTGCACCCTCTTAACTTTAACCAGGTGTGCTGGCCAAACCAGAGATATTAGGCTTGTGCGCTTACAGGCACGGTGTGTTTTGAGTAAGTCATGCCAGGGCTTGACACCAGGGTCTGATTTGGCCCTGAAGGAATAGTAGGGAGATTGGCCGTGACTTATTGCCAGATCTTACTGCTATCGGGCTGAGCGAGTGCACATGTGGTCGTGTGCATTCGGGAGTCGTGTTTGTGGGTAGTGTAGTGCTTTACGAGCTGTGTTAGGTTGTTGTATGTATGTGTTAGTCATGCTCTCCTGAGGCACAGCGTTGCTTAGCGCAGCGCAGCAGCCGTAACCGCAACCATTTTTCCAAACCAGCACGTAAGGTCTCGACGGAATCGTTGCCGCATGAAACAGCGAAAATAACAACATGTGGATCTGCAGCCACCTGCGACGGGTGCTTTATGAGTGGCCCCCCACCCTCTCAGATTAAAATAGCCCCATTTACTGGCCTGACAAAGAGGGAAGAAGTCCGGTAGACACCAGAACCTTACACCGGGAGAGGAACGAGAGTGGGGATTGATGGCTCATTGAAGTGCCACTCATAGAGAGAGAGCAGTTATGTCAATCCAGTCTAGTGTTTCAGAGTTCACCTCGGGCTAAAGCCAAGCTAAGTGCACACAGAGCGAGGGCGGCCCGGGTCAGCCTGCAACCAAAGACAACCACCCAACCTGAGAGGGAGGTTTCCATCAGTCTAACAAATCTTACTTAACAGTACACGAAATCTTACCACATGGACAGGGAAACAAAGGAAAATGATGAAAACAATGAGCCTAACGTGAAACCAGAGAAGAAGCCGACACATCCATATATTTAGTTACACAATCGGACCGAATGCATGAGGTGCTCGGGACAGAGAGATGCTTTGGCTCTTGTGTGGGATACTGTGTAGGTGACTGAGGTCTAACAAAGAGAAGGGAAGAGAGAATGAGGACATTGTGTTAGGCAGGCTAGTGTTGAGCATGGAAAGAGAAAGGCTGGGTTAAGAGTCGCCATCATTGATGACTCTATAGAAGAAACACGGCTCCTGAACACCGATGAGCTGAGCTGCCGCTTTCAACAAGCTCATTACTGTCACTTCTTTACATGTCCTGCGCTCATCTTTGATGCTAATGGAGAATGGAGTGGCAAGCAAACAGGAAGAGAGTGAAATAATGTGAACAATATAGCTTGGTCACAACTACTCAACTACGATTCCAAGAAATAATTATTAGACACACAGTCACATTGACCAAAATACACAAACACAATTAGTGTATATGTATTTTTTTTTTTTTTTTTTTACTCTGAATTGGGATTCCACTATAATGGGGACAATCTGTGACTGAGAGAATTAAAACAAATGTTTTTTGTTGTTGCTCCAAAATGCCAAATGAGTCACATTGAATTGTTTGTGTTATTCAATGATCCAACCCTCACATAGATTATTTGTTCTAATGCGCTTTTTGGATATCTGACAGGTAGGAGGAGATGTGGAGCTTGATGAGAGGAAGTGTGTACAGTATGTGTGTGTGTGTGTGTGTGTGTGTGTGTGTCTGTTGGGGGGAGGAGTGTGTTTTTAATTACACGGTATGTGTTATACGGATGGTTAAAAAGCCAGTTACACAGAGGAGAGCGAGTGTAACTCTGCCAGCATTGAAATGCATGCTCCGATTCCTCACTAATTAAAGCAGCAACTTCAGAAATGCCATAATAACCATTAATTAGGGGGCTGCTATTTTCAACATAATTTGCTAATTAGTCGGAGACACAGCGCTATGGAGGTGACTAATTATTGGTGGGCCGGAGCAATAGATACTTGTGACTTGGGTGAAAATCACACTCTTATGGGGTCAGACAATTATGGGTGTGACTCGGGACCCGACAGGTCCATTATGGCTCGCAGTCTGCTACCCTCCCCCTTTAATAAAGAAATGTACTACATTGAACACTAGACCCTGTTTATTTACTAAGGCTTGAAGATGCTGCGTCCACACAAACGCTTATTAGTATGTCGGCTTTAACTCTTGACTCCACTGACCTGTCTGTGATATTGGACTGAGGGTGAAAATACATCTCAGCCCACAACGTGTCACTTCCTACTGTGTGACCTAATCTCCTCATAACCCTTTGAAGCCCATACTCCTCACAGACTCCACGGAGGCCTGTGCACACACGTCTACTGGGGTGCTGTTGTGTATGTAAAGTTGTGTTGTGCTGTGCATTTTACAGAAGAAAATCTGTTGAAGATGCAGTTATCTTGTTTTATAGTCTTTAAAAATCCGGTCAAGGCCTCTGAATAATTCATGTCTGAAATCTTTAGGGCTGTTACAGGAGCTCTAGCTGGTTGTTAGTTTGTTGCTATTGACTATGTTTAAATGAAATTCCTTTAGATTGCCTGAGGGAAAATCCTCTAATATTCACCACAATGAAGAGCAGTTAAACACCATCCAATGTCATGGAGATACAGTGAAATCATTTTTAATCATTAGTATGTCAATACCTTCTTTACTAATAAAACACATGCTGCTTTGCTAAGAGAGCTGCTTTTTTTATTATTTTTTTTTTTTCATACAATGAAAGTCAATGGGCTTCAGTGTTTTTTGGAGCGACATAAATGACGACTTAATTTTAAATTTTGGGTGGTCTATCCCATTAATGGTCACTCACTCACACTAATAAAGCTAATGACACAATACTCAGATAAGCACTGTTCAAATATGCATGTACACTCAAATATTTGGACTGCTTCTGGTGTGTGTTTGGTTGTCTTCAGCATTGGTGTTTCCTGAGAGGATGAGTTCTAGAGGAAGTAGGTTTCCTTCTGTCAGTGTGTGTGTGTGTCACCGGACTATCCCACATAAGCGGCAGGGCCCTGGGGCCATTCAAACTTTACTCTTTTCCACTACTGTCAGTGTATCACTGACTCACTGTATGAGTCTTCAGTGTAGAGAAATGTGTTTAGAGGGGTAATCTCAGTCAAAGTGATTTTACATGGACAGTCTTACACTGATTATGATTAATACGCCTAATGGAAACACACTTCAATTTCGCAAAATTTCCCATATATCGCAAAAAACTGTTTTTACACTTTCATGAGGTGGTTTTTCAGGCAATTTAAAAAAGGAATATTTTGCAAAACTATTTTTTTTTTTGCCTGAATCTATTTGGAAACCAGGCTAGTGAGTGTAAATATGTAGAAGCTTTCCTCTAAATACAGTGTTTCATAAAACAATGGTAGTAGGTCATTTCACAGTGATCTGTAACATTATTTCTGCATTTATATTTTTAATACACATGCTTGAATAGTTCCTGACATTTTCTTTCTTTTTCTGTCTCTTTTTCTCTGATGCTGCTGCTTCTCTATATGGTCTTGAAACAGGTAAGAAAAAAAATTCCTCTTTTTTTTTCACCAGCAATAAAATATAATTTGTGTCACAGAATATATGGAAGTGTGTGTTTAGATCCTGTAGTGTGCACTAATTTAGAACATTAACATATCACACATTCTCTATCCACCCGAGAAATTAACTGATTTTGCTCGGTCCAGATCTAACTTAATCCCTATTACTTTTCTTTTTCCCTTTTGCGCTCTCTCTCTCTCTCTCTTGCACTGTTTTGGAGAGACCTTTACTCATCATGGCTAATGACTTCCAAATACTTCATCAGCATGTAGCCTTAACCTTGCTGTTGTTTCCAAACACCATAACGGATCTAATTAACTGCTTCCCCCTTCTGTTTCACCTACCTCAACACACACATACACACGCACTCACACACACACAGCATAAGCCAGTTTCATTCTGCTGAGTTCTTTGCCCAGTGCTCTGTACTGTTTTAGTGCTACAAGGGGAATATATATTTTTAAGAGGTTTGTGTGGATGGATGATGTTAGAATCACTGGCTCTCACCCCACCGGCCATAAGAACAGCATCTCTTGTTTATTATAGTGCTTACGGCAGTGTTTAGTCAAGGACTCAACATACGTACACATACTGAATCCAGAGCAATAAGGAGAGTTCAGTTTGCATCAGCAGATTCATTTCACACTGAGGCAGGATTAAGCCAAAACACTGGTCTGGATATGTGCGCCCTGATTAGAAGGAAAACAGTTACACAGTCTGTGGCATTTATTTACATATTTAACTTTTGATCTTTTACCCTGTACTTGGCCCTCAAGTCGACAGAGAGAGGTGTGAACTGAAGGAAAGAACGTGTCACTCAAATTCAAGGATTCTCTCGCTTCGCTTGATAAACATATCTCAAGACTCAGGCTTTAAAATCCAGGCGCCCTGCTGGGGAGCAACCTGACCTCATAAGTTTATTAATTACTTTTGTTATTAACTATTCATCATGTTTTCTGATGTCCGTCCCAGTTCTGTGCTGAAACGAGGCCTATATTATTTCCTTCAGCCGCCGTATGAAAATCTAACAGTCCACTGAACTTGATAAGTGTGCCATCATCTCGTTAATCAAATTACTTATGAACTGAAATTGACAGTTTTCATTAATTATAAAGGATTATTCTAATTGCGATTCAAATTTATTCATTTAGAACAGACGGCATTCAGTAATATTTCAGTGAATTTGCATATTAAATGGAGAGGGTGGTTGATTAAGTATGGTAATGTATGCGCAATGCCTTATTTTGTTTCTGGTGGGCCATATGCGGCATGGTGGCTGGGGCAGGTGAAGCCTCCAGAACGTGTTTAATTTGTTTGACAAACACGGAAGGGGACACAACACGTCCTCTGGCACCCCGCGCTCCACTCACCCCTGTGACCCTCACCTCCCTCTGCACCCACCTTTACCTTTAGCTTCATGTTGTTTCAAACCCGTATGACTTTCTTCTGTGGAATACAAATGGAGAAATTTTGAAGAACGTTCACGCTACACTTTTACTTTTCCCATCTCCATCATCTTCTTTACACAAAAGAAAAGAAGTCATACAAGTTTGGAACAACATTAGGGTGAGTTAGTGCTTGTAATTTTTCGGGTGATCTGTCTTTTTAAAATTCTGATGGATTTGTGTGATAACATTCTTAAAGGAGCATTGCGGAAGTTCTGAAATTTCTTACCGTTACTGCCACCAGTGGCTGTTAGAGAAACTGCAGCCAGTCTCATGCTCGTTCTCGGTTTGCACGCTCGTTGGCCACACTAGCTTTTTTTTAAATTGTGCTGGTCGCTTTTTTACGTCTGCAGAGTCCATTTCAAACAATACTGCTAGCGATCGTAGCTATTTAAACCCAAGTAGACGAGAATGCGCATGACGTCACATTTTGTGAATTTTCATGCCAATTCGGACCCGACTCATCCACACACAATTGAGCCTACAGGCTGATAGAGGCAACCGTGGTGGACAGTCAAGGTGTCATTCTTTCTATTACATTATGGTTGGCTCATAAATGTACAAATGAAGTAAAAACCTACACATAGCCCCTTTAAGTTTTGTCAAATCATATTGATGACTGAAATCTACTGCGCTGGTCACACTTTATTTGTTTATGCACTGGCATGGTGCTTTTGTGATTCTTCAAATTGATTTTAATACTTTTTTACTCTGCATTTGTGTCCCATTTGTCCTTTGTTCCCATTCTTAAGGTTAAATCAAACCTATTACTTCTGGAGTTTCTTTGCAACCAAATTTGTAATATTTTTAATGGATTATGAATACACAGCAAGAGTAGAAGTGGAATTACTGCTCCGAAAACTCATGCAAAGGGCATTACTTTAGTATGATTTAATACAGTTACGGCAAATAAAAAATAGGAATAAAATGAGGACATCTATCAACACCGTTTGCATTTACACAATGTGCCCTTGCTTACACAGGAACTCTTCATCAAGTTAAATATAGCTCGCACACTATACTTTAAATTTAGTTTGCGGATACTACATTTTAGACCATTTGTGTGTTTATACATCATCTTCAAGTGAAGAAAAACTACACGCCCAAACTGCCGTCATCCAATATGAATGCATTAGTGCAAATTTCAGTCTAGTAGCGGAGTCCAATGGCAATAAAGCATTATTAGATTCCTTAGCAGAGGTCAAGCCCCTCCAACAGGTCAACGGTTAACCCTATAGCTTTACTCGGTTCCTGGACTGTTGTCCTGGCTGGGCGCCTGGGTGTCCCTGGGTGCTGGGCCACTTAAAAAGAAATAACGTAGCGCAGCTGCTGGTGTGTTTAATTAGCAGGGGTGCTGATTTTATGTGTGTGTGCGCCTGTAATGCTGAAACGGATCCTGCCCTTAGACAGCAGAGTATTGACAGTCTTCGGTGGCCCGGTGACAAGGCCATTCTTCATTACTCATGGCCTCAGGGAGAGAGGGGACTTGGGGTGGGGTATTGGGTGGTAATGGGGTTCAGGGATTTGGCAGCAGTCCAGCAGTGGCACACCCATTTGGGAGAGGCTTGGTGCGATTGCCATCACTTTGCCTGCCGAGATTTATGAGGTCTGCTTTAGAAAGGAAATGTTTCAATCACCCGTGCCTGCCAAGCATGTCCATCACTCTGACAGGCATTTATTTACGGCATCATAGAATTAAATCATGTGCACTACGTGTTGCACACAGACAAACACACACATTTCAGGGAAGCCCTTTTCCAACTCTCCAACTAACTGGAAGAAACCTTCCAGAAACATGTTCTACACAAGTTCAGTTAATAAACACAGGCTTGAATGCTTACCAACGCATTGCTACTGTGGCGGGAGTACTCATGAGAGCGATAGATTACCTTTACATGCATGTGCCTTTAAACTGGATGTGCTAGCTATAAACATATTGACAGTTTAGATAAATTTTAACTAATTCTTCAAACTGTTGCTTTGGGATGACAACAGTTGACCTAAAAGTGAAAACTGACAGAATGAGTCAGTGTGTGCTAATAATGGCTATAGCACCCCCTTGCATTGATGCAGAGAATGCATCTTTTACAGCTAAAAGCGTTTACGTTCATATATTTGTTTTGACACAAGTCCTATCATTAAGTTCACTGAATGGGGATGTGAAAGAGATTATAGAATGGCAATGATAGACTGCACATTTGAGTTTTCAATCAAACAGAATCTTACCTTAGTGTCTTCTTAAAGTTACTATGGCCAGTAACTAATGGCGCTTTTCATTGTGGTGCTGCATGGTATGGTACGGCACAGTTTGGTACGGCACGCTTTGGTGCTTTTCTACTGCATGGTACAGTATGGCTCGGCTGGGTACGGCTCACTTGTGGCGCTTTTCCACTGCTTGGTACGGTATGGCTCAGATAGGTACAAATCAATTTTGGACTTTATAATTATAAAATAATCCTGGGGGAAAAATATCACAGTTTCCGCAAAAATGCAACATTGATAATGTTAAAAATGTTTCTTTAGCATCAAATCATCACATTAGAATGATTTTTGTTGGATCATGTGATGCTAAAGAATTAAGTTTGACGTCAAATGACATTTTAAAATAGAAATGGAATTATAAAAAAAAATAAATAAACAAAATTATTTTTAATTGTAATAATATTTCACATTATTAAGTTTATTTTTGATCAAATAAATGCAGCCTAGGTGAGCATAAGAAACTTCTTTTAAAAATATATACAATTATTTTCACGACAAGCTTTCGCTCTTTTCTAATTTAAATCCATAGGATGTGTTTGAGTAGTGTTAAACACAATTCAACTGTGTCTCTGTCACTTATAATAATGACGCAAGAGTGCATTTTACATAAAATCATGTCGGAAATTTACTGTGCGTGCCTATGGGACATTCTCAAAAGCTGAGTTGGCTACTGTAACCAAGCTGGGTGGAGCTTAGCAAAGCATCAATTGAAGCTGAATTCACAAAACCATACCAATACTTAAGGGTGTAACTCTTATCAAATAGGTCATTATAACCAAAACTAGCCATAAAAAAGGGTTTTAGGGCTTCCACTGTAGGACTGCGCTCTAAATCCAGGAGTCCGAGACTCCCACTATCTGGCTCCATCAATGTGACATGATGAGTCCAGTACCCCTCCACTTTGTCCTGAGAAATATTTAAAGAAAGACAGAGTGGAATTACCTGACACAGGACAGGATTAGACGGAGCACAGACTGATAAATTTTTCAGTGCAATGAGATGTTGTGGCTGAATAAAACATTGCTTTTTAAATAGACATGGGCTAACATGGAAGGTGTTTCCTGCCAGTCTCTCTCCAGAGCCGTTGACAGCTACACGCTCCTGTCACATGCAGCCACACTGACTGATACAGTTCAGCATACTCTCTCTCAGTGCACTCTTTCTTACCACTTTCACATCAGATTTGGTATGATCCTCCTGTATCTCATCCGATACTGAATGGCAGCCTGTCTGAGCATGTGCGTGTGGCATGAAGAAATGTGTGTGCGTGTCTTTTGGTGTCCTCTGTGACAAAGTACATAGCACCCTCTTTGTGAGTACAGAGACCTAGCCTGACTCTCTCACACAGCATTAGCATGCCAACATGCCCTCTCGCACCTTCCGCCCGGTACACGTGCCTAACGTGATCCTACGCGCTAGGACGGCTCGCCCCTTTTTCTCTCTCCCGCGCTGTCTGTCGGTGACCCCACTGTTACTCTGAGTTCTTACAGATGGCCTGAGCTCAGATAGCATCTGCCTCCTCCCATCCATCACAAGCGGCTGCTCTGTGGAGCTCCTCGGCGGGGGCCCGCGTGCTTGCCAGATCCGTTACCCCACCTCTGTGTGTGTTACTCAGGTACCGAACGCTGCCTGCTAGCCTACGGTCACTCAAAAGAGGGAGGAACCCGAGTCTCCGCGGTCCAGACTGGGAGCGAAGGCCTGGCTGTGGGTTATTAATGGGCCCCCTTCGTTGTGCCTCGGCCCCCGAGGCATCTGCCTCCGTAGCTCCTGGCACGGGATACTGCCTCATAAATCTCCTTAAATAATACCGCGAGGCAGCTAGGGGAAAGGGGTCACTACGGAAACAAGGCAGTCAGACTGAGATGAAGTGTCAGTGATGCATGGCCTGTGCCCCCGAATGCAGGTAACGTTCCCCCCCAAACACACATAGTGTAGAAAAAAGTGGAGGAGGGTATCAAGATGCAAAGCACGAGCTGGAACTATGAAAGGGATTTTATCAGGAAAACGAGGTATATATTTTTTTTGTGCAAAACTCCTCAAGAGACCTCCGTGACGCCGATGAGTCCCCCAAAATCACAGCTCCAGCAGCAGATGAAGGAGTTGTAGGTCGCAGCTAGTGGAGTGGCAGCTGAAAGCCGAACATGTGGTTTGAATTAACACCCTCCCCAGGGTTCAGCCCAACAGCGGGGGGAGGCAGGATCTGAGACTACCTTGTGATGATAGACACATCCGTCTGATTATTGTTCTTCTCCTGACACACATCACTTTCACATGCACTGTAGAGTTCCCACGCTTTTTTCTCTTGTGTGCTTCAGAAGGTTTAGTGTACTCAAAATGTGGATATGAAAATATTTCTTAGAAGATTATAGACCAGGGTCAGAATCTAATCAGGTCTCGGGGCAACAATGTCACCAAAAGGGATGAAAATGCCTCCAAAATGATTTTATCTATTATAAAATAGCTGTTGTGATATATTTCAGAATATTTAGTTTGATTCTATTCTAATGGATTATATCTGTTCATCTGAACATTCATACTCTATATGCACCTATACTTTATTAAGATGTCTAGCTTCCTATGTTTCTTCACCTCTTCTTCACGTCTTTAGGAGTTGATTATTTATATATTTATTTATTTAATTAGCCACAGACACCTTTGATTTGAGGATTCTGCTGTTCTTTAAAGTTGCTTTGGAAAAATGTTTTTTTATTATTATTATTATTTTTTTATCATACAAAAAAATATGAATATTCGAAAATATTATGTAGTGTTTCAAATTATATTATTTTATCTTTTTGTGCTTTCATAATTGTAAAATGTAAAATAATAATAATTTGTCTTGTACACAAGCTTATATGTACACTAGTGTTCAAAAGTTTGGAGACTAAGAGAATGCTTTTCTTGAGCAAGGGTGCATTAATCAAAGATTAAGAGACTTTTACATTGTTAAATGTAATATATATATATATGAAATATATATATATGTTTTCTTTTGAACTTAATATTCATCAAATAATCATAAAAATATATTTATTTTTAAATATATATATATATATATATATATATATATATATATATATATATATATATATATATATATATATATATTTAGCAGCACTTATATTCTAAATGTTGATAATAATAAGAAGAAATGGTCCATGATCATATTAGAATACATGATTATTTTTCTGAAGGATCATGAGACACTAAAGACTGGAGTAATGGTGCTGAAAATTCAGATCTACAATTACAGAAATAAACTACATGTATTGAAATACAAAATTGTAAGACTATTTCACAATATTATTTTACTGTAGTTTTGATCAAATTCAGCACTGACACTTATTTCAAAGACATTTTGAACAGTATGTATTTACTGTTTATGTCACAATTCAATTTAGTTTTTAAAATTCTGAAAAATAAATAAACCTTATAAAACCAAACCTGGCAACACTAATGCTATGGATAAATAGCAATGTTTTGACATGTATCGTTGGTTTTGATTCGAGAGTTTATTATCAGTAGCCTACCTAACTTCTTCCTATAGCAGTTCTATTCTGAAACAGCCTTCATAACAGCCTTCATTGTCGCGCTCTTCTCAGGTAACGCAGCCTGTGTGCCGGAGCTTTGAGCATGAAGAAGATTGTTATATATTGGTTTAATAAAGTCAGAGACAAATGAAGCCCCCCTGCCAAAGAGGTCTGTGTTACACACTTCATGAACCAAATTAGTGTGGCAGCGCAACACGCCGATGCGTCGCTTTTGTTCTGGAGATGATCTGCATAGCGGAGCTCATTTCTCAGACAGATAAATCTGACGGCAAGCCGTGACTTCCCCCCTGAAGTAAATATTGTAAATAATGAAAGGGCCTGCCAGCAGTGCTTGAGGAATGACTTCATCCCAAGCCATTTATACAGACTGTCAGAGGGGAACAAAAAAGGAACTGGGCAGGGAAGAAAAGAATGGAAACCCCATCTGATTGGATAAAGAAACAGACTTGCTAATGCCTTCTGGGTAATAGAGATGGAGCACCACTTGAGCGTTGGGTATGTGTGGTTGGGAGGGAGGGAAGCTTTTAATTGAGAGGTGAGAAGGATGGATCCCACAGGTTAACTCCATTCTTCAAGGGCCATTAATATGGATCAGATAAGGTTTTAGTGCACCTTCAGTGACACACAACATGCTCTATCAATCCTATTGATGTTGTGGATTTGCTGGATGATTATAGTAGAGTTTATCATATTCTGTTGTTAATATGCCTATGGTTAATATGTAAAATAGATCAGAACCTTTGTTTTCGGGTCACAGCTGAGAGTCAAATACTAAAGGGCACCATGGCCACTTAAGGGACAGCCTGAAACTTCCACCTCTCCCTAGAGGAGACTATTGTGATGAGTCTAAAGCCCCTTTCACACAACAAATTACCTTAAAATTGCCAGAATTACTTTACCAGTTAATGCACAGAATATGCTGTTTACACACGCAATGTCGTTTTGGCTTTTTACCAGTAAGAGATCATTCACACATCAGCAGCAAAATACCGGTAAATTCTGTGATGTCATTCATTGGAGGTTGTCTTTAAATGCCGAGCCGTTGTCTTCAGCCGTTCACATGAGGAGAAGCGCTATAGAGTTTGACTGTCTATTCAATTTGACAACATTTTTTGACGTCTGAGTGAAAGGCATAAGGGGATCAAACAGAACACGATTTTGCTCTTAAAAACACAAGACACGCATAATAGTATCCAACTGCATAGCGGCAACACTGATGAATGGAAAAGATGAAACCGTATGTAATATTGCAATATAAAAATGACTCGTAAAATGAAATGTAACTTATTCCTGTGATGCAAAGCTGAAGTTCCAGCAGCCAATACTCCAGTCTTCAGTCACATTATCTTTCAGAAATCATTCTAATATGCTGATCAAGACTTATCACAATTTTGACTGTATATCTCACAAAATGACTTCATATCTCGGATTATTTTAAACCTTATCTCACAATTACCTTGTTTATTTATTATTTTTTACTCTAAGGCTGAAACAGGCTTCTGTCTGCTTATCCCAAACATGTGGCTTTCTCAAATATCATTGTAAACCCTATAATCCCATTATTTTCATTATTCCTACATTATTTCCCAATCCAACATTCTTTTTTTTACAGCTGATTATAGTCGCATTTGTGTCTTTTGAAAGTTTCTTTTAACCAGGGCAACTTGTCTAAAGTGTATTTTAAACTGTAATATCACCAGACTCATTTGGTTTCCTCATTTAGTAGCTATTTAGGAAGTGTTTCATGTTCTCATAATTAGAGCTCTTGTCTCTCGGCTCCTTCTGGCCCCTCCCCTCTCCGCTCTGTAGTTTTATCTTGACGCGGCTTATACCGCAGATCAAAAAAATGTCCTACTGAGGATGCCATACTCCCGCAATTACCAAGATGTTTATTATATCTAGTGTAATAATTGTGGTCGCTACAGGGATTATTTTAAAGTTATTACCACTTTGATGTTAGCGCTTTTCTCAGGTTGTGATTGTGTGTTTAATTGTACCAAAGTGACACATAAACCCCATTTTAATTTAATGAAAGCGAGAAAGTCAGATTATTAAAATATGACTGAATCGGCAGCCCGCCTGTGTAATTATTTTGGTAAATTTGTGCTGGGAGGCATGATAGGGCAAACTGTACTCATTTGCAGAAGGCTAATTTAATAAAGCTCAACCCTCTTTAAATGAAGGTTTTCCTGTTTAACCCAATTGAAAACCACACCAATTTGCTGTACTAATATTTCCAGCACTATCGGGCTAATGATGCTAACTCCAAACAGCCCGGAACCAGTAATTAACCGAGATGCTAATGAAAAGGTGGCGGCACCTTCAGCAGCCTACTGCGGCGGACACTATCTATCTCGGACTAGTGAAAAATGTATCCTCTTATCTTGCAGCCCATAATCCTCCTCTTCTAATTAGCCACTTCGTTCAAGCAGAATGGAGAATCACAACTTTCATCCCTCCTTTTTCAGAGAGATTGAGAGAGCAGGGTTCAACCCAAAGAGACTAGCGCTGTCGGTAGGAGGAGGAGGAGGAGGAGGAGGAGGAAGAGGAGGGGAGAGACAGCAGTGTATGTTACACTCTGCTGGTCACCTGTCAGCTGTCAGAGCAATTACAGCACCTCCTAGTGTTAAATGTTTAAAGTGCGCATTAGCATGTAGCACAGTGGCATCCTGTCCCTGTGATCCTGCGAGGCTGGCACTCGGCGACAGCCCCTATGCCACCACAAATCGCTGTAGACAGTGCGCTGTTAAAATCAATATGCTGCAGTTTTGCAGTGCTTCCGTCTGACTGCGCGCCGTTGTCTAATATAATGTAAATAATAAATTATCAGGAGCAGATTACCAGGCGGCGGAGACACTCCACCTCGCAGTCACTCGCTCAAGAGCACTAATAGAGTCACATATCCCACTTTTGCGCATCTTTTTCTCCTGCTCAGGCTTTTTAATACACTACACGCTTAAAAATAAAGGATTTTTTTTTTTTTTGCAGCAATACCCAATTGCCCACGTAAACCATTCTTTTCAGAACCATTTTTTTTCTTAGTAAGAAAAACATTTTTATAATCAGATCCCTTTTCCACTCTAAAGAACCTTTTGTGCAATGTAAAGGTTCTAATAAAGAATCTTTGTTTTTAAGAGGGTATACAACACCTACGATCAAGCAAACCGAATGGATTTGTGCTGGTATGATGTCAGAAGACTAATTCCTTTCTGGTTTTATTATTTATATACATATTTTTCGATTCATGTTTAAAATAAAGCCTGTGGTAAACATTACTTTGACATTTTGTTCTACAACGTCAATTTAAAACTCCATAGGAAAATCTGATAGGAAAAGGCGAATTAGACCATGTTCTCTCGTCATACCATGATTAATTAGCGATACATTGAATAAACTGGCATTATTAACAGTTAAATACATTTATTTTGAAAGCAGAGAGTCTGAGTTTGTCTTTAAATTTTCCCCGTGGCATTTTCCATCTGCACCTGGACCCCCTTTGTTGTGGGTTAAAACAGCGATTAGGTTTTAGTGGGACACGCCGGATGAGAGGAGACGTAGGCAGGGAGCGAGTGAGTTCTAATTAGGTCAGTGGAAGAGAAAGGCAGCGCACTCGTTCTCCGTGAAAAGGTCCCTCTGTCCTTTGCGTCCTATCTGCGGGTGACTGGATAAGACAGGTGAAGGCAAGTAGAAGTGGTAGCTGTCAATACACCTCCCTCGCTCCCCTTCCCTCTGATGCCATGAATTATTTGTGAGAGCAGGCGATGACAAAAGGATGCCGCTCGCTCTCAAAGCCTCACCTGCCGTCCCGTCACACCCACAGAGAGTTGATTCCATCAGACATGTGAGGGGGAACAGAGTTCCCTCCTTTACATTTCTCTCTGCTCTGCTCTTTTCTCTAACCTCATCATGCCTGTATCAAAGCTCTGTAAACGAGTGCCGTCCCGCTCTAGCTGGACCCCCATGCTATACAT
The DNA here is from genome assembly GCA_038021265.1 of Cyprinella venusta. Classification (NCBI taxonomy): domain Eukaryota; kingdom Metazoa; phylum Chordata; class Actinopteri; order Cypriniformes; family Leuciscidae; genus Cyprinella; species Cyprinella venusta. The sequence goes on along the minus strand of CM075873.1, from coordinate 13,504,844 downwards.
TTCCATTTTTCATAGACTAGTCCTATGCTTTTTGCAAAGTTTTTCTATTTATTTATACCAGTATATGAGCCAAGTAATCTTAAAAATGAAATCATGCCAAAGCCTTAAACAATAATTAGCTAGTTTCTGTTGTCAGTCAGAGGCAATAGCGTATCTTAAATACAACAACAAAAAAGTGTAAAAGCCACAGAAATACTATAATGATTTCATTGGGTAGGCTGTATCTTATTATTTGGTTGGTAAGAAATGATCTTTTTTTTTTTTTTCGCAGTTGTTCAACAAGTATTTAGATGTTAACACTTAGCATACAAAGCAATGTATGACAATTATTTAATTGTCCCAATAGCTCAAAATAACTTCAAATAACAATAAATAATACAATGAATAATAATACCATATATTGATCTAGGTTAGTGTTAATTTATACATGTAATAATACATTTTGAATCAAATTAATCAACAATAAAACAATAACCAAAAATACTACATTTATAAATTAATTTAAACTAAATGCTGTTAAAAATATATGGACATTTTCATTGTTTCTTCATGATACCTACTAACTAATTATTATTACGAATCTAACCGTATTATTGTAAAGTGTTTTCATTGCATAAGGCCATGTCTGTGCAAAATTGTAGTAAATAATTTATGGCTAAAAAGTAAGCTTTATTTACACAAAGATATGTACGGTATCTATCCATATAGCACACTTTTGAATTGAAAATCGATATTTTTGTGATCATCGGATTCGTAGCATTATAGGTCAAAAAACAATATTCCTTTGAGGTTATTCTGACCGCAACCTTCTGTTCCGGTGTTTTTTTTAGGGAATATAGGGATGTGTGAGTTGCTAAGTATTACTCTGGCCAGTTTGTCGGAGCCCTTTGGCAGTGAGTAACAGTGTGCTGTAAAGCTCTAGTCTTCACACAAAAAGCTGGCGGTCTAATGATCCCACTGGCTGCTGACCCTCAGGCCTGCTCTGTCCCTCCACCACCCCTCCATTACACTCCCTTCCTCCCTCCCTTCCTTCATCCCTGCCACATCTGCTGCCTCTCGCCAAAGGAAAAAAAAAATCAATCTCTCCATCATGAATTATTGAGGTGTTTGCCTACAGCCTCTGAAATATACAGGAGGGTGGTCTCTCTCTCTCTCTCTCTCTCTCTCTCTCTCTCTCTCTCTCTCTCTCTCTCGCTCTCTCTCTCTCTCTCTCTCTCTCTCTCTTTTCTTATAAATTTAGTTTAAGATTTGTATATGAGAATGATTACATGACATAATGATTTTAATGTACTTTTTAACTTTCCACCTTAGATGCTTTATTTGTGCAGTTCACATTGCGTTGACTCTATCGTGTGGGATCTTGTATTTCCCTCTGAGCGGTGCAATTAATTTGTGCCTTATGTGCACGGCCAAAGCACGGAGGCTGTTTACAGAAAATATATCTATTTGTCCATAGCTTTCTGTATGATTAGCTAAAACTATGGGTCATTTGTGCTGAATTAGTCAATTATATCCATTAAGCCAGAGACGGAAGGGTTTAATGTGTAAATCTCAGCATAAAATATATGAAACAGCTGCAAACTGCGAGTAGGAGCAGTTATTTCCACTTCGACTCTCAAAACCCTCCCCTAATGAACTGATGTTTAAGTTATTACACCATCGACTGCTGTACTACTGCTGGTCTGCTCTCTCACACACCTCCACTGGCACTTGTAAACAATAGCTTTGGCTGTAATGATTACATTCAATCAGGCAGTTGTCATATGACAATCATTATCGCTCCTCCAGTGGCAGCAACTTGATTGACAGCTCCCCAAAACCCATGTGTGGTGGCTGCACATCGTTGCCTGGCTTCAGCTATCAATTACAGGCTTGGATTTGAAGCATTTATTATGTAAAATAATTCTACACTGCACTCGTCTCTTGGGTCTGGTCCCCGCTGTCTGATGTGAAATTTCTCTCCTCGCTCTCCTCTTTCACGTTCATTGTCTCTCGCTCACTCTTTCTGTCTCACTCAACTCTTTATTGTTATTTCGTAAAGGGTGCGTCTTCCATTCGTTGCTCTTAAATCGACACAGCCCAGGTAGTAATGGTATAAGACTCCAATGGATTGTCAAAGGGAAGAAATGCAGCAATTCAACACTGTTGAAGAATTGAATTAATTCTTTTTTAATGTTTACCTGACCAATAAAGAGTCATCTTGCACAATTGACAACTTGTGGGTAGTGGCCAACTAGTGGCATAATACAAACGCAATGCCATGTAATGCAATTGTAGAAATTGCTATTCTCAGTCAGCCATGACTCATTTATTCCACTAGACTAGAGGAGCGTTAAACCAGTGCTATTGAGATCATGTAATCTCAAAACCCAACTTTTTTGTGTCTTCATCTTATATAATCATATTATATACATTACCTTTCAAACGTCTGGGGTCTGTAAGACTTTTTAAAAAAAAACAAAACAAAAAAAACCAAATGTTTTTGAAAGAAGTTTCGTATGCCCACCAAGGCTGTATTTATTTGATCAAAAATACAATAGTAATATTGCAAAATATTATTACAGTTTATTATAAATGTTTTCTATTTCAATACACTTTAAAATGTTATATATTATTGTGACACAAAGCTGAATTTCCAGTATCATTACGCCAGTCTTCAGTGTCAAATCCTTCAGAAATCATTCTAATATGCTGATTTCTTCCTCAAGAAACATTTCCTATTATTATCAATGTGCCGCTTAATATTTTTGTTGAAACTGATCATTTTTTTTTTCAGGATTACTTTATGAATAGAAAGTTTAAAATAAACAGTATTGCAGTTTTTTTTTGTAACATTAAAAATGTCTTTATACTGTAGAAATGAATATGCTTTATCTAATCAATAAAATTGTGGCAACAGATTACAGGCAATATTATTAATTAAATTGAACAAATTTGAATTGAGTAATAATTAATCAAAATATTCCTTAAAAGTTAACCATTTAAAATTAGTAAAGTCTACACCAAAAAAATTAAACAAAAATATCTGAATAACAGACGTCAAAGATTAATTAAGAACTCTTTATTTTATATTGCCAACATTGAAGACACCTGACGTTAAGAAGCAGAATCACTGAAGGAGAAAACCGCAATTTTAAAACAAACCTAAAACAAACACTGATCACCATAATGGTGACTTAAATTTAAAAGTACTCATTTTAAATAGTTAACTTTTCAAGGAATTAATTTGATTAATTATTACTCAATTCTAATTTGTTAAATTTAATTAATAATATTGCTTGTAATCTGTTGTCACAATTTTTTGGATTAGATAAAGTGCATTATACTTTTAATTATTTAGTATACAAAAATCTATCTGACCCCGAAGTTATGAACAGCAGTGAATATTTAATATAGAACATGATGGATAATTTTTTTTTAAATAAATGAATACATTCTGTGTACCAAAACAGTCCACACACATTCACCAAAAGAGGACTAAAAATAAATAATGCTACTAAAAATAAATAAATTAAAAAAAACTCTCGAGACTGATTCACTCTGAGGAAACATTTGCAGACAATGGAAGATAGAGAGTGCAAATTCTTCTACTATGATGTTATGATAAGAGAACTCTCTTTACTCGCTCGCAGTTTCTTCTTTCTCTCTCTCTCTCTTTCTGAAATAGTTCTTCGGTTGCATTTGGCACCAAACTCGCAGGCCAGTGCAGAAATCCAGCCATAATAAATGGTGGGAGGAGGGAAAAATAAGACATCTGAAAGACCAGCTAAGCAAGCCGGTGATATTTCTTCTTCTTCTTTTTTTTTTCTTTTTTTTTTCCTTTTTTGCCTGGGACAGATCTTTTGGAGATGTGTATTGTAAGCAATTTTAGAGCTGTCAGCACAACATGCCTACTGGTCTCAGCTTGCCCGAAGGCGGAGAAAGGGGAAGGTTAGACTTCTTGTAGCTGTCAGACTCTACTCTGCGTTATTATTATTTTATTTGCCGTATCTGGTCTTGAAGGAACTACAAGAAAATTCAGAGGACATTAAGTTGGGAGGCTAACCGATGCACATGTATACTTTCAAAGCATGAGCAATATGTTTGTTTTTTTTCTAGAGGGGAGCTAAAAGAGAGATCGAGTCAATGACAAACAGAGGCTGAAACGGACAGCGAGTTACAGGGCCGCCTGGCTTTAGCGCTGCCGCTCAGAAGATTAGCCTATCACTCGTCAACATGGTGTCGCCTTACTCAATTAGCCACAACTCAAACTCTGTGTTTTAAACAACTGCAACATTCCTATCGTGCCCACATAGGAGAGGTAATGGAGAGCTGCCTTCGAGAAGACATCTGCCCCTGGTCCCATTAAGACAGCCCATGCTGCTGTCTCACTAAGGCATTCTGGGAGACTTGAATGAAGATAAGATGGTGTAAGGTGAGGAGAGAGCGGATGAAGAGAGATATCATGCCATACCGTATGGCGCTTTGAGTGTTGCTCTATGGCAAGAACGGGCATTGACTGTGTCTCCCAGAAATGGGCACATTTATATTCTCTTTCTCTGAGTCTCCCCCTCTCACACTCTTATGGTCTGCGTTAGCCTTCATAAAATATTCATGTTGGTTGTGCTCAGTGCCATAATTGCCATCTCAGCCTCTGAATAATTGATGGCTGGTGCCGTTGACTTGGTCTCATTTACTGAGAGTGTGGGTAATACCATACTCGCACATGCCACATGCTTTTATGCCATGCTGCCGCAGTTAGTGCTGACTCCAGATCGGCCATTCTCTCTGCACACCACTATCATTCATTTGAAACCACCCTCACAGCTACAATCAAATGCGTTTAAATCAATAGTGCTAGTGACTTGGGCTACAAGTATCTTTGGGAACACGGGGGGCAATTTGATTTCATTTGATGTGCTTTTTAGGAGCGAATCAAACTCGATAAGGGGCAGCAGAAATTTTGACAAATGCTTTTCTGTTTATTAAAGTGCATTTTTCTCTGATCGTCGCACTTTGAGTGGGTGTCTTATTGTAAAGACCACTTTCTGTGTGGATGTTTTGTAACTATTTAATTTGACGACTAGCAAAACCGGGTTCGATTTTGTGAATCGTTCCTGTGCTGAGATTTGAGGAGAACAACACAGAATGTTCAACACAGTCAGGCGAAACTGCAGGAGAGTTAATTAATGGGCCAGAGCTGAGCAGACAGATGTGACCCCTTGTTAGACTGAGGTCAAAGGTCAATTTCTTGAGGATTACATTAACCCTGCCTACACCAACCCCACCAGTCCTCGACTTCTGCTTTAATTCATTGCTCTCCTTCTTTTTCGCCCTGACATTCCTTCTTACCTCGTCTCTTTATGTCAACTTCATAGGGTATTCGACCATCTCTGTTCAGTCTAAAGGGCACTACAAAATGCATAGGGAACAATATTACATCAATACAGTATATCACGCAGGAAGTGGAGACATAACATTTCAGTGACATAAAAGTCATTGCACATCAACTGAATACCACAAAAAATATATTTTATAAACCTAAACAGGGAAAAGCTAGTTCCTTGCAACTGTTAATGGGTATAAAACACATACAGTAAGTGATCATTGCCATTATGGCCATTGGCCAAGAAACAAATAATAATTATTTTCATTTTAAACAGCACAGCCATCATTTATCATTCAATTTTGTCTTTTTGATTATGAGGAATGATAAGTCTTCCACATCCACTTTTCCAGTTACGCTTTCATTAGCATCCGCTCTGATGTGTCTAAAAGTACAATGTAAGAGTTATTAAGCCGAGCAGTAAGGTGATGCTCTGACTAGAACTCGCCCTACCCATCAGACACTTGGAGCGTTGCCCTCTTCCTCACACTGACTGTGGTAATAGCCCTCTCTAATTGAAGTGCTCTTAGTCGTGCCATTTGCAATGCACTGTCCAATCTCTTCTAAAAGCATAAGGTCCCTGTCCGAAGTGCCCTACAGAGGGGACAGTAAGCACTTTATTAAACATTACACGTGTGATTACATGTACCCTCCCTGTTCGGCAGACATCGTAGTACTCTTGCTAATGCTAATGGAGCTAAAGGGTCAACAAAGTCAAACTATATCCACATTACACATGTGAATGGGGGCTCTAAAAACTATGAGTGAGTGTTTATGTGAACGTGGCGTGCGGTTAGGAGACCAGAAGGACAAATCTGTGGAGTGGAGAGAAAGAAAGACAAAGGATGTCTTCCTAAAGTGAGGGCACCCAGGGTTTTGCAGGGGATTTAGGAGGACTATGAGAGCGTGATGTCAGCGATGAGGTTAAGCCCAGACTTATCTTCACACAAAGCAGGAAAGAGAAAGGAAGCGAGAGCGTGGAAGAATAAGGGACAGTTCAGGAGTGCTCAGACAGGGTCAGTGGCAGAGGGAATCAGCGAGGAAGAAGCCACGGCTTAGAGTTCTTAAATGATATTATAGACGAGGTCTGTAGCGCTAATCTGCTTACCCAAACAACACTGTGGATAACACACACACAAACATGTTTTTATCAATGCACCCAATGAGCTGCAAATGCTAGATCTGATCTATATATGCACTGCGCACTATCATATACGTATAGCATATTTTTGTTCCATATATTTACAAATTACATACAAACCCATATACAGTAGTCAACATTTGAAGTGGATCTTTCATTTGAAGTGGACTTTTCGAGCAACGAAAAGTTATACATGAACTTTGAACAATACCCATTCTTGTCTTAGGACAACTTTGATGTGCTTTTTTGATTCACATCCAATGTATATGTGTATGTATCCAATGTATATTACGTATAATGTTCAAATGTAATATATATATATATATATATATATATATATATACATACATTTGAAGTGGATCAAAAAAGTTCATCAAAGTTGTCCTCTTTATATACAGATACAGTATGTGATCATATGTATACATATTTTCCATCTGACATGCCACATGGCACAAAGGCTTGAAATTTGGATGATTGGCCTGACCTATATTGATGTGTAATGTTGTAGATGTTAGAAGGGTGGCACAAACAGTAGATTAAAGAGCAAAGGATGAGACTTGGGCTTATCCTAGATGAATCCAAGCCAGTGCACACAGACTATGCATATTACATTCCTTCATTGCTAACAAGTCAGCTGCACTCACTCACTCACTCACTCACACACACATTGTTATTGTCATTGTGGGGCTTTCCACTGACTTCTATTGTTTTTGATATAAGCTAATACTGACTAGCCTTAACCTAAAATCTAATCACACCCCTAAAACTTTATTAAAAAAGTTTATATGTATATGTATGTATTTATTAAATAATAATAAAAAAAATATTATTATAGCCTAAGAAGAGAAGAACGGATGAGTACACATATATATTAAGCTATACTTCACAGAAAAATTGTCTAAATCTGAAAACCTCCATTGGAGATATTGATTGTAAAAATTATATTTATTTATTTATTTATTTATTACATTTTTTATCATAAAAAAAATCAACGGCTAGACTGTATGTTTGGGTTAGTCTGTACTATTTATAATTAGCTGTACACTAGCATTCAAAAGTTTGGGGTTGATATTTGGTATGAATTTTTAATGTCTTTGAAAGAAGTCTCTTATGATCATCATTTTATTTTAATTATTATTATTCAATTTTTTCAAGTTTTGTTGTAAATGTAATGAAAAAAAATTGACTGTCACTTTTGATCAATATAATGCATCCTTTTTGAGTAAAAGTATTCATTTGAACTATAGTGTCTATAAAATGAATAGGAGTCCATGGTATTGTTAGTAAAAGTGTGTTGTTGTTAGTAAAAGCTAAGTTTAAGATGATGGATATGTAGATCCAATAGTCACTACAATAGAGGCAATGCATTTGTGTAAATAGTGACAGCCAGCAAATATAATAGTGTATGCTGCAGATAGACGTGGGTTCTCAACCAGTGCAGTGAACCAGAAAACCATAAATGAAGAAAAAAGAGAGATACCCCACTGTGCTAATTAATATTGTAGATTTCAGACTGCAGAGAAGGACGGGAAACACGCTGAGTCACAGCCATACAATATCTGACAAGCCCACTGGATCCAACATTAAAACACTGTTATCAAAATGCATAAACAATAAACACTTCAAATCATTTGAGAGACATTATTAATTTAATTGATAAAGGGCACAGAAACATTCACAATATTGTATGTACCCCTGTGAGCACAAGTACACAGTACATACAGTGGGTAGATGCGTCTAGCATATTTATATTTCTTAATAATCGTTAATAAGAGTTAATAGGGATTCAGAAATCAATCTACGATGTGACCTTATAACAGAACATCTCACTGGATTTGTGGCTATGGTGAATATGGGTGCTCTTTGGAATGACTTTGGTAACACATTTCAATCTCTCCTGATCTTTCTCCTGTTTTCTTCTTTTCACTCAGCTGACAGGCATGTTTCTGGCATCTTCATATCCTAGACCAGTGTGTTGCTCATTGTAACTGTGTGAATATGTATGTAGCTATCTATCTTAAGAATGCCGAGTAGGAGGATGTAGGTTAACTCCTCATAGCAGGGTGGTACATAATATAGCTCTAATGTGGTCAATGTCAATACCTCACAACCCTGCCATCTTTACCTCAGTCTCTGCGTCAGAGTCATGAACAAAATGGCCTTACCTCATGAATCCTTTTATTCTGTGTTTTTCCAGGTTCTTCCTGAAGTTCTTTCTCAAATGCAACCAGAACTGCCTAAAGAATGCAGGAAACCCACGAGACATGCGACGCTTTCAGGTAAGACCAATTTTAGTCATGTATGTGACTGGACAAGCTGCATTTATATTGTCGTTAATGCAAACATTGCAAGTATTATTATAATAATGATTAGTTTATTTATTATATTAATGTTTAACAGAAAAGTAGTTCATGAAAATTCATATAGGAAATAGAAAAATATATTTGAAATATTTTATTTTACTACGAATCTACATTCTTAATTGCATTAAGTACATGCTATAATCAAATAATCAGAATAAATCGATCAATATTTGCTAAAAAAAACTTTCAAAGACATTACATTAGAAAATTATTAAATAGATATTAGAAAAGTGGCTATAAATAGTATATATTCAATTATATTTTTTATTATAATTGTATGTATTATATTATTACATACACTTAAAATGTAGTTTTATGTAATTTTGAAGCCAAAGAATTGTTTCTTAACTGATAAAATGTGAGTACTTGAGAACATATAAAGAAATACTGATGGAGAATAGAGAGAGAAAAAAAAGAAGCTTTGAGCGAAGGAAGTGGCTGCCCAGAACAGGGATAATGTAAGCGGTGTTTGCCAAGTCTCATCAAGCCTCTTCCTCTCTTGAGATTGAGAGACCTCTCAAAGCCTGAGAGCCATTTAAATCAAGAGGCTCCTCAGTTGCTGTGAGACACCTCTAGTCTATGACTTTAGCTCCTTGAGAGCTGTTAGCTGCTGTCATGGTTCCAGGCTCTCTGGTGAAATGTGCCTGTACGTCAATTTATCAGTCAGCGGTTACACGTGTGTTTGTGCTGCTTCAACACTTGAGCTGTTTGTTTGAGCTGCGTATTCATTTGTATACAAGGACCGAGTGTGTCTTTGTGGGTGAAGTGAAATGCAGTCATTATTCGTCTTCTGCAGGTGGTGGTGTCTACGACGGTCAACGTGGACGGACACGTCCTGGCTGTGTCTGATAACATGTTTGTACACAATAACTCTAAACATGGACGTAGAGCTCGCAGGCTGGACCCGTCTGAAGGAACTCCGTCATACCTGGAACACGGTGAGAGTACACACTGTATGTGTCTACCTGTTTACATGCGTTTTGTTGAGAAATAAAAACACAAGTGTACCCAATACCCAACAAGTGTAAACAAATGGTATTGCAAAAATAGTGATTTCACTTTTTTTCAACCTACCAATGGCTTACTTAAAGCTGTCTCTAAAAGGTTTAAATATTGAACAAAATAATCATTCTTAAAACAAGTCGAACATGTTGAATGGTGGTGCTTATGTGCGGTCAAGTTCATATGCAAAAAAACTAGCAAATGCAACCAGGTCAATTCCACTGAAGAATCCTTGAGTTTAAAGGCCCTTACACACCTGGACGAATATTCGCGCGTGTTATTCGTCTGCGTTTTTCAACGCGTTTTTTGTGTTCACACCCAAGTGATTTTCGCTGACTATGAGCCGAGTGAACATGCAAATTCATTCCCTGATATTAGATGGCGCCCATTTGCTCTGCACTACCACTTCATAACAGTTCTCTTTTAACAAGATGTTTGTAGTCGCAGTCGCGTTTGTAGTTCTTTATGTTCTAACACCAACAAGACTAGCAGTTCTACATTCATCTTGCCTTGCATCTTCCTCGTCTTATTTCTTCCTGGCAGTGTAAACGGCGACGCTACTTGGCGTAGAGCTTATTGTCCGTTACGTATGTGTGCTCGGCAAGGCCGTTTCGTGTTTGAGTGCCCCCAAGTTTTATTTTACTGTAACTTCAGAAGGTCCAAAGACGTGAGCAAAAGCGTCATTCTCATTGGTCGGATAGTTTTTGACGCGGCGTTTTAAAACAAACAAAAAAAAAACTTTAAAAACGTAAAAAAAACCCGGTGTTTTTTAAAAAATGACGATTTTACGCATGCCGTTTTTCGCGTTGGTGTGCACACTCACATTGGTGCCCATTGTTTAGTCACAAGACGTTAAACGTCGGCGAATATCGTGTGCGAAATTCGTCCCGGTGTGAACAGGCCTATGCTTTGCTAATGGGAATTTTTTTCGTATTATTCATTAAATTATGTAAATATCCTACACATTCTCATCCTTTAGCATCATATGTGACGCTATATGACAAAACGGCTAAATACTACGCACATGACACCCATTATCGTTAATATAACGCGCTGTGATGGGTAGGTTTAGGTGTGGGGTAGGGTAGTCTCATATTACGCTAAAGGATTTATGATGCCTTGGGTGTAAAGGGTGCCATGTGCTTAGTATTTCGGCGTTTTGCCATATAGCATCACATATGACGCTAAAGGATAAGAATGGGCTGAAATATGCTTAAAGGTTTCTTTCTAAAAAAAGTTGATACGGTACAGTAAGACAATGAATATGTTCTAGCCCATTGGAAATTGCATCTTGTGTTTTCAGAATAAATGTGAACGCTTTAGGCTAAAAACAAGAAAAGTTCAATGGGCTAAGACACAAAATATGTTGTCGATTTTACGTTGAGGTCAGCTGTGTTTCAAACGTTACTAAACTTTTGGCAATGGATCTTTTTCCTAAAATATTGCACTAATTTGTCCACACTTTAAGGATTTCTTTTGCGGTATAACTGCAACCTTTTGTTGCAGATATTGTTTATATCTTTGTTCAAATGTCTTTGGATTTTTCCATTGGATTTCATTGGTTTACTGGATGATTGGTTATTTCACTGATTGACTATACCAGGTGTGATTGCTCATCATGTTGATATAAAAGTTGATGACATTTGTTGTTTGCTTTGCCTGACGAAGGCCTCTTGTTTTCGAAAAGTTTTTTATTAAATTTCTTAGGGAGCAAAGATAGCAGTGTGCCGGTTCTTTTGCATTTCAGCTCAGTTTTCTATTGATTTTCGAGCACCTGCTGAAGTGATGACTGGATGTGCACGTACAGTACTTTGAATTGAAAGACAACTGTGACATTCAGTCAGACCATAGTGACTCTGATTTAACACCTCTGTGTCCCGCCGTCATGTTAATGCCACTAACAAGTCATGCTGATGCCAGATAATGCTAGTGGTTTGAGCTAACCAGACATTCATTTGACTGACAAACGGCACACAGTAGCAGTGCAGCAAAGCACCAGTAATCCACTATGGTTTGTGCAGGCTAAGAAAAGAGCAGGGAACGGAGAATTCCCCAAGTGGCCTGTTCTCTTTAGGTTTGAACATGTGTCTTACGAGACCTCTAAGTCTTAAGCACTGAGCATTTATTTTCTGAGCGACATGTGGCCTTATCTTCCGTCCTCCATCTCTTGCAGGTTATAGTGCTGCCCTCGTAAATCCGTCTAATAACATGTGAACATGATTTGAGTAATGATTTGATCCTCAGTCGCAATCAAATCCAATCATTTTCTCATTTATGTTTGGGATGACTCTAGAGAAGAACACATTTTTCTCTTGGACTGTTAACCTCTGTCTATGATGAAAAATGAGGATTTGAATGATGATGATTTGATAATGATGATGCTGATGATTAAGTTCACTCTATTCTCCTGGGGATGTCTTAAGTCTTTAAGCACAGTTTCCACTGCACTGAGAAAATGACAAAAGTCAGTTTTCTAAAGCCTCAACATATTTGAAAAATTGTGGGAATTTGTTTTCTCTTTCCTTCTCTTTTTTCTGAAAGAAAGGATAGGATAAATCTTGAGACAGACAGGCTTATACTGCAATTCTGCCTTATGTTTAATATAACACCCTGACTGCACATATAAACATATTTTTCTTGGAGGGCAATTGCAGAAACTCACCAAGTCATAGCTTCAAAATTCAAAACAGAGTTCCTGTAATAACTAGATTCCACTTGAAATTTGAACACTTGTCATTCACTGCAGTTCTACACATTCCCACCCCTTGTGTAAGATCTTATTAGGCACTTTGGCTAATTTTATAATACATTTTGCTCCCAATAATAGCGTACTTTACCACATTTAAATCCCTTCCAGCAAATTCTGTTGATTTTTCCACTGAAATCAGCTCGAAATATGCAAAAATGGCCTTCTTACATCCCTTCACTCACCTCTGCTTGGCCACTCTTGTCTATTATTGTGTCAATTTCAGAACATTTCCACTCCCCTCCAGCTAATGAGCCTGTTCTGTCAGACATGGTGTGCATGTGTGTTGATTGCTCTGGGCTGGGGAGACGAGGGTAAAGTGAGGGCACCAAGACGTGAGGTCATGTCACAAATGCACTGTGGTGGAAATAGATGTCTGCAGGGCTTGAGAATGTAAGTTTGTCGAAGAGAAAGCTATTGTGCTTGTATCTGAGATGTGTGTAAAAGTGAGTGCACATACGCATGCATGCAGCGTAAGGGAACAGATGGCGGCAGAGGAGGCACCAAAGTTTAATCCTATCAGATGGATTCACATACCACCATCTGCTTAATCCATGCACAATTTCAGCACCCTGCAAAAGAGTCGTCTTAGGCCAAGATTACCATCACAGATTGCTTCAACATTCCTCTTCATCTCTCCTGGTTTATCACGCCGCCAAATTGCATTATGCCCAGCAGTCACCCACAACACAGCTCATACAAAAAAAAAAAGACTAGCTGGGGAAGTCCTCAAGGCCACAAAGTGGATTACTTCACTTATGAAAATTACAACATGGCTGGAACACAAAATATTTGTGACATTTTGGTTAGTCTAAGGAGATTTGATTTGTATATTCGTGGTTATTGAAATGCTCTAAAATCATGTTCCTTAATCTAAAACTTGTAATTCCCTATTTAAATTGCAATATACCTTCAGGAAAACATTTAATATTACAAGGACTCTGTAAATCTGAATCCTGGAAGATAATCAAGTATTTCCATAGTCTGCTGTTGCTGTATAATATGTTTTATGATTAAATAAAAATACACAGATAACATCCAGAGATGAAAAAGAGGAAATATTCTTTATAAAGTAGTATTACAAAATAATCTTACAGACCATATGTGCCATTTAGTGCAAATTGATGTGTTCACAAATAAATATTGTTTTTTTTAACTTTCTATTTATCAAAGATTCCTGAAAAAAAAAATTGTAAACACGGAATTTATCTTGAGCATCAAATCAGCATATTTGAATAATTTCTAAAGGATCATGTGACACTATTAGGACTGGAGTAATGATGCTGACAATTTTAAACAGTGATAATTTACAATAAATATGTATTTTTTTTACTGAAAAATACTTTTAAAAATAATTTTACTGTATTTTTGATCAAATAAATGCAGCCTTGGTGTTCATAAGAGACTTATTTCAAAAAAATATTTTTAAATCTTAACGACCCCAAACTTTTGAACAGTAGTGTGCCCAGCTTTTTTATTAACAGCTTGTAGTGGAGCTAACTACTTTTTCTTTTTCTTTTTTTTTCTTTCTTTTTTTTTTTTGTAGCTTGATAGTTGAAACCTGCTTCCCCAACACAGTTCCCCAGACCATTTTCCCCTGCAGGTTCCCAATATCCCCTGCAATTATCTATGCTAGCTCTTCCCAAGGCATCGCCGATGGCTGACACACACCAGTTTAAGCTATGCGAGTGAGGTATACAGCCTCGTTTCATCTCAGTTCAGGTCCTATCAGCAGAACCGAGCACCTCCTATACGCAGGCCATCTGCCTCCACCGTCCGTCTGCCTCACTTAGGTACACTATCACACGTGCGTTGAGTGTAGACCCCTACCCTCTCCCAGGGGTCCTGCCTGCAGTCAGAGCCGTGTGTAACGCTTGTTAAAAGATGTGTGCTTAGTCCCCCTATCAGAGTCACAGAGGACAACAGAGCTGCCCGTGACAGACTCTCCCGTTCTCTGCCTCTGACAGCTGCCTCAGAGGACCCTTACTTTTTCCTTTTTTCCCTCCCTCATGTCTTTTCCTTCTATTTAAATTCAGAAGCAAATTGGAACAGCAGTAATTAGTCGGTTAAAGCGTCTTCAGTGAGATACCAAGCTTTAGAATCCGGTGCCAAAGTTCAACATGCTGAAATGAAATTTAAACTCATTAAGGTGTTGAATTTTTATGGCTGGCTGCTGTTTTCTCAGAGTGTCCCAGGGCGCCTGGCCTTTTGATCGACTGCTGTAATGACTCCGGATTTCTCTGTGCCTGGCGAACTCCGGCGCTCATGACATTTGCACGAGTGTCATAAAACAAGCACTCGCACCTGGCCCCCTCCCTCCCTGGGCACACATGGGGTCAGTGTAATATTTAATAAAGGTGTGTGTATAATCAAGCGGAATTAGCATTCTTGTTCTCCTACTACCGCCAGAGGGGAAGGAAGGAGGGGTTGGAGGGAGGAGTGCTGCTATTTTACACTCATCACTGATCTTTTCCAGTCTGACCCTCAGATTTCATTACCGTAAAACTTCAAATAATAGCCGAGGCCCAAATAGACGCCTGTCTCTTTTAAAGGTCTTTTAGAGGCCGGGTCTGTTTTTTAGTTTCGGGTTGTTGATCTCCTAAAACTGTCAGATCGTCCGGCTGCCAAAGCAAATTTTTGTCCCGCCAAAGCCTATTTTGATCGGTGAGTGATGTCGAATAGAGACTTCTGCACTTGACAGGGCGCATAACAAGCAGAGAGAGAGAGAGAGAGAGAGTGCCTCGGCCACGCTCACTCACTCTCACGTCGTCATACAACACGAGCGCTGTCGTGCTCTCTCTCTCCCTCGCACATAATAATCAAAATCAGTTGACACGATAGTAAAAGGTTGGAAGAACGCAGTTTCACGTGGAGCATTTGGAGATTTTTAGAGATTAGAGACTCAATGAACAACATCTAAATGTCTCATATAGGCTAAACGCCTGTCTCAAATACAAGCCGGCGCAGTTCGATGATTTGGGGAAATAAAAGCCTGTGCTATTATTTGAAGTTTTACGGTAATAGGCTCTATGCACAACTGCACTACTTCCTGAATTTCAGCCAGCTCCTTGTTTCCTGTATACCATTATTGGACAATTTGATTAATTCAGGTGTGCTTGACCTCAGTAGTCACGGCAACAATAATCAAACACACCTGAATTAATCAATGTGTCCAATAATGCCAGACAGGAAACAAGAAGCTGGCTGAAGTTCAGGAAGTAGTGGAGCTGTGCATAGAGCCTATTATGTCCATGACTAAAACATAGGCGGAGGGGAATTACACATTTCATAAGCAGAGCAACAGGGGGTTGGGTTTTTTTTTCCTGCACTCAACTTTGCAACAAGTTTGATCAACTGATTCTGAGTGTCTTTGGACCAGCATAAGTTGTGCGGAATGAAAGTTGAGTTGTACGGATTTGCCAGGAGTAAGGAGCAAGGTTTTCTCTTTCTCCAAACTTGCTGACACTCCATCATTAGCATACCATGTAAGACAATTGTATTTTCTTGCTGAAATTTGTGTTATGATATTGCAGAAACAATGTCAAAATGACAAAACAACAACAGAGATTTGAGAATCACAACATAAGTCAAACTGAATTTTGGAGAAAAAAAAATGCACCTTTTTGTCCACAATATGCAACTTAATTATTGTTTAATATTATTGTAGGAACAATGTTAAAGGGATAGTTTACCCCAAAAAGGACAGTTTTGGACAGTTCACCCTCAATTTGTTTCAAATCCGAATGAGTTAATGTCTTCTGCTGAACACAAAAGAAGATATTTTAAAGAATGTTAGTGGCCAACCATTGACTTTCATAGTAGGAAAAAAGGTACAATGAGCTGCCATGAGCTGTCTGGTCACCAACATTCTTTAAAATATCTTCTATGTCCGATAAATCGATGGTATTAAAATGTAACGCTATTTTGACTAAATATATTCAAAATAAAACATTAAAATTAAACGCAATCATTTTAGATTGCTACAAGTAAATTTAGGCATTACAAATTTATAATGTACGTAATCATTTTGAGACTTGCTAAAAATTCAGTTTAACAATTAATTTAATTTCAATAATAAATTAATGAAATTTAAACTATTAAACAAGTTTTTTTAACAATATGTAATAGCAAAGGTAATCAAAATATAATAATTGGGGTAAACGGGAATTTACAATTAAATATCCAACATTATACATAAAATATAATTAAATCAAATTATATTAATGTATAATACAAACCATACAGTATGTTTATAATATAAATTTATATAATCTCTAATATCAATTTCAGTATAGGAAACAAAAGAGAGTAAAGAGATGGTAAAGAGAGACTTTACGGCTGAGCTGTAACAGTGCAGTTTTAAGCTATGGAGTGGATTCGGAGTGGACTTTCACTCAGTGAGTGGGGAATAGAAGCGAAGTGATTACAAAAGACTGAGCGGGGTGGATAAATTGCTATATCTCCACTCCATTCTCTGATTTCGAGTTCCTCCATGTGACATTCTAAAAATCCCAAAACACAACTAGAGATGATCATGGTTAGGCTGCAGGAGATTTCCAGCAGTGAATCATGCTACCACACAGGGTAGATTGAGATAAATGATCGGTGAGCGAGCGTCATCTCTCATGCTCGCACCGCTGTCAGGAAGCATATGGGGACTGTGCAGAGGAATGGCCACAGTCTAATCATATGTGACGACTCTAATGAGTCAGTCACTTGTCATTAAGCTGTGCCTAAAGCTTCCTAATAGAGTGTGGCTCATAAATCTATTTCCCCGAATCAGGAAGAAATCAGTTGCACAGCTTTACATTCATTTCCTACGAATTTAGTCTGTGCGTGAAATTATGTCACAGGTGATGCACACGAGTGACGATGTGCTTGCTGCTTCCAGATGTTTATTCTCATGCATCTTGACATTATTTTCATATAATCACTTTACAGGTGTCTCGATGTAATACATATAGCCATAATTAATCTATAATTCATATGTTTACTGTATACGGTGAGCCACTGTTTCACTCATTTGTTCATATTCTTCTTTCTCTAAAACAGCTACTCCTTGCATTAAGGCCATCAGTCCCAGTGAAGGCTGGACAACAGGGGGTGCCACAGTCATCATCATTGGTGATAACTTTTTTGACGGCCTACAGGTCATCTTTGGCACCATGCTGGTCTGGAGTGAGGTTGGTTACTTTTCTATTCAATCTGTTATGTACAATCGCTTTAGGTTTTTTTTGTTTGTTTGTTTGTTTGTTTGTTTGTTTTTTGTACAATTCATCCTCAACAGACAACAACAGAGATTTAAGAATCACAATTTGAATATGAAAGAAAATGACATATAAAACACACCTTTTTATCTACAAAAGTTATGCAACTTAATTATATAAAATATCTACAATATGGAAAATTGGCTAACAAATCTGAGAAGGCACATGCCAGTCTGCAAGGACATAATGCTGGCTCATTTTTGGTTAGCCAGTCTGTCTGTTTTCCTGTCTGTCCATCTGTTTTGGTCTTTCACTCAGTTTCTGTTCTGCTTATGTTGAGAAGAGCTAGATAAAAGAGGTAATTCTATAAAAAGCCTCTCATTGACAATGCCATATTTATCTGAGAGGTGAGAAGAGCACTGCCTGGCATATGAAAGCCCAGCTAAGTGAGCAATGAAAGGGACAGTTTAAAGCCATGTAAAGCAGCACCAGTGCTGCTGGCTTTGAATATGACAGAGTATTTGCAGGGAAACTGAGCGCTCCTGGCTTCTTTGTAGTGGCATGGCTCCTCTTCAAAGGGGATTGAGCACAGCTTCACAAACATTGTAAGCAGTCAAATCATAGTCTAATCAGAGAATAAAACAATGCTGTTTAATAGCTCAGCTAGTATGGGTGCAGGTAAACAGGGGTACCTTAAATGCACGTTTCAAACATTGTGAAGTTATACAGTAGACGTTATACAGTGTCAGAAAATGCAGATGCAAAAAAAGGTGGACAGAATTTTGATTATGTAATGACTTGGACTGTCTGCACCTCAAACTGACCAAAGCTGTAATCTCACTGGCTGGCGAGATTTGCGTCACCATATGGAACTAACAGAAAAGGTCATCTTTTCTGTTGACATTTTCATGACCTCAGTTATGAGAGGTCATTGATCTTGATTAGTACTGACCAATGACCTCTCATAACTGTCTTTCATATCATGGCATCAATATTTTTCATATATTAAAATGAGGAACAGAATGAGAGGGAGAAAAAAAAACACTCCTTAAAGCTCTCAACATCTCAGAGGCTAAATATCTCTAATCTATGTTCAGAATTGAATACTTGCTTACTATTTACTGTATAATCCACAACATGTACTGCATGCTGCCTACTGACCTCATTATATATATATATATATATATATATATATATATATATATATATATATATATATATATATATATATATAGAGTACAATTTGTAATATTGCAATTGTAATATTGTGAAATGTTATAAAAAGTTTAATTAAATGTTTTCTATTCGAATATGTTTTTAAATGTACATTTTGCCTGTTATGGCAAAGCTGAATTTTCAGCATCACTACTCTTCAGTCTTCAGTGACACATGATCCTTCAGAAATCATTATAATAAACTGATTTGCTGCTCAGGAAACATTCCTGATAATTATTAATGTTGAAAAACATTTCGTTCAAATACTTATTTATACTTATTTATCCTTATTATCAATGTTATAAATTGATAGATTGGTCAAAAACAGCATTTATGTGAAATAAAAAAAAAACATTTGTACACTACCATTAAAAAGTTTGGAGTCAGTAAGAACATTTTTTTTTTTCAACATTGATAATTATCAGAAATGTTTCTTGAGCAGCAAATCAGCATATTAGAAGGTTTTTTGAAGGATCATGTGACGACTTGAGTAATGATGCTGAAAATTCAGCTTTACCATCACAGAAATAATATTCAAATAGAAAACAATTCTTTTAATTGTAATAATATTTCACAATATCACTGTTTTACTGTATTTTTGATTAAATAAATGCAACCTGGGTAAACAGAAGTCTTCTTTCAAAAACATAAAAAAATCGTACAGATACCAAACTTTTGAATGTCAGTGTGCAGCATACATGAATAAATACATATACACTAAAAACGTTGCATATTAAGAATAGAGAATATACTGTACCACTATAAGAATAAGATGATTGTATGCTATTCTAAAAATAGTCAGTATCCTAGTATTATGTCAGAGTTCATTTTTTCCTATTAAGCTTTAATGTCCAATTAGTAGACGATAGTGTCCACGATCCAATTCCAGAGATGGAATTTACCTTATCTTCTCATTGTTACAGTTCATAAAATCGGAATATTTTGTTGTCTTATTTCAACCTATGTATTCTACTTGTTTTATTTTGACAGCAACACATTTTGTTTCTTTTTCAGCTCATAACCCCTCACGCCATTCGAGTTCAGACTCCTCCCAGACACATTCCCGGGGTTGTGGAGGTCACTCTGTCCTACAAGTCAAAGCAGTTTTGCAAAGGTACACCGGGAAGATTTATCTACACGGGTAAGGACAACATTAAGCACCTTCATATTAACCATACTCAGCAACGTACAACCATCATTTCTTAACTGTTCATGATTTCATATGTGGGTTGACTAACGGTTAGCCAGGGGTTTCTGTAGCGAGGAACCTATGCCGTAGAGGAATCCTACGTATTTCCTGAGCACACATCTTAATACGAACAGCTGTGCCTTGAACACCAGGAACATCCTGCAGCCTTCACAGATAAGGGAAATGTAGGACTTATCGTATGGTGGAAAGAGAGGTCACCTGTGATATCTGCTGGCTGGAAAATTAGTTTACTGTACTCTCTACATATTGGGAGTTCAGCCAACAAGAAGTAATTAACTTCAGAGTTCCAGAAGTAAAGGAAGCGCATGATGGAAGTATATGATGGAATCAAATAGTAAAACAATGTGAAATCAGCAGAGGAAGAGGTGAAGAGTTTGTTTGCTGATCTTGCAGATTTTTGAGTTTAAATTTAGAGTTTGCAGTCAAAGTACAAGCGCAGCTTTTCTGAACAGTGTTAAAACGCTGAAGGGAGCGATGTTAAAGGCCTGTCTCATCAATAGGTTTAAACAGTGCACAGCTGTGGGTATTGTTGGCTCAGTTGGTGTCTATGTATATGCCTGTGCATTCGTGGGTGTGAATGAGGATGCTTGTTGGGTTTATGGCGCTGGACTTGGCTTCTTTTCATGGCCCTTTCAGCGAGCACATGGGTTGGAATGGAGGGAGGGATTTAGACATTCGCACACAACCACTCAAACACACGTACAGCCACACACATCTCCAAAACAGGGCAGATGGTCACCTCCTTTTATGGCCACACTTTTAGATGTGCCCCTTTTGCTAAAGCGTCATGCTCACTAACCATTTAGAATGCTTTTGATTAGATGTGCAAGTTTTAATTCTCGCAGCGCTCAAATGAAACTCAATGCTGAGAAAACCTCAGTTTGAAACTCAATGCTGTTAATGACAAGGGACCAAATACATATCATATCTCACTTCAGACCTTTAATCTTGGCATGAATTGGAAATTGCCATGGTTGTTTCTTCTATTTTGTGACATTTATCCAAGTGAAACGGCTTCTGGAATAAAAAAAAATGTTGGACTGAACTTGATTTTGTTCATCAGAGATTGATTGGATGAAGTTATTTAGATTAAAGATTAAAAGGGCACATTAATGATAATAATATCCACGGATAAGTCTTTTATAATAAATACAATATTCCATATAAAATAAATTACATTTTGATTTCATTGTGACTTTAAAATGGCTGGTACTTATCTGACGCCCACCTCAAGTTGGCCCAACCGTGCGATTCTCCTCCGTTTAAAACATTTTAAACCGTCCCACTTCCATTTGTCCCCCCATCCCAGCTACTGCAGTGGGACGTCAGCCTGTGTGTATCTCTCTCCCTCTCCTGGATCCAGTTGGCACCTGTGCCTTGCCCAGTTGCCAGTGGGTACTAATCATAGAGGATTGGCAAAGCTATGTGGCAGCTGGCAGTGGAATTACACATGGGGCATCTGGCACCTCTAATCAACTTCTGTCAGGCAGAGGAGATGGAGACCTAATTAAATCAATGGTGCACTGATGCTGCTGTGCTCAAACACCACACAGCCATGCGGAAAGCCTGAGCCGTACCTGGAGAACATCCCTTACAGCCACGGTGGAGAGGAAACAACAGTCCTTTCAGGGAAAAACTAGGAAAAACAATTTTATGTTGCCTTTTACATTCAGTGCGTGTTTCTCACAAGTATTTACTATGCATGATTTTAGAGTATTGTCTTTACGTTTACATTATGATGCTGAATATATTTGACACTGTTCCGTCTGTAGTTATAGAGCTGTGTTTTGGCTGTGGCATCGCTCTGGTTATGAACCTTGGAGCCACACAGTTAATAGATTCCTCAAAGGTCTCCCTTTTCAGAAGTCTCAGATTCTCTAGGATTCTTGGCACATGCTCGTGTGAACAGTGCCCCTGGCTGGCCAACAGTTTGTAGTTAAAGGGATGGTTCACCCAAAAAAGAAAATTCTGTCATCATGTTTTCACCATCATGTCGGTCCAAACTCATATGGCTCATGTGGCGAATCAAAAAGAGAGAATTTTGAGAAATGTGATGGAAGTTTTTATTTTTCCCATGTAATACAATTAATGGGGACTGAAGCTAAAATAATACAAGTATTTTAAAATGAAAGTATTATAATTCAACATATGTATGAATTATGTACTTATTATAAATTGAAGTGAAAATGTTTGTAAACGTTTTAGATTTTCTGTGTGAGAAATAGATTGACAGAGTATCTTGTGTTACATGGATAGAGATAGACTATAATGATCGATCATGAAAGTATCAAATATCAACAAATTTGCTTCTGTGATCTGTGAGGTGTGATTTGCGGTAGTACCTGCGTTCGGATTAATAGATACATACAGCATTCACTACTCAATACTCAAGATAAGAAAAGCCAGAACAAAGGATGTGTTCACACTAAAGAGGCGTGCACGTGAATTAAGCAGGGTGCAGAAACTTTTAGACAAGGAAATTCAAATTAGTAAAAAAAAAAAAAAAAAAAAATGATGCAATTACCAAATCCATCACTTCAGTGAGATTTATGGATTAGCCCATTGAATGAGTCAAACTTGCGAAAAGACCCTGGAAAAACAAGACTCAAAATAATTATTTGTTCGGAAATGTAAGGTATATAACAACCTAACTTTCGGTATGTTCCTAGTATAAAGATATCATATTCGCATGGACTAATCTGTTTGACAGCTCCAGTCCACATTCATTGAGTTAAACTGAATGGAAATATGACCACTACGTTCTTTAGAGTGTCTCCTTTTGTGCTACACAAAAGAAAGAAAGCTTTGAGATCTGAGATCTGAGATCTCTTTAAGATTTGAGATCTCTTTGGGTCTTCCTCATTAATGTTTGTGTTTGAGAAGCTGCAGTAGCTCAGTTGTACTATAGTAAGTTGAGACACTTTCTCAAACCCAAGCATTAATGAGGAAGACCCAAAGAGATCTCAGCTCACCCACAGTTTCTGGGCCTTTGCAATTAAACATCCAGAAGCTCTCTGCAATTATATTTATCATCAGAAACAATTAAACACACACCACCTGGGACATTACCCATCCTGCATGGCACTCCGCAGATAAGAGGGATGAATCATGCCCCCCTACTTTCTCTCCCTCTCCCTCCCTTTCAATTCATCTGCAACAAATGCATTTCCATGTTTGGTTGTGTATTACTTCTCACCAGATTGCCATGTTTGCATCATTCGTCAAAGGGGTTTTCCGTCTCTTTCGGTGGGAAAGGGGCAGAGATATAATGCTATCTGCCAGTGAGCGTATGTGAAGTCTTGCGCAGCCGATAGATTGGAGGTGTTGATGAATCGCTTGAAATGTTCACCAGGCAATTGGTTGCTGCTCAGTATGCAGGCCAGTGGGATGAACAGCACCCATCAGGCCTGATATTAAAAGACTCTGCTCGATCACATTAGAGGGAGCTCTCTACGCCTGCCCAATGATTAAGTCTATGGGAAGCATTTGTCACTTTAGTTGAGCAAAAGTCAGACCTCAGATTAACTCTTTTAATGCAAATATACGTTGATCCGTCGGTCTGTCCAATTGCACACCGCCTATTTATAGAGGGTGAAGAGAGATTATCACCTCAAGAGTTGTTTGATGCTTCAATTTGAAAGCATGCCAAGAAAATTGTCGGAGACTATACTCATATCCTGAATGCCCACTTTAAATATTTACCATCAGGAAGGAGGTATAGGGATGTGCAGGTCTAATCGACTGAAAGATTCCTTTGTTACTGCAATCAAAGCGTTAAATAGAGATAAAACACTGTGAATTGCCATTGTGTCTCCATTGTATTAACCTTCAATTATTTTCAATTATTTATTTTTTTGGATCGATACGCTTTTAATGTTGTTTAACAAATTTTTAACAAATTTCTCAGCGATGGGACTAATAAAGTATAAACTAAACTAAATCCACAAAGGAAAAATGCTTCGATTTGGCATTTTCTAAATTAATTTCAAAAATACCAGATTAACAGTTTGAGTGAAAACTCGAAGGTATTGTAGGTAAGAATATTATAAAAAAAACTTTTTTTTCCAAATTTGTTTAAAATTTCTACGTATATATCAATGCATAATTAAAATGTAAGTACTCTGATAAAAAGAGTATAAAAATCGAGTGACTCTAGACAGTTTAATCTGCACTAAACACAGCTCATTATTGATTCATTTCTTTAAAAATAAATAAATTAATTAATTAAACGGTAAAAAAAAAAGTCTTTGAACAGTAGTGTAATTTCTACACTATCTCCGACTTTTGGACCCTACTGTATATGTAAATCATTCATTTATTTCAATATAAAATGTTACAAATTCCATATAAAATATGCAGACTGGAAAATGTAGAACCAATTATATACTGTAGTCACCTATGTATTTTTTTTTCCAACCACTAGATTTGAAGAAAGCTTTCTTCTAGAGCGGGTTGAGTGATCGTTCGATTTTGATAATGAGTCTCTTTAATTCTATTGACAAATGGGGTCACACTAGGTGATCAATGATAACCGTTCCAATTAAATTGCTAAACCTCTGCATGGCGGAGATTGTAACCATAAAGATATAGAGCAATTGGTTTGCTCAACAGCGGGGCGTCTTCAGTGGGCCATTTCACACAGATGTCTGTCTTTTAGAAGCTGCTGCTCACGATCGAGAAAAACAAGTCATCCATTTTACGGCCACAGGTTCCAAGATCCCCCCCCACCCATGTCTTAAAGTGATGCCTTATTTAGCTTGTCGGATTTTCCAAATAAACGCTATCACTGGGTTTATGGAAAAATGGATAAAAATGAGATTGTAAGGTATTGATCCCAACGTGGGTAGGGCTGAGCAAAAACAGGCCTCATCTATATAGGGAGAGAAATGAAGCAATAATTCAGGCAGGCATCGAACACCCTGCCACTGAGCCTATCGATTCCTATCCACAGAATATGAGATCACACCTGAATGAAAGAGAGCTCTGGGGAAAACAGAGAGAGAGAATGAGAGAGAGTGTGTAAAACGGAGTCTGCCTTTCCCTAACATGTACAGAACATTACCACCCTGACATTAACAGCTCTGTACAAAGCCCACAAGTGCCTGTTAAAAGGTTCTGCTAAAGACCAATTACCCAGCATGCCTTTCTGCTCTATCAGTCAGAGTTGCTGTTCTAGCCCTGCAGGTCTATGTGTGGTCAGCTGATTCAATTTACCACCAGCAGCTCAGTGCTAGCATCTGGTCTCAAAAACAGGAAAGCCACAAATATCGTGTTCTCGCCAGTCTAAAAACTGCCACCCACATTGTGCCCTCGGGCTCTGTGAGATATTAAGTGTGGGATTATTTATTTTTTTTTTTTGGTGGTGTAAGGTATTTTAAAATGTACTGTTTTGACTGGCTCCATCTGCTTTTGACAGCGCTCATTGTATTGTCTTTTAGTAGTGTCTCACTCCTCTCCTCTCTGTACCCCCGCGGGCCTGTAGTTATTATTGTGAAATATGAAGCGATCCGGCTGTGCCTTCATGAAATTTCAATGAGCATTGATCTGTGTGATTGCAAGGAATCCGTCAAGCAATGGTTGTTGTTCATTTATTTATTTATTGCTGATATGTTTTACTCGTTTTGATCCCATCTTCTGGAGAAAGAGGGGAGCTGTCGATTGTTAATGTATTTGTAGCTTTCCTTTTTTGGAAAATCAGGTCTGTTCCTCGATAGTTTCTTTGTTCACAAGGCTGAAAATTCAATTTGCGCCTCCAGGAGGTCCTTTTAGATTCGTAACAGCCCTGTATTTGCCTATATTGATTATATTCATTAAACGTAACGAGATGGTATGGTATACGGCTGATATTCTGCTCTTTTCGATATTGATTTTGTGGATTTTATTTCAGCTCATGACATCACACGTAACCTTTTCGTTCTCCTTTGCGTATGAAATTGGAGAGCTGCAATGAATCCGTGATGACACAAGACTGTCATATATGTTGGATGACTGGCTGGTGTTATTTCTGTCGTGAAACCGTTCCGTGAGCCCAGAAAGAAATGGAAACCACAGCTTGCCAGTTTCTGGAACAGTAAAAGTAAACAAGTGCATGGACAGTTGAAAGGTGTTTCCCTATAAATATACAGGTCTGCTGTGCATGGTCTGGTAAACAACATAACACACATATATAGGGTCCGGAAATGTAGAAGCTCATGGGATTTTACTTCCCTGTTTGGTGTGTATCTCTGAAAATACAGTTTTGTTAAAATTTCTGACAAAGTTCACCCCATGACCCAGCACGGGAGGTGTTTTTTCTTTCTTTTCTGTGTGGTCTCAAGGGTTTGAGTTTGTTTTTGCGATAACTTATCCGCTGTCACTGGTCAATGTCAGTTTGATTTGTGACATACCAGAATTACATGGATTTGTGTTCATGAAATGTTTGCATCATTGTTTTCAGTGGGTGTTCAGCGACTCTATAAAATTAGCAGCACTTTTCTGGTAACTGTTCAGTACACAGTCACTCTCTTAGCAGGTTTGCATTATCGAGTCGACTGGTGAGAGGATTGTACAGTATGTGAAAATCAATAGCAATGAAGGAGAGTAAACACGTGCAGATGTCTTTAAGTGTGGCAGAGTACTGTTTAGCCTGAGATCTTGCCCATCCATCTCTGTATCTGCACATTAACTCAGTGTCCTTTGCATCTAGACATGTGCCTCATTATACTAGCACATGGGTCTGCTTTAAAGAGAGATTCTTTAAATGTTCCCTGTCCAGGCCCTCACAAAATTTCTGCTCCAGCAGCCACTTCATTATTCACTCTTAAATGAGTTTAGTTGTGATTTACTCAGGACCAGCTGTTTTACAGCATTTATTGCATGTGTTTTCTTGAAGACAATTTAAGTATGGAGATTGAACATCTTTACTAATAAATGTCCCTAAACTACTCACAAACCTACCAGTGATTCATTATTATTTTAAATTAAGAAGATTTGTTTTTATACTTTTCAAAGTACATTTGAATCTTATCAAATGTATTTTTTAATGTTTATTTTATGGTTTTTATGATCTTATGCTAATGTTAAAAAGTTTTTAGTGATACTCTGATCGACACAGTGTTTTCCAACGTCATTTGAAAGTTCAACCAATGGAAACTAGATCTTGGCTATGGTGGGTAGGAACGATGTGTAGAGATCAATCAGGCACTGTTTTACAGCTGGAGCATGCTTGGTTGGCATTGATCGCTCATATTGACAGGTCTTGATTTACCATTTGTCATAAAAAAAATAAATATATTTATATATACTGTGTGTCATAGAATAAAAATATAAAGCTTGAATGATCGGGATCGGTATCGGCAGATCATGATGACTGAAATCGATAGTCAGTATCTGCTGCAAAATTCCTGATCTGAGCATCCCTATTTTTTTATAAAGAAATTAATACTTTTATTTAACAAGGATGCATTAAATTGATCAAAAGTGACAGTAAAGACATCTATACTGTTACAAAAGATTTATTAATATTAATAAAAAAAATCTATTCTGGAATAAATAAATCAATTAATAAAAATATCTTGAAAAAATCCATCACAGTTTTCACAAAAATATTAAGTAGCACAATTTTTTTCAAAATTTATAATAAGAAATGTTTTTTAAGCATAAAATCAGCATATAAGAATGATTTCTGAAGGATCATGTGACACTAAAGACTGGAGTAATGATGCTGAAAATTCAGCTTTGCATCACAGAAATAATCTATATATATTCAAATAGAAAACAATTACTTTGAATCGTAATAATATTTTGCAATATTACTGTTTTTACTGTATTTTTGAGTAAATTAAATGTAGCCTTGGTGAGCACAAGAGAATTCATAAAAAAATATTACCAACCCTAAACTTTTGGACTGTAGTGTACCTCTGTTAAATTTAGTTTTACCTAGAAATACGTTATATTACCGTAGTTAAATGTGTTGTGAAAATTGCATCATGTTGTTTTTAAGCCACAGAACCCGGTGGCTGTCCTGACATAACTACAGCTTTCTTTACACATAGTTCAGGCCACCCCCGCTCTTTTACTCTTCCATTCAATCTCTCCTACCTCCATGTCAAACCTGCTGTAATATTGTACAACACAATCTCTCATTCAGCCTCCATCTATTTCTTTGCCATTACTATATCCTGCAATCAGCTTCTCTCCAACCCCCATTCGTACGCCACTTGCACTGGTCCGCACTTCCATATCCATGTCTCCAAACCACCAACAGACCTGATTACAGGAAGCCTATTTAGATATGATGTATTGTCAGCCGGAGGGCGGCTTTGAATCATTCTGTCACATTCGACTGTTTTTGTTGTTCTTTCCTTTGCCGATAGCTGCGTCTGTTCTCCATCATGCTCAGGGATTGTTTTAACTTTTTTTTTTCCTCGTCTTGCTCTTTAAGTAAACAGCCAGTCAATCACTGTGCTGCGTGAGCGATTGTGCATCCAGGCGGTCATAGCGGCCGAGAAAGTCGAGGTTAATGCTGCCTCTCAAACAGTGAGCGGTTGAGCCCTACTGTGTCTCGACGCATGAAGTCTGCTGATATTATCCAATGGCATCCGCTTTTTAATGAAGTTGAGGCTTATTGTAAAAGTAAACAAGAAGAGTTATTTTAGATACATTCTTTTTGGGGGGACAGTCATGACCTAATGGTTAAAGAGTCAGACTGGGTAACCGAAGGTTGTGGGTTTGATTCTCAGTACGAGCAGGAAACGACTAAACAAGCACGGTGCCTAACCCCCAATCACTCCTCAGGCGCCACAGCAAAAATGGCTGCCCAGTGCACCTGGTGTGTGTGTCCACCGTTGGCAGTGTGTTTGTGTTCGCCACTCATGTGTGTGCACTTGGATGGTTTACGTAAATGCAGAGGACAAATTCTGAGTATAGTTTACCATACTTTGCCCTCATGTTATGTTCACATTCACTTTTCAATGTATGTTTCAGGTTTCATGTCCAAACCAGATTCAGGTCCAGCATTTCCTTGTACTTATAAAGCCATTGATCCCACCTGCCGTTGGATGTTGTATCGAGAGGCATTGATGTACAGTCAGAGCTGCCCGTTTCCCAGTGGAGGATGGCCAGGCTGGGCACAGCTTGTGTTCTGGGCTCCAGGGGTCTGGTTCTGTCTGGGCCCTTGGCCATCTGAATCCACTCCACTGCACTCAGAGGCTGCCCACAGTCTGTCTTCTCAGCTGTGGAGCTGAGGGGAGCTGGGCGAACTCCCTCAGGAAATGTCCAGGCTGCGGCCTACAGGGCAAACAGAAGGGAGGTTGGAAGAGCCCCCATCTTCAGCAGGACAATTAACTTAGGGCCAGAGGACTCTAGTCCTCAGTTGTTATTTTTATTCTAAGATTTGACACTTCAGGCAGAAGAAAGGCGGTCAGTCTATCATGAAAGAAAAAGCGAGGTGGAAAATGTGTGTGAAGAGTGAACAACTGTTAGAATGACTCTTGGGTATCTTATGTCACATAACCAAATCATTTTATTACATTATTAAAGTCAGGTTTTGGCCTCTTTATCAAGCTGATTATTAATCAGTTGAGGGCAAATTAAAGGCATTTTGACATTTCAATCTCTAAATTATCTGAAAAATGATAATCATCAAATTTAAAGCAAATGTAATTTGTGCACCAGATATAGCATTAAGCCAGCTTAAAACCAGTATTCAATGGCTCCAAAAAATAAACAATTTGGATACTTAAGCCAATGTATAAATATATTTGCATTACATAACAAAATATAGGCTAAAACTAGTTCCCTGAGTTAGGGAACGAAGTATTGCTTAGCTATACGCAGTGGGAAAAATCCTTTTCCTCAATTTACTGAAACCTTTATGTAAAACACATTTGCAGCTACACAGATCGCCCATTGACTGTCTAGCTCACTCGTAGGCTGTGCTGCAGCAGCTGCACATCCAATGGCACGGACGCCTCTGACGTGCGACCAATGAGACCACTCTACGTCATTACACATCTGAGCCCGTCAAAGGGGCGAGGCCTCAGCCTATATTAGTCCCCGAATTCACCATTATAGCAGGTTTATACGACTGAATCCACAACTATCCAGTTAAAACAGTGGCCGTATAGCGGCTGGCTATGCAATATTTCGTTCCCTAACTTAGGAAATCAAGGTTACGTGAGGAACCAAGTAGTTCCAATTCGAACGGTCACTTTGTATTGCATAGCCGCACTGAGTAACACTCACTTTATAGTGAACTCGCTTTATAGTGTTTATGACCCAACTCGACACATCGGGGATAGCTTGCTGGGCTAAAACCTTTGTGGGTGGAGACTGAGACACTGATTGGGACGGGCCGCCTAACATAGGGGGACCTGAAATCCTTATGATGTGATTTGTGCATACATTGATAATTTAACTGACTGTACAGGCATTTGCGTGTGGGGAAGTCAGTATTACAACAGGGGAGGGAGCATTTGGTTTGACATTTGCTTACTAATCCAGTGAGATTTATACATTTTTAAGTATAGCTTAAATGACCAAATACTTTTGGGACCATTGTTCTGCATACTGCTGATCAAATATAAAGTATCTCTGCTGACATATATCTCTCTGTACATCTCTTTCTCTGCCTCAGTGAATCACAGAAGGGCTCGTTGTGAATGTGCCCCTGAGGGCTGGAGTTTAGCACCACAACAGATAAACACACAAACAAGCTCTCTGGGCCGGTGCTGGAGAAAGACCCATTGTCTCAGTGTGAAAGTCCCACTCAATCCAGGGAGGTTAGAAAAACATCAGGCCAAGCACCATGTGGTCCACCCCTTGCAGGATGTTTGGGCCTATCACGCAGATCGGGTTCCTTTTTCAATATTATCTTATTGCTCTGTCCTCAGCGAGCATTCATGAAACTGTCTGTGGGCCTCTGAGGAGTGGGAGGTGCTGCTACACAGAAATGAAAACTTTAATTCAATTATTTGCTCATAATGGTGGTCTATAGATTTGTTTTGCAGATTAGTTGTGCTTATGTAAACAAAACAAAAGAATCCAGCATTATTTGTTATTGGATTTTTTAAGGACAATTAAAAAATAGTCCATGATATCAGCTGTAAATATGTGTGTTAAAATTATATGAGTTCAATAGCAGTTAAGTTCAGTCAACTGCATTTGTGGCATGATGTAGAATACAACAGGTTTCAATAGGTTGTAACAATAGGTTACAGTGAGATATTCAAAGTTTAGTCATGTAACAAAGTTTCATTGCTGTAGTTAATCTGTAGCATTTGCATTGCAGTTGAGTCTGTCACAAATCTCATTGCTCATCATGACCAGTTTGTGAAGCTGTCAATGATGGTTAGGCCTGTGCACCGGCTGAAAAAATAGGATCCATTCACACAAACTGCTCAAGTATTTTTTTTTTTTTATTCATAAAGTGGTGCCTTGTGGTTGCAAACTGCTAAAGCATAGTGAGAATTGATACAGATATTTTGGCAGCTAGTTAGGAAACATAATATTTGATACTTTGGTTATCCTTCTATTGCTGTCTACTTTGTGTTTTTTGGAACTGTATTGAGGTCTGAAGGAAATTACACTTATGTTTTATATACATTTCTTTGTAATGGTAATTGCAGATAGGTGTTTAATTTCACTGCAGTAAAATGGTTGAATTTTCTCTTTTCCTGCAGCACTGAATGAACCAACTATTGACTACGGTTTCCAGCGGCTACAGAAAGTGATCCCTAGACACCCTGGCGACCCTGAGCGCTTACCAAAGGTCAGTTTTCTTACGTGACATAACGCTTGTGCTTTCTTTGCTTTAAAGTCAATGAAGTCCCTATTTATTTTGTGAATATTTACAATGTGTTATTGTGAACAATTCATTAGTGTGTTATTTAAAAGATCATCCTTTGAAACAACTTTTGCTTTCTGCTGACATCTGTTAAGGCCACACAAGCTACTGGATAATAATAACCAATAGCCAAATAACTATTTAAGCACTATTTTAGTAAACTATCTTTCAGTATGGCTTTTTCTTATGCCTAACACCTACTTTTCAGAATCCAGTCCATTCCCAAAGTATGAGTCCCATCCAGATACTCTTTTTGTATATTGTTTCATTCATAAATATGTCACATCATAGAAGTAAAATGGGTTTAAATGTTAACTTTAATTGTTGATTTTAATTTCACTAGTTCACTTTAATTTTCATAGAGCAAATACTAACATTAGCACACTGGTCCGGATTTCCATTTAACACGGTAGCCTTATAACACATGGTTGTGTTATTTGAACCATTCATTACAGGCTCCTTCAGTTCAGAGATTATATGCTGTATATTCAATCCCGCACATTTGTGTTAGGTATTCCCTGTGAAAGGAGTCCAGTTGTGGACCCGGTTGGGTGTTTATTTCTCTCTCCATGCACGGTTCTTAAAGAGAGGCTGACCAAGTAAATGGATCCTTTGGGAGGGATAAATAAACATTACTTTATCTTGTTGTGCGTGTCCTATACCCCAGAGCCTTGCTCCAGCAGCACCACTTAATAGTGCAAAAAAAAAAAGAAAAAAAAAAGAGTAATTATAGCTGGCTGCTGGCTGGGCCTGCTCACGCTCAGAACTGACCTTGTGCTGTTAGCAGCCCTCTGTATCAAAGCTGGGCCATCAGTATTCACGTCCCATGAGCCACCTCCCAATCCATTTCACCTTAAGCACATCAAATTAGACCATGGGGTCAACAAATGCGGCATCAAACCAAAGCCAATCTAGAGGAATCAGGCAAATGCAGAGTTTGCGGCCAAGTAGTTACATTTGGCTGCTAATCTCATGTGCCATGCACCACACAGCAGACTACAACTAGCTTTTTGATATTTTATTTAATTTTTATGGTTTTAGCTAAATATAATAACCCTGCCACACACACACATATATAACACTGTCAGCTGTGGAAATTAGTTTTTGTTTAAAAACATATGACGCATACAGTATGCATAAAATATGTTGCTCACTGCTTTGGAAATTTAAAAATGCACAGCTTGATTTTTGCAAAGTAATTATATATATTTTTTTTTGTTATTCGAATAATTTTTAGAGGAATTCTGACTGTTAACTAAAGGTTACGGTGAATTAGAAATTAGTTCATTTTGTTGGAACACATGACTACATCATGTATGAAATATAATATACTCGTTGCTTTGAAACCGAGTTTCATGTTTACAGCTTGATACATGTCATTTAAGCTTTTTTGTTATTCAGATATGTAGCAGAATAATTCTATTTTTTGTTATTCAGATATATAGAGGAATTCTATTTAACTAAAGTTTACATTTGTTCCATTACACGAGAGTAGATGTTAAAACGTCATGCTGATTTGTACTCGGCTTTCGCCAAGATAATCAAAACTAAGACGTAGCTTTACATTAAGTAAAGCATAGTATGTTTTAATAAAGCTAAAATGCTTTAAAAGGATAAACTATTCCATGTTTGACACATATTTAATTATGAAAAGAGTTTACTTTCTATTGTCTATCTGGTCAAGGTTTATAGGGATTTTAAGAAGTAATTTAATAACTTGTTGAGTAATGAATATATAATCTATATTCTATATATATATATATATATATATATTCAGATTATACTATATATAATCTGTAGCTACAAGTCATGAACAAATTTGGGAAATATTCCATTTTTTTTTTCTTTGCCGCTAATAGATTTAGGTTTTATTCAACTTCTGGAGATTGCACGCTCAGGCTTTCTCATATGGTACTCCTCCTTCCTCTATCTCTCAGTTTCTTCTTTCATTCTCTCCCATCACTCCCTCAATCATCCCTTGTGTTAGTGTCCATTCCCCAGCTGGTGAGGAGAGGACAGATCTTCTGTCTCCTGTCAGTGGGGCTAAAGAGGGCAATGGCGTTTGATCTCAGTCCCTAATGAACCACATGTACATTGTTTGAATACCTTCCTCTGCAGTCCCACAGTCTGAACCTCGTTACCACACACACACGCACACACACTCACCCGCCATCATGTACAGGAGCACTGTGCTGACCCAGGGTCCTGTAAAAATCACCAGCTGACATGTGTTGCTGCTTGTCCCTCCTAATGCTGATGGGGACTATTACATTACTGGCTCATTGATGTTACTAATGAAGTTAGAAATATCCCCTTATAATGACAGATTACATACATACATACTCTACATACATACATACACACACACACATATATATATATATATTCATGAAAATATAAATTGCTTTAAAATAGCATGTTGATGATTCCCATGGAATCCCCATCTTTTTATTCATAAAATTATAATAATGAAAAAAAAATATTTTAATTCAATTTAAATTTTGATTTACGTTTGTTTTATTACTTTTTTATTGCAACTTTAAACATTTTAATTGCTTAATTTTTGTGTGTATGTAATCTCTATGACATAATTGTTAAAATCAGAAATTAACTGGACAACCCGGGTTTGGGAACCCTGTTTTTTGTCATTTGCCTGTCAGAGAAATTAGCTTAGAAAGAGGAAAAGTTAAGTCTGCCTTATGATGATTATTTTTCTCTGTCTTTCATTATGGAACTATCTGGTATTTTTCATTGAAACTGGGGCAACATGTTGCTCTCTGTGGTCTTAACCTTGGCTTGATTTGGACTCATTTTCCTGGGCTGATGATGAAGCTGAATGCATTAGGTGGGTCATGGCCAAGGTCACCTGTCACATCTTTCCCACTGTTTTCAGCATAAGGGAGGCAAACCAGAATACACTCGTGGCTGCTCTCCCCAGAGAGGCCGCTTAACAGCCGCCCATATTTTTAACTGATTCCTTACCATTTTAATGAATAGGTTGGAACGGCCCACAAGTGAGCAACCTCACCCTATTAGAGGTGCTGAATAAAACAGGTAGGCAAAACTACTCGGCAAGATAGCTTCAGGGTCAGGTATGGGGGAAGTCCCAGAGGAAGCAGTTAGATGTTTGTTATATTAAGATTCTCAACTACATGCTCACTTTTTCAGCAGGCCATGTACCAGGTTTTTTTTTCTCTCACTTGAAAAGCAAAATGTCTTGTTTTAAAAAAATCGAACAAAATTTATTAAGGTTTCTACTTAAAACAAGAAACCAAAATGTACAATGAGGCAAGAAAAATAGGCATTATTTAAAGGAAAAATAATGAATGTAACTTACTGTCATGGTTCTGTTTTTTATTTATTTATTTATTTATTTATTTATTGTGCTACGTTCCTATTTGCATAATGTCAGTCCTAATTATTATTCTAAATTAGAATTAGTGTGTTCCAAATCGTAGTGTATTGAAATTAGTATAAAGAGACCCGGATGGTCTACTTTTTCCGGTTTGAATCCGAAGTGCAGATTTGTGCACTCTAATGGCTAATATTGCCCACAACCCATTGCGGGCTGGACAAAGATTTGATTAGAACTACAAACACAAGTAAAAAGTGTTTAAAAAACTACAACATGGTGTGTCCAACAGTTATATAGAAGGGTTTTGATAAAGGGTTTGATTGAAAAGATATTTATTCAATGCTATCCACATAATATTTATTCTTCAACCGCATTGTAAACTTGTAATGATATGTTTGGTCATTAACTTTTAAATGCATCATTATGCAAATTGCAAACACATGAGGAGATTTCTCCGCATGAAAGACCCATGAGTGACAGTTCAGCGTGTTACTACTGTACATTTCTCTCTGAAATGGTAGGAAATTAAATTATTTTGAACGTAGATGATTTAGATGATAGAAAGGGTAGTTTAAACAGTGACAGGATGCACCTAACAAAGCGACAGACCTGTCAGTGAAAGATTTTCACTTTTCATGGTTTGTTGCTATGGTTTCTGATTCAGATTAGTTTACACACCTGTTCGTTGTTTCATTGATCATCATCCCTGTGTTTATAAGCCCTCGGTTTTTTTCAGCTCTCAGTTCGGTGTTGTTAATGGTAGATATAGTGTGTCGTCAGTATTTAAGTCGTTGTTATTTTGTTCATCCTCATACCTCATGGCAGGTCTATGGAGAAAACAATTGGCCTTTGAATGGAAAATGACTCATTGTATGCCTAACTAGTTCGTGTTTATCCTCAAAGAATGCAGATCACATGAAAACAATAGCACCAACATTTACAGCTTTACTCCTGGGCCTTGACAGGTTGGCAGAGAAAGAGAGCGAGAGACAGAGAACAAAAGGAACAGAGGCAGGAAGGGAGAGAGAGAGAGTTGGGTGATCCATCATGGTGAAGTCAGCTGTCCGGTGCTGCCTTCTCACAGGTCAGCCGATCGAAGGCACCACAGCCCTCACTTTATTACTGCTCACCCAACAATAATTGAGTCACCACAAGGGGGAAGAGGTAGGCAAGGCAGCATGAGGAAAGAGGACACAGAGATGGTGAACATGGGAAGAGTAAATGAGAAATAATTTCTCGCCGGTGTACCTATACATGTCCGGTTAGTTGTCGAGACAAGGTTGGTGTTAGCAGATAGATTTTACCCTGATTTCCTCAAGTACTTGAGGTTGTAAGCATCTCTTTCTCCCCTCTCCGTCTCCCTCTCTCTGTCTTCCCCTCCCTTTTCTGTCCCTCCTCCTCTCGTTCGAACACTCTCGGAGAGATATTAACAGCGTCGGCTACTGCGCCCAGCCTCTCATTTCAGCACTATTGATTTTGCCCTTTATTGAGGCAATAACAGTTTGTTGACGGCACTTCTCTAAACTGCTGGACTCAATCACAGGTGAGGGCCAAGTGTGGAACACGGCAGGTTAACTTGTTTCTCTCAGTTCTTGAACAAGCATGCTACTATTTTATCCAGCCCAGAAAATTTATTACGCAGCGATGGTTCAACAAGATTTTTTTTTCTGTTATTTTTTGGAAAAATTGTCCATCTAATGTCTCATAAGAACAGTTTGTTTGTTTGTTATTTTTTTTGCATTTGTGGGACTGGTGATATTGAAGATATTTGATTTCAAACCAAGAGTGTCTCCAGAGGTCAAGTATGAGTCTCCTGTTTGCCTAAATATTGTATAGAACAGTGTTGTATGTTATGCAAGACTGGCCAATATTATCATATCATATTATCAAGTTAGAGACAATATTAATGTATTTGCATACTTTCATGATTCATTTAAATATACTTGAGCTGTACATGTAAAGTGGTGGTGGTGATGGCGCAGTGGATAAGACACATGCCTTTGGTGTGAGAGATTCAGGTTCGAATCCACTGCAAGACACTAATGTGTCCCTGAGCAAGACACTTAAATAACACAGTCTCATCCCAAAAAGTCATATAACTGACGTCTTGGGACGTCTTTTGACCATACGTCAATATCCGCCTTTTTAGGGCCCCCTTAAACGTCGGTAGATGGCGATTCTGGGCCGTCATACAACTGACGCTTTACCTTTAACGTCAGTTAGGTGACGGGTTAGGTTTAGGGTTAGGTTTAGGTCTGTGGTAGAGTTAGGATCCCATAACCTCATCTACCGACATTTAAGGGGGCCCTAAAAAGGCGAATATTGACGTATGGTCAAAAGACGTCCCAAAACGTCAGTAATATGACGTCTTGGGATAAGACTGCGCTGACTTAAACCCTAGTTGCTCCAGAGGCGTGTGACCTCTGACATACATAGCAATTGTAAGACGCTTTGGATAAAAGCATCAGCTAAATTAATAAATGTAAGGGTATATGCACATATATATATATATATATATATATATATATATATATATATATATATATATATATATATATATATATATATATATATTATGTATATGTGTGTATGGCCTAGGCTGTGGCCTTGTTTGTTCTCTCTCCATTTCCTCTGTCAGGGTTGTTTCCCACATTTTCCCTGTCACTTCACACCCACCTGATCCCACTTGGCTACCTCTACAGGGTCCAGCATTCAATCTGTGCTTCCAGGAAAAATCTTTTGTTTCTGGGTAACAGTGTAGTCTATTCTTTATACACTTGTGGGTTAGGGTACTGTAAAATATCTAAATATGGATGTAGTTAAACTTAATCTGCACAAGTTTATCTAGACCAGTTTTCTCTTTTCCAAACCGAAAGCAAGAAAAGTTGGAAATCACTGATCTCACAAACTTTTCTTTAAAGGTGCCCTAGAATGTGTTGAAATAATGTTTTAAATTTCTCTCTGATATCTACACAGAAGGTATGTGACTTATTTAAGGACATTTGAAATGGTTTTACTGGTCCATTTTTAACACTAGAAATTGGCCCTAGAATGAAATGGTCTGTGTTTACCTTATTTGGAAGGGTCATGAATAGTAATGAGGAGTTCTACTCTGATTGGCCGTTTCACCTCACGCACTCTGAAATACAAGTATGCAAAACAATCATACGTCACTTTTCAAAAATGAAAACATTTTAACAAACGGACTAACGTTAGATGCCTTGTCAAATAAATAGCTTCAACTAATGTGGTGGAGAATGTGACGTTAGCTAGAAGGATCGAGTGAGCTAACATTATCTGTGAGCAACTAAACTAACATAGTTAGCCCCTGACGAGTTGTTGTTGTTGATGAAATAGACGAAAGTAAAATTATTTGACTAAAGGGAATTTGCATATGTATCTACAGTATCATTTTGTAGATTTATATGACAACACAGACAAGAAATGTTAACCTCAGCGTAATTACTTTGTCATATTATTTAGTTACGTATGCTTGTTACTTGGAGTTTGCTATTGTTACTGTACTAGGACCTTGCGCTGGATCTAAATTATCGTTAATAAAATTAGTAGTTTACGTTTGCGGGAATATAGTTGGAATTCCCCCCTTCTTCAATATGAGACGCTGAGAGAAGCCTGCTTGATATTGTTCCAGGTTAGAAAATAAGTCTGTGTTGAAATGGGCAAAGCAAACTAACAACTTTGAATTAAGCTGTTGGCGTATCCGATTATAGATAAACATCAACCACGCCTGTTGACATTTATTTTCTTTGGGAAGGGAATGAAAAGTCCTCACATCCCCTGCAACAGCCTGGAACATAACATTTGTTTCCATGATCTGCCATTTTCCTCGCTTGTCTCTTTACCAGCTGAACTTTCGATGTTTTGGCTTTGCAGTTCTGCTTGGCAACATGGGCTGGCATGCCAATTTTTGGAGGTGTACATATTAATGATCCCGACTGTTACATCACACTCTGTGTTATATGGAGATTCTTTCAAAAACGAGATTTAAATAAGGAGAAAACAATGGTGTTTGAGACTCACTGTATGTCAGGTCCATGTACTGAACTCTTGTTATTTAACTATGCCAGGATAAATTTCAAATTCCAGGGCACCTTTAAAAAAGTCATTGAGTAGTATGTGATCCAGACCTTCTGTATTTGCAAATTTTTGGTGGCTGCAATCCGCTGTCGTACTGTGCAGATGTGGATAGACAGGTTATTATTGACTTTCAGAGAGTAACCTTTGAGGCCCGGAGAGAATATGAATTATGCAATGAAGTCACATTAGTTAAAGAGCACAGTGACTGATATTTATGATAGGCAGATATTGATGGTGGAAAGACATGGAGGAGGAGGGAAAGATTGGAAAAGGAAGCCTAAGAATATCATATTTTGCATTAGATAAGCCCAGTGGTTGTGCCACTATTTTAAGCAATACATCGGACAACAAGCAAACTCAAATCTGCGAAAGTCAAAGAACTGCACATCAGCTGTGCTCATACACATGGAATGGACATTCTGCTCTACTTCACACATGATTCACCGTGTCTACACAATATGATGGCTACTTTCATTCAATGCACTCTTGCGGAAATCACAGTTTACCTCACGCAAAGGTGATTAACACGTGTGTGACACCATACGCACCGTTAAAACAGGCTTAAATTCAGGAAAAATGCATGCAAACATATTAACTGTCATGCATCACAACACCACAAACCATATTTTTGATGAATTACCGTTCTCTTATGCTGCCCGTAACTAAGTTTGGCTGTCATATGATTATTAAGGTTAAGACACTTTTCTATCAGATTAACACCTAACTCTTTGTTCTGGGAACCGTCGCAGTTGTATTGACTCATGGGAGTATCTCATCTCTTACATCAACGATAAATGTTTGTGTTTGAAACTGAAGATTGGATTATTGTCAGGATAAGGAAAGGCTCACTATATGATAGCCTTCATTCATCAAAATGGATTGCAGCATTGGCGGGTATGAACAGCATGACATTACACACCGCCCGGTGTGGTCACTGTTTGAGCCAAGCATTTACATTTATTGCAAACAGATATAGGCATATGAGTTTGTGTGGTCAGTTTGCACAGATTATATGTACATCCCACTTGGATTGGTTTTGCATTTGGTGCAACCTAACACTATATGCTGTTCTTCTTATTATTATTTTTTCAATATTTGCAATAAGGCTGTCTATTAATGTTTATTTTGGCGTGATTAATAATATTAATAATAATGATTAATTTTATAAATAATATTTATAATCATCGTTAGTATTATTTATTATATATTTTTAAAAATAACATATTAATATATATATTTCATTTTCCTACTTATAGTAATTCGAGGAAATTATTGTAAATACATTAAGCAGTATATGAACTCCAAAAATCTCATTTACTACTATAACGCAATCTCTTCTGTGTTTTACCAGCAAATATTGCTATGTAATGAATTGCAATGAATTTTGATTAATCAATTTGCATTTTGTGTAATTCATTTGATTTAAGTTTTTAGACAGCTTTGGAGACAATTCTGAGATGCTGTGGACTGAAGGCTGTATTTGTATAAATATGAATTTATATAAATGAGTTTGTGACTGCACAGCACTACCTGTAAGGGACCTCAGTTAAGCTAATAAAATCCGAACCTCCACAAGACCAGCAGTCCATAAGGTCAGGGGAGCAGAGCAGGAAGTATGACATCATCACTCCGCTCCGTTCCGCATGAGCGACGATGGTGACCCTGCTGGTATTACTGCCCTAATAGAACATTAGGAGATGATAAAATTGCAAATGAACAAGCACAGGAATAAATTTGTCATGTTTTTACAGGCCTGGCTTCCTTGTAAATGTGCAGACGCCATTGCCTTAACATTCCAGATGTGACCCGGGCCTTATTTCATTTTTTTTTTTTTCAGCAGTCCCTTTCCTAATGAATGAATATCATATTACCAGCCACCATAATTTACACACAGGAACAGATTCAATGTCCGGCGCACATTAATGTGGAGGCTGGCCCTAACGGTGCAGTGCTGTGGCTATTTGATATTATTTTCTTCGAAACACTATGCCTGGGGTTGTTTGGTTGCTCACATTCACATTTATACGTGCTTATGTATTATGAGTGTGTATATATACATCTCAGCTTTCACTGTGATGGAAAACAAAGCTGGAAAACACCTGTCAGGGTGCTAAAGACACTCCAAATGGCTCGAAACGGAGATTGGGTCCTCATAGCTCATAGCCGTACTGAAGGAGTGGAAAAGGGGGAGGATAGAGCCCGGGTTGTGATGGCTCTGACTGATAGACAGCTATACAGACACACAGATCCTAGATCAGGTTTCTTTCCTGTTTACCGCTCCTGGCTCCCTGCTCGACCCTTACTGGAAGCCCTGCTACTCGCCCAGGAAATGGGCTCTGCTTCCAGACACAGGCCCACCGCACAAAGCCCTTGCTAATAGCATTTATTTGTTTATCTGGACAAACTTTTGGCCCCTTCCTTATTGGATTTGCCCTCTCAACAGATTTCTCTCCCACCCCCCGAATATCGTAATGACGGGAGATCAATAGGTAGGGATGAGACCTTCTAACAAAGGAGACGAGCGTGAAAGGGAGAGAAGTAGAAGAGAGTACGAGGTGCGCGTAGAGGTGTACTGGATAAATGACACAGTGCTGGTGCAGCGGGGGACCCGACCCATGGACTAATACTTCCCATCCCTTATGTTCTTCCTTCATCCCGCAAAGAAGAGGGTAAAGGAGAAAAGAGCCCATCGGAGACACACATCCATACTAAAGCACCACTTTAGGCCTCCCCAGGCTCCCGCGCTTCTCTCAATCACCCAGCCCGAGCCCGGGCGAACGGAGACGGGCGCCTCCCCCGTGAAGCACCCCTAACGAGGGGTTAACGCAGTGCCAGATCTCCCATTATTGAGTGAATTTAGCACCTTGGACAGCGCACTAAAAATCTTTATTGCTTTGCTGACCCCCTCGTCATGTTCGTGTCTGTGTGTTGCGTCTGGGGCTGCCGGGGGAGGTGGAGGGGGCT
The DNA here is from genome assembly GCA_038021265.1 of Cyprinella venusta. Taxonomy (NCBI): domain Eukaryota; kingdom Metazoa; phylum Chordata; class Actinopteri; order Cypriniformes; family Leuciscidae; genus Cyprinella; species Cyprinella venusta. The sequence continues at coordinate 13,462,354 of CM075873.1, read as the reverse complement.
GATTGAAAGGCAATATGTCGGCTGGCAGGCAGGCACACATGCTCGGGGGCTTGTTCGCAGCGAGGGTTACACGCTGAGGGTGAGAACAATTTTCTGGTTGTCGCACTGCAAGCTTATTTCCTCAGCACCCGCGCATTAACTTTTAAAAAGGGTTCCACTGGAGCTTCAGGGTTTAAAAAAAAAAAACGAAGAGAAGAGAAGCAAGGAAATGAATACACAGTGTAAATAAATGTTTAATGTGTGAAAAGGTTGGTAATAAATAGGTTTTTGTTTATGGAAGTGAAAGTCAATAACCTGGAAGGAAAATAGCATTACTGTAGCCCATGCTTCCTGCGGAGCAGTCGTTTACATGTACTAACATGCACGTAGTTGCTTTAAATGTGTTTGTATTCATGTATTATACATGGAATCGGTGGCAGTGCTGTTGGTAGGAAGTACTGGTGTTTTCTTAGACATTTTCCTTCTGCAAATTGTAGTGAAGGGGAGTTGTGGTCAGGATTATTGGCTAGCAATCCAAAGGTCACGTTCAAACCCCGTCAGGGGTGATCTATGAACTGAAGGTCCCCTGTTAGCATTGTGCCCTTTAGCAAAACACTTAACCTGATATTGTTCTAAAGGGACTGATCTAGTAATTGTACTGTAGGTCTCTTTGTGTCAGGCGAGGAACCAAATAGACTAGACGAATTGAATGTTTTGGTAATTAAGTCATGCCTAAAAAAATCGTTCTTTAAAAATCCTCAATTTCATAAAATAAATGGCATGTTTTAAAGACTTGCTTTCAGATAATGTTTTAATATGTTTTTATTATTATTATTGTTTTAACCTAGATATTGTCAGTGGTCTATATCATGTTATGTACGTTTGATATCATTAGAAACGAAAAGCTTAAGTGCCAACTTCTAAACTTTCTGTCTTATAGGAGGTGATTCTGAAGAGGGCAGCAGACTTGGTGGAAGCTCTGTATGGGATGCCACACAATAATCAGGTAAGATTCAAGTGAACACGACAAGACTACAAACCATAAACACTCATTGAAAAATCATGATTCATAAATAATTTGGGGCTGAAATCTGTACAAAATTTACTATAAAATTTTAGAAATGACTAGAAACTAAACATAAGTTTTTAACTCAACAAGTGTATAAATTACATGTAAGGAATCAAACATTAAATGCGCATCCTTTTAGGCAAGAGTGCAAACACAGGAGAGGGTACATATTATATTTTTATGTTTAAGATTGTGATATAGGATCGTGTCTAAATAATACCATCCTCCATTTGTAAATGATTTAATAGAGCATTACAGTTACGCAATTGTTCCCAGTTAAGTCCATTTCAGAGCTGCCGTAGACCCGTTCTCTAATATTCCCCGACATATTTCCAACATAAATCCTCCAACTCAATTCCTCCAGAGCTCTCTCTCATTGGTTTGAAGGACCACAAGGGCATCTTCAATGTTAGATCAGTTATGAACTGCGAGTGAGGGCATATGCTTATCGATTGCTGAGCTGAGCATGAGTGCAGTGATCCTGAATTATTTAGGCTGGGCAGTGGATGGAGCATGACTCCAGTCATCAACCCACTCTCTCTCAGGAACCCCTATCCCCCCCAACCTCCACACGGTCCTGTCATCTTTATGAGGGTGAATTATGAGACCAAAATGTTCAGCCCCACTCCCCTCCACCCCAAACTTCTGTGCTTTGCTCTCTATCTAGACTGACTGGCAGATAAACGAACCTCTTTGAAAACGATTCCACTTCTGTATTTTGTAATTTAGTATTAACAATATGTTGACCCTCTAATTCTCTGATTCATTTGATCCTATTTGAACCTATTTGAACTTTTAAAATACTGAACAATAAGGTGCAGTGGTAAAACGTATATATTTGGGGTTTTTAAATCGTTTCTTAATATATTATAAAAGTATTATTTTCGCTATTTATTAATATTTGTATTTATTGGGTCATTATATATTATTTTTAATGCATTTTATTGTGCTGCATATTATTATTGATTATTTGAAGGAGAGTGATGGTTTTTCAGGCAGTTGTTGGCTAACTAATATCCTTCTGATCGTGGCATTGGTTCATTTCTTTGTTGATCCTGACAGGAGATCATTCTGAAAAGAGCAGCAGATATCGCAGAGGCGCTTTACAACGTCCCACGTGGTCACAACCAGCTGCCAGGCCTGGCTAACAGCTCAGTCCACACTGGCATGATGGGTGTCAACTCCTTCCACAGCCAGCTCGCTGTCAATGTGTCCGATTCCACACAAGCAGCCAATCAGGGTGAGCAGAGATGACATCAATCTGACAACCTCAAGATATTTTGGCCATTCACAAAAAAGACAGAGATTATTATATGATTAACCGGTCACCCAGTGAATTCACTTTTACATGTGGTACTTTAGCACAAACATCTGTTTTATTCACTTAACACCCTCAAACCAGTTTAACCAGGTGATGAAAAATTGTATTTAATAAGTCATAGGGAATCTTCCCATTGCAAAAACGCCTCCTTTCTGTGTAAGAGTGATTCTGTACAGTCCCAGTAAAGTGTGCCACGGTAGTCTGTAGTCTGTATGGGGAAGTGGGTAAGAACTACCGAGATAGACAGCATGCAGACAGATACAACCATTCAGCAATGCGCCCTGAACCTCCAGGCTCCTTTACCTCAGCATTCCTTGGCCTCTGTGACAGTGAATGATTTGTGTTAAGTCAGCAGTAATGTATCAGTTGTGTGATGAGAGGGAGAATGAATAGTAAGCAGAGCAGAGATGAGCGCTGCCTTTGTACCAGACAGCGGGGACTCCTGGAGCGAGAACTTCCTGCTGCTTTCACCCATGTCAGCGTTTAATGTCCTGATGTATATTTATAGTCCATATCCTCCTTCTGTCCTCTCTGCCTCCATATGCTACTGACACACAGATTCAAGGAATAGTTCACCCCAAAAATGAAAATTGTCATCATTTATCTACCCTTATGTCATTCCAAACCTGTGTGACTTTGTTTAGCAGAATGCTCACAGTGTTCTTTTCCATGGAGGAGCTGATTCTGTTTGTCTTTTTATTTATTCTGTCTTTGTATATTCTATGTCATGTGTGGCTCCTCTCATTCCGGTGTGTGTTTTCCGGTTTCAGGTTTCAGTCGAAACACAAGCAGTGTATCTCCTCACGGTTACGTACCCAGCACAACACCCCAGCAGAGTAGCTACAGTACCGTCTCTACCAGTATGAATGGATACGGAAACACAGGCATGACCACGCTGGGAGGATCGCCCAACTTCCTCAACGGCTCTGCTGCCAACTCTCCTTATGCCAGTGAGTATTGACCCACTCGCACCCTTTTGTATAATTATTTTGTATATATATAAATACACACACATGCATGTATATTTAAGAAAAAAATATTTTTTATATGTAAAATATTTATATTTATATATAATTTAAATTATATATAAGTCTATCTACAGTATATACATGAAATATTTCTTAAATATATACAAGCATGTGTGTGTATTTATATATATAAAATAATTATACACAGTGCACCCACATATATTATGTAAACACAAACTTTTATTTTGGATGTGATTAATCGTGATTAATCGTTTGACATCACTAATATATATATATATATATATATATATATATATATATATATATAATTTATTCTGATTTACTGTATTTAGTATCAAATAAATACAGCCTTGGTGAGCGTAAGAGACTTCTTTCAAAAATGTTTGAACCGTATATGTAGAATATCCAAATGAGTCCATGCATGCTAAGCATAAACTGTATCATTATCACATCATATGTCTGAATTATATTTCACTCAGACCACCAAGTGAGCCAGTCCTGCCACAGGAGCCCCCACTAAAAGAAATGAAGCCCCCCTTGGCTAAAATTAGATCGACAGTCATAGCTATTATTGTGTGTGTGTGTGTGTGTGTCTCTTTAAGAGCAGAAAAATAATCCCAGCCTCTCTTTTCTTGAGCCATGATCAGATGCTGTCTATAATGCTTAGCCATTCGTATAACACCAATCTTCTCGCACGGCTTCTAAATTAAAGCGTCTTAATTAAATCAATAAACTAATTGCAGGAGAAGCAATTCAACTTCGGTACTTTGATTCCGAGATGTTAACAAGTATTTTAACAGGCTCACTGACTCCACGCTGACACTTTCAATCAATGCGAGAGAGCAGGCTTTGTGGGCTCCAATTTTCATTAATTGATTAGTTAGGCCTTCATAAATGGATTATGACACTATCAGGAGAATTTACTTGGAAAAGTGCCATAAAATTTAAGTGTAGAATAATAACAACAATAAAAGTAGAGCAGGATATAAGAGAGCAGCTGAAATACGACAGGAGTAATTGTAAAATCGTTGAGGGGGAAAATGCTCTTAGGGTATTAATAGACAAAAGGAGAGGTGGTAGAGACGGGGCAGGGGAGGGACCAGCGCTAATGTTGTTCTGAGAGGACATGTTGTTAATCTGTGGAGCTTGTGCAGTCAAAGAATACTATAAAAAAAATATACAATTTGACATTACATATAAATTTTCTTAAACTACACAAATATTTTATGGGTCTGTGTTCGGTCCCTATCCATTGTGTAGGACTATGAGGTTTGCTCTGACCTATCCTGAACCCATTTCCCTCTTTCGTTCATTCCTGTCCCTCAGTTGTTCCTTCCAGTCCCACCATGGCCTCCTCCACCAGTCTTCCCTCCAACTGCAGCAGTTCCTCAGGCATCTTCTCTTTCTCTCCGGCCAACATGGTGTCTGCAGTCAAACAGAAGAGCGCTTTTGCTCCCGTCGTGCGGCCCCAGACCTCGCCGCCCCCCACCTGCACCAGTGCCAATGGAAATGGCCTCCAAGGTGAGTGGAGCAGCAGAATATAAAGCTTGACCTATCCAAGAAAGCACAAGCACAAATATTATAATATTATTTCTAAACGCTCTGTTCCAAAAGTCTTCCATGTGTATATGACACAAGGAATCTGTGCCTATGTTAAGCTTTCCAAATAGTCACTTATGAGGTTCCATTCCAGTTTAAAGGTAGCTGCCTACTGTATGTAGGCAGTGATGCAGCTCACTTGTTTTGAAATAGCACTCGAGTGTCTGATCAACAACCTTGGAACGCTTAGACAGCTGTCAGTTTGCCCTAACTTGTGGTAATCTGTTTTTATATTTGCTTCTCTGACCCAATTCCGCTCGTTGTACTTAAAAATAATAACTCTCTCTCTGTGTTTCCTTCATCTTCCTTCCCCTTCCCCTGGTTCCTCATTCTGCTTCCAGTAGATCAATCTTTTGTGGACTCTAGCAAGTACTCCACCGCCAGCTCCCTGCAGGGACTGGCCTTCTCCTGAAGTATGTTACACCTGTCTCACACTCTTTCTTCATCATCCTCTCTTTCTATCCATTAAGCCATCCATCAGCATGACTGTCAGAACATCCTCTCCCTTCATCCTCCCTCATTCTCCTCACTTCTGCTCGGTCACCAGGGGCCTGCTGCATGCCTCGAAGGGCATGCCATATGTATTTTGTTTCCTGCCTGACTTCCTGTTTCCTGTGTCAAGTCCTCCTTTGAGTTTGCTTGTGGCTGTGGAGTGTCGAATACAAGGGTTAGTCGGTTAACTAAAGGCTAATCTCAAGAAGAAATGATGCAGATGTTATTAATACCCCACATTTCTGTTAAGATATTTTGCTTTGTGACATTATTTTGAAGAATTAAGCAGATTCCTGCATAAATTTGCATTACTGTACAGCCCGTTTTCATCCTTTAACGTCATATAGAACGCTATATGCAAAAATGGCGCTATACTACGCACATGGCACCCTTTATCGTTAATATAACACGCAAACCCAAGACGTCATAAATCCTTTAGCGTAATATGAGACTACCCTACCCTACTCCACACCTAAACCTAACCATCACACGCGTGTTATATTAACGATAACGGGTGCCATGCGCGTAGTGCCATGTGTTGTACTGTAATGCGACACTATCATTCTCTTCACTGGAATATGGAAAAATTAAAACAGTAATACAGTTAACCTGGGCATTTGGTTAAATAAAATAAAATAAAACAAAAATAAACAAATGTGTATACAGTGCACTATTCATACCAAGGTGATAATGTACTCAGGACTTGGGACACTTCTTTAGTTTTCAGCCTGCTACATAAAACAGACATATGTTAACTGTTATCTGAAAGAAAGCCACAATCAGCTTCCTCTGATTTATGACAACTACTCTGCGCAGCATTTGGCCCTGGGTGTTGAGCTGAAATATTTAGACATCCACAGTGAGACAATATTAAAGTAATTGAGCGTTTGTGGCAGACATCTCTTATCTGCAAGCGTGGAGTGCTTCCTCTCCGTATGTTGATATGCACTCAGCACTCTGACCCGATGACTGATTGTCGGTCACCACTCATTTCTTTTCCATTTCAAATGAGGCAGAGACACTCAGGAAATAACCCAGGAATTAGAGATGAGGGACCAGGGAGAGGAAATCAATAGGAAGCCAATACGTTACATGAAAAATCTGGTGCGGTGATGTGGCCTTCTGAATGTGGAGAGCGATGGAGAGAGAAACCCGGCTCGGTGCTCATGGGACTTCCTTCCTCTTGGCCGATAATGAATAGAAGCGATACTAATGTTTGACGGAACATTGTTTAGTGCTTGAGAACAAAAAAATATTTATCCAAACTGATGCTATTTTTGTTTAAGTGTTGGCAAGCATGTTCATTTGGGCCAGACTATGTATACTCTGCGTGCACTTTTTATTAGCATAGCTGTTTGTTTGTAATTTGTCTCGAATATATGATGTCTGCATAACTGTGCCTTGGTCCCCATAGGCACATGGAATAAACACTCAGTCGCTCATCGCAACACACAGTCAGTTGAAAACAGCTTTAAATGACCTGTTTTTATTCAAGTCAAATATATTATTTAAAACGACTGGATTGGATGACACCAATGCAAGTCATTTTTAAGAGTATAAATAGCTAACAACAGCCTGCGTACTCTACGTTTGTCCTCTACGCTCTTGATGAAAAGTCCCTCCGACTGTAAGAATATCCTGAACGTCGCCTCCGAACCCGTGGATCTTTGTCCTCATGGGAGAGAAGCATTAGCTAATGCGTCGCAAAGCCGTCCTATGGTGTTATCACTAATTGGATTGATGAATTGTTCATATAATGGCTCCCTGATGGGGAGACTGATATACAGCCTGTAAAGCAAGACACTATTTATCCTGACAATGACTCCAATTAAACACGGACGACCTGCAACCTTAGGTGGATCATACAGAATAAAGATTATCCTCACCCACTCGCAGGGAATTGTACATCCTTCTGATTAATGTACAGCTTCAGTGTGATCGAAAGCACAGTGAATTATAGGATATACTTCTGCATTCGTTTAGTCTCTCTCTCCCTCCTTCGGCTGATTGAAGCCATACTTGTGATCCTTGTGCTTTGTCCTCTCCATTTCACAGCATAGATTTACTTTAAAACTGTTCCACAACATCTCAGTAACCGTATCGTGGTTATAATTGTTAAGTTATTTCAAACTCTCGGGGTGAATTTTTTAACCTGTAATAATTATTGGTTTTGGGATATGGAATGTACATATGCTTGATTTTGGCAGACGTGATCTGCTACGCTGCTGCTGAGCAAATACACAAATTAAAATAACATACATAATAGACATGCTGCTGCAAGTATATATATTAAAAAAAAAATAAAGCAGATCTTTACAGGTGGTGCTGGGGAGGAGGAGGGTTGAACAGAACATTTCATAATGGCGCAGCAGGGCGATCCCAAGCTAAAGTATGAATGTATATGATTGTGGATTAGGAAGTACGTCTGGATGGGTAATGACACAGTGGACCTACAGTATCAGTGCTTGGTTAGAGTGAACTTAGGCTACGTTCACACTGCAGGCTGAAACGACCTAATTCCGATTTTTTTGCCCCTATGCGACCTGTATCTTTTTTTTTCATGACAGTCTGAACAACACAGATCCGATCTTTTCAAATGCGACCCAGGCCACTTGGGTATGTGGTCCAAATCCTATATGTATCCGATCTTTTGAAATGCGACTTCAATCTGAACTCTTCAACAGTGTTGTGCATGAACGCGTTCATATTTTGGGCAAACGTGAACTGAAAGTACTGTAATACTGCCTGATGAACATTACTGTGAACACATTCATTGTGGTGTCTGAACGCGCACTCTCTGTCAGTTTAACTTTGTACAGTAGGGTGCGTACAATAGGGATTTCTATAGAGCCTTCCAGGCGAAAACCTGGCTAAAACACATGTAAACATGCCTTAAAATGTAGCAAAAAAAACACCCTATCTGGCAACACCAGCCACCAGTGTCGCACCGCGGCCGCCGTCGACAAAGCAAGGAGCGCCGAGGACGCGTACTATGACGAGGTCGGTGAGGATCGGAATAATCTTACATTTATGTGCAAACTTTGCCCGTCGATAAAATAATTGTTGTCTGTGTTTGTATATGGGCTGTGGCAATTATAATAATAAAACAAAAGCTCGCAACATATGGAAAAAAAGAACTATTCCGCAAACAACAAGTGACGTCGTTGACCGTTGAGTACTCTTCTGCGCTTGCGGGTCACTTCTGGGTCATTTCACGTTCACGTTCACGTTCACACAGGAGATCACAAAAGGTCGCATTTAATTGGAAATGTGAAGGGCCTTGCAAAAAAATCGATTTTTTTCAAAAAATCGGAATTGAGCATTAAGCCCTGCAGTGTGAACGTAGCCTTATTTAACCCTTAAACATGTATCCTGTTATGCATATTGCATACTCTTTAGTCCTCTTGTAGGAGGCATGAGAAATCATTTTTCATCCAATAGTGTTGCATTATCGTAGTTGAGTCATTTTGCGATATGTGGGTCACATGACTGTGGGTCAGTTTGACCTAAAGCCAACATGTCCGCCCATGGAGCTGGACATTCTGACTTTGTAGAAAGTAGGCATATATTTATCTTACTTTAACTAAACAAAAGATTAGTTGAAACACTAAAATTACTAGAAATAAAAGTAAAATTGAACTAATAAAATCTGAAAGAAAAAAAAGCAAATAACGCTCTTCAAAATGAATCTAAAATTAAAATGAAGCTCAGAAAATGGTAAATATTAATAAACTATAATTGTGTATAAAAATAACACTCAACTTATTGTAATTTCCAAACATATATTGTGTAGTCAGCACAAAGCAGTACAGTATTCAAACTCGTGCTAAGTTGACTGTAACACAAGAAAACACGTCTTACTCGTTTACATCGTTTGAATAAGACATGCTCTCCAAATGCTTTTCTTTTGGGATCGTTGCATGACATATGAAACCAAACAATCCCATGTCTTACCCTCTCTCTCCGTCTCTCTCTCTTTCTTCTCATGACTAGTGATCCCAGGGATGATTGTTCCTCCCATGTAGGGGCTTCTGGGCTGCTGAAGAGGCACATTTGATTTCAGCTCTCGCCAGAGAATCTACGGTCTGAGCTGAAGGCAATTTCTGGTGGAAGAGACATGAAAACTGAACTTTTAAAACTCAGGCCTTTTAACAAAGGAATCTCATTTTATGGGAAGAAAGTGTTTGTTTGCTTTTGTTTTTAAGCTACTTTCTGGACTGCTCTATCGAAGGACTTTCTACCCAATGCGTAAAGGAGGGATGGATTTCTTTTTCATTTTTATTCATATTCATTTTGATGAATTCGATGATCACATGCCTTTCTTACAGACTCTGTCACACAAACATGACACTTTAGGAGCGGGTGAATCCGTAATGTTCCCGAGAACAGTGACTGGCAACGGCACAGATGTGTTAATACTGACCAGTTTTTATACAAACACACATTTAGTGCAAAATCCAAATGAGAACATATAGGCCAACTGCTAGAACACAGAAAAGAAGAGTGGAGGGGTTTTTTTTTGTCCCAGAGAGAAGCCAACAAATAGTTTGCCATAATCTTGTTTGTTTTCTTACTAAATGAAATAGTAGCGCCATACTCACTTCCCTGTTGTAATTTTTTTGTGAAGAGTCATATGAAGCATCTGGGTACCAGCCGGTTTGGATGGCTATGATGTAGGAAAGTTATTAAATGCTGTCATACTGTAATGTTTTAATGTCCAGCTCGGTTCTCAAAGAGAAGAAAAAGCAACCTAATTACCACAATAAATCAGTATTTATGTTCATGCAAATATTTGCTGCTAAATAGAGCAGAGATATGCAGTAAACAGATGGACTGAAGGAAAAGCCCTCAGTTGCCATGCCATTTAATAAAAAAAAACCTTTGAATTTTATGTGCTCAAAAAATGTGATGATTTTTGTTTCTTTTTTTTTTGTTATTGCTTTGTCTATGAATGAAATGAAACTGTGATTATATAAATTTTACCGTGTTTGGTTTGCTGTGTTCACGAGTGAAGGATATAGGTTAAATGAAGTGTGAGAGAATACTATTTCAGAGCCGACTGTTAGAACAACCCTTTTTGTGTGTGTGTGTGTGTGTGTGTGTTTCTTTGGCTTGTTTTGGGGGACATGACTTGAATTAGCAAACTATTTTCATGTTTAGACAGCACTGTATGAAGGATCAACCCGATCTCACGACCAAATCGTACGAATTCGACGAATGATTAAAAAGTGGCTAATCCGTAACAATTCATATGACCTCACTCGTACGAATTAGTAAGATTTTGCTAAATCGTACGTATTTTACGAATTGGCCAATTCGTATAAATTCGTACGAATGACCTACCCCTTACCCCGCCCCTAAACCTACCCATCACGTGGGTTTAGACAAATCGTACGAATTCGTACGAGTAAGGTCATACGAATTAGACACTTTTTAATCATTTGTCGAATTCGTACGAATTGGTCGTGAGATAGCTTATGAAGGATGCTTTCCAAATGTGTCAAACTCCCAACTTACAGCAGTTTGATCGGCTAACTTTGGTAGTCGTCTATTTTTGTACATATACTTTCTGTTGCCAAAGTCTTTGTTTTATTTGTATTTATCTCAGAATGGCTTAAGGCAGCTCATAATAACACTCTCAAAGTTACACAAAATCTCTCAAACTTCAGCAAATACAAATCAAGGATTATGGACAAAAAAAGAGGGGAGTCTCTGTAAATGATGCATATAAATAATGTATGTATATCCAGATTTTGTACATTCTTTTCTCCCAAACGTTACTTTAATCGTGGAAGGTTTTTAGTAATTATTTGTCCATATGTTCGCTTTCAACACCGGCCTTGTCTTTATTGTCAATGTTTTTGTCTGCATTTAGGTCCATGTTTGCTTCCAATTTTTTTAAGTTCCATTCGTAAAAAAAGCCATTGTCTATTTTTGTATAATTTGTAAGTTAAAAAGCAATTGTTTTCCTTTTGGAATTTTTTTATGTATGGCAAAAAAGTAGCATCTCACAGCATTTAGTTTTTGTTTTTTTAACAAATGATATATATAAATATATAAATATATAAATGATGAATATATAAATCTATATCTTTTTCTTTAAAGGCTTACAGATCCTGTACTATTGTAATAATATGCATGGGCTCTTCTCTGAGAGTGATGGTTTTGTTTTGCGTGTCGAACCTCGGAGGACGTTTTTTGATGAAGTTTTAATCTACGTTCTTTTTCTTCTTTTCTTTCGTCTTTTCTTTATCTGATTATTTATGCCTGCTTATAAATTTGTCTATTCCATTTTCTCTCTCTCACGCTTATCAGTACCAGCAGTATAGATGCCTTAACAATGCAAACCCATAAGCGTACAATCACTTGTACAGACTTCTCAACCACCATCACCAATAACAGTAGCCACAGAAGTCCTTAAGGGATTTCTCTCCTGAAAAAAAAAGCACAAATCGGTCTGTTTTACTTAAAGCGAGGAGGGTTAAATGAATTATATGTCCTTTTTCTGTTGTTTGTTTATGAAGGGAAATGAAAGGGAACTTGAAGGAATATAAAGAGAGATTATATGATTCATATTTTATGTGTTGCTGGTGGGATGGGTTGCACTTTCTCATTAATTTAAAGCAAAAGTCTGCCTTTTTTTTCATTCGTTTATGTCTGCTGCATTCACGAGAGGGAGAGAGGCTCAAAGCCATCTTCTACACTCTTACTGTTCGCTCGGAGAGGATGTTCCCTTTTAGCTGGAGGTGCATGTGAACCTGCATGTTCTGGGTCGTGGTATGTTGCTCGTGCTGAAGGTACTGTTCACGTATTTCTCACCCTGAGCAAAGTGACTCGATATCAGAGCACAACGCCTTTCCCCCAGAGCTGACGTGCTGCTGACTCCCAGTCTAAATCTACTTTCAGCTCAATCGGCCCTTGATGATCGCTCTTCAGGGCTCTTTTATGAATGGTTTAGGTAATGTGTCTGCACTCTGCCATATAACAGAAAATGGCTTTTAATATGCTGATTTGGGGTTTGTGTTGAGGACTATTTATCAGAAATGACTGAAGATTGAGCTTTCATGATGTTTTTCTTTCCATATGTGGTTGTTACACATTGGTTAGTTTGTCAGCAGCTCCATAGCAATGATTAAGAGGACACAAGACTCGAACCAGAAAGATGGTCTCCTTTTTTTCTGCCTCCTATTCTTTTGTTTGTTTGTTTTATTTTTTTTATTTTAATTTTTTTTTTTTTTTTGTTTTGACTGGATACACACTGAACCGTTCTGTTGATAGGAAAACTCAAGACAAAAACTACTGTATAGATTGTTATCATTTTTGATGAAAGCTGTAAAATAACTTTTCAAAGTTCACAATATTAAATTAAAGTTACTTCTTGTCTGTGATTTTTATTTTATTTTTTGTCTTACTTGAGCTTTTCTTCCAGAGGCAGGTGTTTCGGGGGCATGTTAGGATCATAGACGTTATAAACATAGCGCAGCATGTTATTTTTGTGCCATCTTATCGCCAACAGATGTCTGATTGTTTGTTATCTCCGGGGAGCGATCTCTCCTTGGGCCCAGCCCACTTTCCTTCTACCCCAACCCGCCAATTCCCCTTAAAGTAGCACATTTTAATTAGCCTCATTCATTAAATTATTATATACCTGAAAGCATAATGAATGTAGGAAAACATGTTAATGATGGGCTCCTCAACTTATTAATTGAACTGTGCATTGCATTTAATTGACTCATCATTTGCATTTACAGTCATCAGCAAAAATTAATCTTTTTTTTTTACTTTGCATATTTAATTTAAGATGCTCTTGATCTGATTAGCTTGTAAAAGTCACTGACAGGATTCTGCTGACCCGACTGCATGAGGGCAAACTCCGCCTCAGCACAGGGCTTGAAAGAGAGCATCGCATGACCCTGAAACATTAGTGAAATGCAAGTTTGAATCGTTAATATCATTAGCCATTAAATCAAAACACGGCCTGTTGTTTCAGTGGGAATCGCTGGTGTTTTGAGGCCTTAATCATCAGTTGTCCGTTTGCTAAAATAAAGAGAAGACCACAAATGAGCTGAAAGAGTATATTATAATTCTGTAGATTATAATTTATGATGCTTCATATAAATGTTTTGTCATATAAAAATCTGACTTATTTGAGGGCAGTTAATGAACTGTTTTATTAATCAAAGCGTTTATATAATGTGAGTGAATAAACCTCAATATATTATGCAAAGATTCATTTTGATATATGTTAGATCAAGGAATAGCTTGAAGTAAAACAAAAAAAAACTGGCAAATAAAAAAATGTAAATCATGACAAACTCTCTGAATAGTTTTAACATGTTATTGAATAAAGCCATTTTAAAGCTGCAGTCCGTAACACTTTTTTTTTCAATGATTTTTTTCCCCTTAGTTGGTCAGTTACTTGCTCAGATGACAATTTAGGGTGAAAATTCTTATGTTGGTCATATTTCCAAAAAGTAGAATCTGTGATTCCGAATGACAGTATCCACACCGGTGCGGAGACTGACAGCTGCACATTCTCCTCAAAACATTGTGTTCATCCGCGCCGTGCCGAGGCACAACCCACATAAAGTTGATAATTCCCTGAATAACTGCAACAATTGCAGATTTTGAACAGAGATGGCGACAATGAGAAAAAAACTACGGACTGCAGGTTTAATATTTTTGGTCTTGGTATAGGGGCCTCATTTATAAAATGTTGCATAGGAAGTGTCCTACACTTAATCTTACGATCATTTCTCAAATGTGCGCATGTGATTTAGAGAATCAACGTATGAACAAAAATTGTGCATACGCCTCTCTTCCAGAAGAGAAATTTATACATTTCAAATAATCTTGAAATTGTGCGCTGCTGAATGGTTTGTCATTAATGTCATTAACAAATAACAAGGTCCAAATTCTTTACTTGATAGCGCTGAGCGGCAAGAATTTCTTAGATTTTCAAATACTTTTAGTACTCCAACTCTCTGCCACAAGTCAAAGTGTGTACTTCTGCTTAGGCCCTGAAGTGGCGCTTTAAGCACTGTTCCGTGTCAAATACCGTTTTGTTTGTTTTTTTATAAATATGAACTTTTGCATGGATTTTAGCTTCATAAATAAGGCCTTAGATCTGCTACTCTGCTACTGCTGCTGCGGAGTAAGTATGAACTTGCTATTGCTAACAGATATACACACACTGTGCATGTGAGACAGGTTTCTCCTGCTGCATAAATAGACATACGTAAATTTTGTAGCAGTTTTAGGCAGGTGGAGCTGGGGAAGGTGGAGGGTTTCAGAAGAATATTTTACAGCAAACCATTTAAATGTTGAGTAACCAATCTCATTGGCTGCAGGAGTCCAATCAGCGTGTGATAATGATAATTTATTATGATACGCCTATATATATATAAATCTGATCTTTGAATTCATTGAGTTGCCACCTGGCTCCTAATGTCTCAGTGTTTTAGAGCCGCTAATTATTAGTTTTATGTTAGTATTTTTGTTCAGCCAGTTGCCATATGGAATTAAGATGACAAAGCGTTGGATAGCCATTAGCTAATGGATTATTGAGAGACATGGCCACCCCCATCGCCCCAAACCTTCAATCCACACCCTGCAGTGAGGCACTTAGCAAACAAAGCCCTCTTTGAACATTAAACATCACAAGTGAAGGATTACTTATGTCCCTTTCTCGTTCTCTCTCTCTTTCTCTCTTACTGTGTCTTTTTCTCTCTTTCTGCCACTCGTCTCACTCTCTCTCCGTCACAGATCCCAGGGGAAGACTGTCTGGAAGCTAATGCACAGGAATGAGTGATAGATGACAATTTGAACAGAGGTGTGTGCGCATCTCTCTCCACTTGTCATTGTTGACATTCGCTGATAGAAACTCTATAGAGCAAATCAGCCTCTTCCAGTGTTAATGAGTGAGCTGATTATTTTTATATGGCACTTATAAAGCTGACACATCAGAGCATGAGTATTAAGCACCCAGAGGGAAATTTATATTTCTCAGTGGTTGCCCTTTCAGTTCGCAGTCTTGTGTAATTTAAGTAGCGCCTTGTTTCTCTTAAAATTCATTGGAAGAAATATAAATGGTCACTAAAAAAAAAATATATATATATATATATATATATATATATATGGGTGTACAATAAGAGCAAAAAAAATAATTTGGATAGCAAAGATCAGCTTAAAAATGAAACATCATCCGTCTATCTATCCATCCATATAATTTGTATATTAATACAAAACACTATATAACACCACTGTTATCTGAATCGTATATATGTAAATAATGCTATGTAATATGAATATAATATAATTGTAAACACATAGTTTATAAGCATTAGTGCGTGTAATTATTAGTCATGCAGGTAATGCTCTTTACTGCACAGATACCTGCTCAAAAACATTTGAGATTGATAAAGACTAATATATGCAGGATCTACCTCAGCCCAAACCAAATAAATAAATAAAGCAGATCGTCTCCAGCTCTAGAGCAGGGATAGAGAGGGAGAGGAGAGCTGAAAGGCATCTTTGAGAGGGAAAACAGGGGTCCCACTGGGGAGTTTGGGGAGAACGGAGAAAAGGAGAAAACAAGGAAAGAGCAAGACAAAGACAGCGAACTGAAAAGAGGAAAAAATTTGAATGAATAAAAAGTCACAAGAGAGAAGGAGAGGACACAATACAGAGAGAGCGAGCGAGAGAGAGGGTCCTCATAGTCCACAGAGAGACGAGAGAGATCAGAGAGGGACGTTCGAACCGATGCGGGAAGACGCCAAAAGAGAAAAGGAAATGCTGCCTGGTATAGCGTGGGGTACAGGTTGGGGGGGTGGCCCTCCTGGGAGACGCAGGCCTGTCATCGCAACACAAAAACACTACAGGCCGAGCCATGGGGATAGTGGGATGTGGGGAATAAGGGGTAGGAGGGGTTGGGACTGTGTTTCAGCCCAGGGGCCTCTTCAGGCACAGAGACACAAGAGGGACACAATAATGCAGCCAATGCAAACTCAAATGTCTTTTACATGACTCCACTGTTGACTCATAAAGGACTTGTATTGTCAAAACATTTGGCTCCAAATGATGAGTGACAATTCCCTTTTTTAGGTAGAATTGAATTGGATGCATGCCATTATTATGGTTCTAAAACAGACTGCTTGAAATCATTGTTCACGTTTTTCAATATGAAGTTTCAGTTTCAGGCATAGACTAATTACAAAGTCAGTGTTTGTTGCACACTGGCGAGTCTTATCACAGTTGAGGCGACGCAAGTTCATCCGTCAAATCTGAATTAACCGACATTATTTTGCGTACAGACCACACAACTGACCAAGACTCACTGTGGCAAAATTTTGCATGTATATCATCGCAGTTTTTAAGAGGCGGTTAAACCGCAAGCACTTCATTTTTAAACACAATTATGATTAGAGGGGCAGATTATGGATTAATAAAGACTTGTTTCACATAAATGCGTTCACACAGAATGCAATTTGCAGTTAAAAAAACTATAGACGCAAGTCAGTGGAATAAAAAAAGAAATACAAGGTCTATAGAGATGCATTTTTTAAACCTTGACCTTGATACGCTGAAAAAGATGCCAGACAAGAACGCAAAATTCAAACTTGTCTGTCTAGATCACATTTATAATGGAAAAGCAACCCAATAGAATTTAAAAAAACACTTTCTCTGAGAATGACTAGTGAGAGATTATAAAATATGTTTTTCTCTATGTTAATATTCGCATTGATGCATGTTTGTCTATAATGGCCAATTCTGAAATAGGCTTGATTTGCAAAAGCCTTTCAGATTTTTTTGCATTGCAGACAGTTCACTCTAGACATGACAGGAGATTTACTACTATTAACTTGCTCTCAGATAAAGGGCAAAAGCATAAATCAGGATTTATTTTATATTCTGCACATCAGAGTCCATCTTTAGCAGTTTGAATTCTGAGTCACATGATCCTCCACTGCATCACCTACATATAATGGGCGTTGGTGGAGGACATGTTGCAAGAATCTGTGATGTTATCTGTAGTTCCCTTACGAGAGGTTCTCTCTTACGGCCTAATATATTACGCTAGGGGAAAACCTCTTTGAAGCCAAAAATTATCCTTAATTTTGAATGAATGTAAAACGCATTTCTGCAGCATGCAGACATAGGCAAGGCGGCTCGCGTGCCTATTAGCTGTCCTGTGGCAGCTACAGCAGCCTATAAGAGAGGCCCTTGGTGACGTTAGGTCCAATGGGGGCGCTTCACGCCCACTACGCCACCTTCTGACAAAGCGGGTGTGGCCTGGGCCTATAAATATAGCTCGATGGGCTGATATAATCTGATTTTTCATCTCGTCAGCGAAGCTCATGCATTGGCTGATTCTAGCTTGATCACATAGAAAACATGACCATATTATTCAAACATCTTGAGAATCTAGGTCTCAAAGTCAATTGGGCGAAATGTTCGCTGGTACCATACACAGATTAACTTCCCCTAAACTTTCGATGCTTTAGATTCAGTACAATTTTTACATGTTTTTGAAAGAAGTCCCTTATGCTCAGCAACAGTAATTTAGTGAATACTCCACTTTTTTTGGAAATAGGCTCATTTTACAACTCCCCCAGAGTTAAACAGTTGGGTTTTACCGTTTTCTAATCCATTCAGATGATTTTACGATAATTAGAAGAATATCAGTAAGCAGAGTTTCTGGTCCCATTGATTTCCATAGTATTCCTTTAAATGTTGATCCTTCAAAAATCATTGTAATGATGATGATGCAAAGACATGCTCGAATCTCCCATGGAAATCCACCAGTACCACTGGAATTAAAAACATTATTACAAACTTACCGCTTTGAATCGAGCTAAGGCAAGCAGATAGTTTTGAACAGTGGCTGGTTATGTATTTTCTCAAATATGTATTTTGGATCATTTTCAATCCAAAAAAGCTATGGATTGCAGCTTTAAAAAAAAGAAATTAAAGATGTTAAATTAAAGAAGTTAAACCCAAATTTTGAACAGTGCTGTTAATCTTATGGTCTTACGTAAGACTTAAACAAGTATATTGAAGCACCAAAATATTCAATGATATATAACAAAGTCCTTTTAGGCAAGTCATGCCACTCGGCCGCCATCTTGGCAGCGCGTCGGGACAGCTATTTGGGACTAACAAGACCAGGCTCCTGTCTAAATGAATGGACAGAGAGTCAGAACTGCACTTTCACTGGTCACCGGGACATAAAAACTGCATGTATATTAACAGCCGTACATTATGACAAAAATCGCAGAAAAAAAGTTTGATGACTTTGCCCCAAAATAAGGTTTAAAATGCCCTTTTCCCCACAGGAAAACCGCCATCTTTGGCGTTACGGGTTTTCCCTATATAGTTGTATTGAGGATTTAGGAAGTGGCATGTCTCTATGTAAATTGTCTCTGGATATAACCAACAAAGAGTTGCGATCTAATTTGCTTATGTTCTGATTCAGGCATTTAATGAGAGCTTTTGCAGTCTTTTATCTTTACTTTTCATATTCTTTAACATTTACTGACCTGTCACTGGCTAGAAAAGGGCAGTCTATGGCTATAGTGATTGCAACTCTACCGCTTTAATTATACTCACAGTCTCTGTGTCATACAATGCAGAAGGCGCAATCTTACTGCACAGAAATACAGTGGTGGCACTGTCCATTTAACACTGTTTTAGCTAAGCTGCACTGCAGGACTTTGATGTAAGTTTCAACTTAATCAGAACACCCACAGTAGGTGAACCCGAATGTGCTGTGGCCGGGGCTCGTGGTGGCGCTTGTTGTGTTTGATATTTATTCTAATTGCTGCGGGTAATTTACTGTGAGTAGGACTAATGAGAGGGTCGGAGGGACCTAATGGATGACGGAGGCTGCATTTAGCCGTTTAGATATCACAGGTGGCACCACAGAGAATGAGGCAACGTGAACTCTGTTAGACAAACCTGCATATATTACTGTTCATTTGATTGCTCTGGCTATTCTCACCTCCTGCTGCGGCTGCCAATTGGCTGTGATTCAGTAAATTGACTGCAGAGTGGCAGAGGAGTGAGATAGCTGAATTATGAATGTGGAGCCATTAGTACAGGTATTGGTGTGTTTAGCTGTTTATTCCACGACAGTAATTATTTATCACAATGGTTATGATTACAACATCATAAAGGAGATAAATGGACAGGGACACACAATAAATCCACAAAGCTAATAGAGCATGTGCATTTACAGGAGTGCTTTACACATTGGCGATCTTTGGCCTTTCTGATAACTGATCGATCTAAGTGACCTCTTATAACCTTCATCAACTAAATATATTCCACAACAGCTACGTGTGATGACAGAACTCTTAAAGGGACAGTTCACCCAAAAGTAAAAAAATATGTTACATTTTCTCTAGCTTTCTTTCTTTTGCATAACACAAAAAAAATGTTCTGATAATTTAATCACCCCCATGTCATCCATGGACCAAGATGTCCATGTCTTTCTTTCTTTAGTCGAAAATAAATTAAGGTTTTTGATGAAAACATTCCAGGATTTTTCTCCATAATAATGCACTTTACTGGTAAACAAACGGTTCAAGGCTAGCCTGGGGTGCGTTTCCCGTACAACGACGTAGTTCACTGCTTCACTACCATAGTACGATGCATCGTTGGAAAAATCAACTAGCTAGTCACGACTGTTTCCCAAAACCCACTGTCGCAAAGTATCGTTCAACCACGTTGGTTTCGCACGAGGTGGAGTAATAACTACTTTTAATGAAACTGTTTGAGATCCAAATAACGCTAGATTTGTTTTATATAAATTACAGACATATCATCTGAGGACTATTTCAAATTGTTCTCAGTTGTTTTGCTTTATTACCAGACTCAATATTTGGCTCGTTCTTACATAGTGGAGCACGTTCGCACATGCGCACTTTTCAAACACGTTACTTCAAATATTTTGACAAACTAAAAGACGTAAATTCCATTTGTAAGTATTCTAAATAAAAGACACCGGTTGTACTGAATGTCAGCTTGCTCATTATGCTCAAGATAAGGATTTATTACCTCCAAATGTGTTGCAATATAGAAACGATGCCTCTAACCATAGGTCGAGAGCTGTCGTTCAAACCACACAACTTTGCGATGCTGTTTGCGAATGTTTGTTGGAACGATGGTTTCGGGAAACACCGAATCGTTGAACTATGCTGATAACGACGGAACTTGCGACCATAGTTGGCTAACGATGCTTTCGGGAAACGATGCCAACCTGAACCCCGCCCACAACATTTTTTGGTCGGGAAGTTCGGTCTAGACTCGATCCATTGAGGAGCAAGAGTGAGGGGCAGTCAAAAAATGTTCGGGCCAATCCAATTGCGGGCTTTATACGATTATGGACTGATGGTTTCCCTAAAAGATGACTGCAGATGGAGAAATGAGATGTATAGATTCCGCTGTCGCGTCTGTTGTAAAATAAATCGACAGCGCATTAATTTTAATAGACGAACAGAAAACTGCAATCAAGGCATTTGTCGATCGGAAAGATATTTTTGCCGTCCTTCCTACATGATTCGGCAAAAGTGTAACTTATCAGCTGGCTCTGATGGTCGCTAAGAAGATGGGACGTAATGAAAAGCCTGTGGTTGTTGTGGTTTCTTCTTTGGTCGCACTCACCAAGTAAAAGAAGCAACACTCGTTATTTTACTTCTAAAATAAGTAAGTTCTGTAGTTGACAACTGTGCTATGCAAAGTAGTTAACTTACTGCGTTGCTCTGGGTTGCGTTTCCCAAAAGCATCGTTAGCCAACTATGATCGCAAGTTCCATCGTTATCAGCATAGTTCAATGAGTTGTTGTTTCCCGAAACCATCGTTCCAATTAACATTCGCAAATAGCATCGCAAAGTTGTATGGTTTGAACGACAGCTCTCGACCTGTGGTTAGAGGCATCGTTTCTATATTTCATGACATTTGGAGGAAATAAATCCTTATCTTGAGCAAAATAAGCAAGCTGACTTTCACGGTGCCTTTTATTTAGAATACATATAAATGGAATTTACGTCTTTTAGTTTGCCAAAAGATTTAAAGTAACGTGTTTGAAGAGTGCGCATGTGCGAATTCGCTCTACTATGTAAGAACGAGCCAAATATTGAGTCTGGTAATAAAGCAAAACAACTGAGAACAATTAGAAATAGTCCTCAGATGACATGTCTGTAATTTATATAAAACAAATCTAGCGGTAATTGGATCTCAAACAGTTTCAATAAAAGTAATTATTAATCCACCACGTGCGAAACCAACGTGGTTGAACGATACTTTGCAACAATGGGTTTCGGGAAACAGTAGTAACTAGCTAGTTGATTTCTCCAACGATGCATCGTACTATGGTAGTGAAGCAGCAAACTACGTCGTTGTATGGGAAACGCACCCCTGATTGGTTGTAGGTCTACCGACTATCCAATTGAGTGTAGAGGGGTTTTTTTTTGTTTGTTTGTTTTTTCCTGGTTGAGACATGCCTCATAATCAAAGCCCTATGGAGCAGTTTCATATTCACATTCTGACTAGAATATGAGTATGACAAAGTCAGGCTACCAAAAGACAGTTTCAGTGCAAACTGCAAACTGTTCAAAGAGCTTTAAACGATTCCAGATGATGAATAAGGGTCTTATCAAGCGAAATGATCGCTCATTTAAAAAAAAATAACAAAGTTTAAGTTTTATAAGCTCAAATGGTCGTCTTGCTCTGTTCTGTGATGCGCATTTGTGACACTCCTGTTCAAACTCGTTTATCAAAATGTACAAATCTTTTTTCGTGTCATTTGGTTCATTCAACGAACGAAATGAACGAATTGACACGGGAAAAGATTTGTTCGTTTTGATAAACGAGTTTGAACAGGAGAGTTCAAAAATCCCCAAATCTGCATGATTAAAATGTGATATTAAGTTACTACAACAGTTTAATAAACAATAATTTAACTACAAAATGTTGCAGAATAATGTAATATATGAATGAATTATAGCCTATAAAGAACTTTTGTGCTAAAAGGGTTCTTTCTTGTCATTATAGAACCTTTTTCAGCATAAAAGGTTCTTTGGAGTTGAGTAAAGAACCCTATGCTTCAAATATAGAACCCCAATGAACCCTTTTTTCTAAGAGTTTATAAACCAATAAAACTCAGAGACACGCATAATGACTGAATTCTCATTAGAGAACTATCCTTTTAAACTTAGACAAAAATTGTTTAATCGTGTCCTGTCCGATCCTTATGCTTGAGTACTATATTGGCAAAAGTAATTATCACTGTCGTGTATAGCTCTGATTCTGTGTGACATTTGGACATGGAGCAAATCAGCTCTTGATTTGTTCTTAATGGGGTCAGAATGGAAGCTTTTTCATTTGACAAGATTCTCCATTGACAGAGACACATTGATTGATGCTTTGTAGTGATTTCCTGTGTTATATATTCTTTTCTTTTAATTACGTTTCCCAAGCATCATTAAGTGCCATTATAATATAATGACATAACTGCGGAGTCACAAGACAAGCTAATTGGTGATTAATGTTCTGTATCAGTGATGGAAGATTTGCAATTTAATGAAACAGTTCTGTATTTAAATGCTGAATTCGTACAAACGTAAATCTCAAGGACAGATCTAGTGAACGTGATTCCGTCTGTCTATCTACGAACCATGACATCAAGACAAAACATGCCCCAGCTGTTCTTGTATCAATATACAAAACTTTGAAAAAAGGAATTATGGTTTATTAAAGCGGGCCGGTTCTCGTTGTTTTATAAATACGGTGAGAGGAAAATAAATGTGCGCGTTTGTTTTCTCTTCCTCGTTGCCCCTGTTTCTCTCTGTCTGTCTTTTTTTTTTTTCATCTTTATACAGGCCTCATAGTTTACATGTCCGTCCATCCATCTCCGCTTCATGTGTGTGTGTATGTGATTGTGAAATATCTATCTTTCCATCCACACATCCATCCTCGCCACCACCCCCGTGCTCCTTCTTGGCGCGTTCGTACCCCGCTCCTGGCTCATCTCCTCTGGGCTGGAGGGCTTGTGAAAGCCTCCTGTTTACAGGCCCTGTTGCCCACTAAAATCAGCTACAGATTCCCATTAATTTCTGCTTGTTGCTGTTGTACCCCAGCCAATGAAACGGTGTGTGACCACCGCACAGCCCTATCCACTTTGGAGCGGAGGCTGCCAAGGCGCCGTTTAACCCTGTGTGCTGGAGAGGGCAGGCACATATAACTCTTCCTAATGTATTGTCCCTCGTATGGGCTTCGACAGCCCCTTCTACTTGTGCGGCGCTATTCATTACCACTAATTTGACGTGTTTACGGCCTGCCTTCCTTATATTAGATACTTAAAGGAATCGATTGGGCTTAAATCGAAACACCTACAGCCGCACAAACATGTCAATACGGAGATGAGTGCTTAATCTCAAGGACCAAGGAACTTATGTCTTGGGGGGAGGAAACTCTGCAGATCTAATTTATGTACGTATCCCAATTACGGTCAAGTGTGTTGAAAAAGCTCTTGCTCGTGTCCTCAGGGCATATACAGTTTTGCACTGTTTCGAGGTAATGCCTTCGAGTTTGTTTGCATGCACAGTGTGATATGGACCTTTTTGTGAATGAGTTCATCTGCGGGGAGGGAGATAGGATAATGGGGATTCTCCATGACTTTTGAGCTCTGGGAATCATTATATGAGGACATGAATTTGGACCTTCGTAACCTCAGTAAACAGCGAGGTGCGATATAGTCGCTGTGTGTTTGTTTATTTGTGTGCATAACGGAGACAAGGTGAGAATAATGTTATTATCACACACTAGAGCTATTATCTGTTTGGTCACTGACAGATTTTAAACGTACATGCTAGTAACCCTGACACAAAGAAGGGCATAAAATATAATAGGAAAAGGTCAGAAAATATGATATCAAACACCCACGGCTATTATGGAGGAATAGCAGTCTGTGTGTGGTGTAGTGTTGCCTCAAACTTGTCTAATGGCTTCCAGACCTGCAGGTCAATTGCGTGTTTCTCCATCATTCTGACGTCTTGGCTGTGCTATTGGGCTCAATCTAATCGTTGATGCCCTTCACCTTTATTCTGAGTTCCAATGAGCGAGTCTCACAGGCACTATGCAGTACAGTTGTAAAACTACATACTCTTCGCCACGCTGCTGTTTGGCACTTTTTTGCGGACCGTCCGTTGGCTCTTTCGTCTTGGAGTAAATGGTGAGTGAAAATGGTGCCAAAATGAGCCGATTTTACATGGTTTATGAATTAATTTTCGTCAAAATGATGATAAACGTTAGATTCTTTCCACCGCCGATTCACAGCATGAGGAAACTGCTCAGAAAGGCAAACACTCTGAGCTGAGTTTTATAATGAACTCGAGGGCAGTAACTCTTCCACCTACCCCCACCCCCGAGGCCAAGCTCTCTGTAGCCCACTTCCATTCTGTGTTTTTCTTCTTCATTCTTTCTGTTTTTGGCTGGGTGGGGGGCACCCAGAGGAAGCAAAAAAATGGAGAGTGCAGCGCATATTTCAGATTTATGAAGTTTGGACACTCCTCGCGTTCCAACATGAGAAAGAGAGAGAGAGAAATCCTCATCTGGAAATAATTAGACTTACTTTTTTTGTCGTCCTCTTAGTATTAACGCAACATGACAGCTTGTAAGCATTTTTGTGCCATATTTCAAAGTTATGGTTTATAAACATCTGGTGAAGCTCTCTCTTGCGCACTCTTGGGAAAAGGGGATCTTTTTTCCACATTGCGCTCTGTTTGTATTGGGCTCAGGAAGGTGAGAAAGTCCAGCGATGTAAGAGGCCGTTGTTCTGCTCTGGATAGAGAGATGGAGCAGGGGGCATTGGGTGGGAGGCAGGTATGAAACACTCTGGCCTCTCTCAGACCTACAGCTTCCTCAAAGAGCCTATAACAAGCACATTAACAGCCACGCTAAATGCCCCCAGCAGTCCTGAGCTTAGCCAGGCCAAGCAGTCATCTGTCATTCTGCCTCTCTATCTTTCCTCACTTTTTTCGGATTCATTAAAGATATAAATAGATTGCGTAACAGTTCGCTCAGATGCATTGTTGCGCCAATGCAGATGGAACATTGTACTAAAACTCTCTGATTGAGTTTCCTTCATTAAAGATCAATGGATTAACAGTTATTTTACTGACTCAAAAGTACAACCTTTGATTCCTGAACAAATGTCTTCTATGAGCTGGTTCTTATGGTTATCAGAACACTGTAGTCTGTGTCTCGTACGAATAACTCTAACAAGTCAGTTTTCTTTTTAGTGACTCAAAAAGATAATGCACAGCCAGTGTGGTTCAATTCCAGAATGTATGACTCTAAAGAGTTGGTTCTTTTTAATAAATTACACACATATCATAATCAGAATCGAATTCCAATATTTATTCCTAAAATAACTAATCAAACTTTTACAGATCCAGAATCGTTAAACACGTTACATTTCTCTATTTCACACAACATTGGGTTCAGTTTCTCATGTATGTCATAGTATTCTGAGTATCATTTTCTTGCTTCTCACATAAAAATGCGACCCCTAGATTGACCGCTTCAGTTTCACATATTCTTGCGCAATACGAAGGTTTGTGTTTCATATGCATGATTTTGCCAGATGCTCCGGTGGTCCCTGCCTGTGAAGTAGTACTCGGTCTATTTTTGAACCTCCATCTTGTAAAGTGCTCATGGGAATATTTTAAAAGTCATGCTTCTTGTAAAAAAATACCCTGTATGTTTTTGACAATGCTCTCTTTCCTTTCACCAGCAACAAAGGATACATTGATTATCCCTCTAAAAGAAATTCTGTCCCGCCGCGGACCAGTGTCTGATGTGTTTTTCTTGGCTAGCTCAAGTTAAACTTTTGTCATTCACTCAGCATATTTTAACAAATTAGAAACATTAGAAACCCAAACCATAGTGATGTTTTGGTTTCGACATTTCAGTTCCACAATTACATTTTAAAACACAACTAAATTGTTTGACAGCACAATTGAAAAACTTAAAACAACTATCTGTATTTGAAACACATGTTTTTGGAATAGAAACTCACAGCGCCATTAAGGTCATGTGAACACTTGTTGCTTTGTCATATGACCGGTGTTAGACTGTATTTTTCCCTCTGTAATAAAGCTGTTACAGTGCATACTAACAGAGGGGAATCAGGCTCCTATTTCTATGCACTTTTGCTGAACTAACTTAAATGTACTTCCTTTATGAAAGCTGCCTATATCACTGCCACACCCACTCGCAGTCTCACAGTCTGATCACATAGAAATCGTGTGAAACAAAGCATTGCAGTCTCTATTGAGGAACAACATCCTAACAGTGGAGCGCAATGAGAAAGCTCTTTGTCAGTGCTGTTTTCTAATCAGGAGTGACCTGTTTTTCCTGGCCCTTCTATGAAGTTTGTCTTGTATTTCAGCCAGATGGACAGAGTTGCCCATGGCCAGCATATACACAATGGCCAATAGGATCAATATCTTGGGTGCTGCATATTTAGCCTTTTGTCTATCGATAACTCTCTCTTCAAATCCATAAAGTCCATAAGTTAAACTTTCATTTGATGTGGATGTGGAAGTGTTTGTTTTTAGTTTTTGTTCTTCCTCAGGATGCTTGTCCTGGTGTTGATGTTCATGGAGACAGTCTGTGTTTTTGTTATAGACTGTTGAGAAATTGTATCTGAATGGGGTATTAAGATAACAGCAAATACATAAAACTTAGAGATGGACTTACAGTGAGTGGCTCCAGAAAGTATTTAGGACACTTAAGTCACTCGTGAAATATTTGAATTTCATTGCAATTGATAATAACTTTTCAGAACTTCTGAACTTTTCCTTTCTTTTATAAATGGCACATTTAAGAACCAATGCGTTTCAAATACCTTAAATATTTTGAAACATACAAACATATTCATATTTATTTATTTATTTATTTACTTGAAAGTGTGCAATTTTAATTTGAAATACATTCCATGGGTTTTCTGTTTTGTTGTATATGTCTACTTCAATCATTTTTAGATACTTTTTGGGCCACTGTATACATTTTTGGAAAATGATAGATCCCTTTCGTTGTCACTCCGGATGACGACGAATGGGGTTTCACTTAGAAAGCCTATCAGCTTCGATCAATATAAAATGGGCCAATGGCAGAGAAATGCCATGGGTCTGCGGACCCATGGCATTTCTCTGCCATTGGCCCATTTTATATTGATCGAAGCTGATAGGCTTTCTAAGTGAAACCCCATTCGTCGTCATCCGAAAGAACGTGTCCATTCCCTACTCAGGGAACGAGGGTTACATCCATAACTGAGACGTTTTCTGTTACGAACAGTGATTTAAATGTGTACAATTTGATCTAGTGCTGCTGAGTGAGAGTCCTAGTGTGCTAGAAACTGTGCTTACAGACAGGGGGCTCTCAGCCAAATCTCCATCTAAAACAGATTTCAGTACTATGTTTGAAATTTACAGATTTTTCCAACACAACATAAATCTCTGAGCTATAATTATGATAGTAACACGCTATATTAGTCTGTCACTCAGTATGTTCTCCATACACCTCATCCTCCTTTTCTCTCTCTCTCTCCCTCTCTCTCTCTCTCTCTACTGAATGCCAAACAAAAGCACCTTAATGTGCTGGGAGAGAGAGATTATAGCGTTTTTATTGAGAACATGTGGAAATAATTCTCTTGTAATCTCCTGTAATTGTAAGTCTGATATTAGGACGGGCTGGAGTTCACATTCACTAACATCTCGACTGACTGAGTTATTATATCACATTTGTGGTCCAAGCAAATGAGGTGGCCATTTGTATGAAAGGTCCATTAAAGTGTTTGTAGGAACTGGCTATGATGTTCGTGTTGAACAAGTTAACATGTGTTGCAGACAATATTGTCCATGTACTTTCAACCCACTGTGCTCCCCAAGTCACCTCCTATTTTTTTCTCCCTCTCGTAGACTGATAGAACCTTCTCTGAGCTCAAGGTTACAGTGAAATGTCAACTAATCAGAGTTTGTAAAATAAGGACCTCTTGGCCAGGCAAGCCAGGTGAAAGCTGCTCATTAACCTACAGGAATAGTTCACCTAATGACATTTCTGAACAAATCATTCTTACTGATTCAGTGAACTGGACTAAACAGTCATTAATTTACAACAAGTCATTCACAAACAGGGCATTGCTAAGAAAGCCAGGATGGCTATCAAGATTTTCAGTAATAAACATATTTTATTTAGAAGAAAAATATTAATATAATCATTCATCTAACATGCACTGCTAAGATGACTTACTCTCGCTGATATTGCGTGATTTTAATGGCACATGAAAATTGCCCTTATTTTGCCTCTCCTTACCATGGTCAATTTGCAATAAATGCATTGGAACACTTTACTATGAGTATAATGTAGACAGATAATTACACAATATCAGCCCTTCATTACTCCACCTTAACCAGGACTTAATGAGAAATTCATTACCCATTTCCACATTTCCCTGCTGCCCATGTCTTCAAGGCATACACTCAGCATACATTATCTCTTCTTTTGCTATCTACAGCAAAATCCCCAACCTCTCTCGTTCCTCAGTAAAGATCAGAGGATTATTTGCCAGCATGAATACTAAACACGAGAACAGAGAGTTCAACTTTATCCAAAGCAAAGATATCACACAAATTCTGATGAGCTATCAAGGAATAATCTACCAATCCAGACTCTCAAGCTAAACTACTGTGTGCAGAACAGTTTTGTATTTGAAATCAGCATATTGTCATGTTGATGAGAATGGACAATGAACAGAACAAAACACAGGGCTTAAATACCAGAGCAAACAAATGATTGAAACAAGCCACGTGTGTACTGAAACACAGGAAACCCACAACATAAATAGACATACCTGGTGCAACCTTGTGCCATATTAATAGCAGACATCAAAAATACAAACAGGGCGAGGGGGTGTGGTCTTAAAAGGTGGGTGCAGGACTGGACCACTGAGTAACCATAGGAACCAGGGTGGAGAGAACAGGGGGGAGCCAATACGCACAACCGGCGCTGCTTCATCATAGAATGTTCACGCCCACTTTTGGGGAAAAGAAACTAGACTCGCCATAGACTTCAATACAAATAACGGCAAAAACCAACGTCCGTACACTGCCGACAGGCGTAAATAACTTAAGAAATCACTTATATACACCATGTCAAGTAATTATATGCAGCCTGCCTGCCATTGAGCGTGAAAGATAAATTTTTTATGCCCGTTATCAACTAGCCCAGGCTACCTGCCATCATAATGATTAATTCATGAGATATACATTAAGGTTTTTTACTTTAAAAAGCGAAATAAAATCATTCACTCGCTTACCTCGTGACTCGACGAGGTAAAAGTAAATGTCCGGATAAGACACCTCTGGCCACTGGGTGGGGTTGTTACCCCAATTTGACGCTGGGAGAATAAAGGGACATGTTTTTAAATTGGCCAAATTAAGTTTGTTTATGTATTTTTCACGCACTATGGCAGGCAGGGTGGACATATAATTACTTGACATGTTTTATATAAATGATTTCTTAAGTTAGTAACGCCTGTCGGCTGTGTACAGACGTTGTTTTTTGCCGTTATTTTGTATTGAAGTCTATGGGGAGTCTAGTTTGTTTTCCCCCAAATGGGGGCGGGGACAAAATTGACAGTTAAGTTCCCGGATGTGCCGGTTGTGCGTATACGTAGTGTTGGAGACCCAGGCGGAGTCGAGGAGCCAAAGAGACCGGGCTACACAGAAGGTCCTGGAGATACGAACGAGTGGCCGAGGCGAAGCCAAGGTGCCGGAGGACTGAGGCGTAGCTGGTGTGCTCAAGGACTGAGGTAGAGCCAGTGGGAAGGTGGATCTGACAGAGTCAAAGAAGTGGAGGGACGAGTCACAGATGAAAGCCCGTAAGTCCATCGCAACGGCAGAATGACAGTTGACCAAGGCGAAGCCAGAGGGACGAGGAAGCCTGGTGGAGCTGTAGGAATGATGGTCCTAGGCGTGGGACGGTGATCTTTTGTTTGTTTGTTTGTTTGTTTGTCTTGATTGTTTTTTTATCAAATAAATACAGCGTTGGTGAACATAGGAAACTTTTTACTGACCCCATATATCAAAACAGTTTAGACATAGGATAGGGCCTACAGTTGCATGAAAAAGTATGCAAAGATTTTCTGGATATCTGCTGAAATTGGTCATAAAACTACATTTGAACTAAATCCCAACAGCTGACAAACAGTGTGCTAAAGATTAAGAACTGCTGATTTGCATATAGCAAGAAAGAGTTACAGAAATATCTGAGCCTTTGTGCTATGGTAAGAAAAATATACATAAGTTGAGAAAGTTCAGCATTGTTGCTGCTCTGCATAGGAGTGGGCTGATAAGTTGACTGATAGATCATGATACAGAATACTTCAGATTTAAAGGATTTTATGTTTTTTATATAGTTATTTAAAGTATTCTGTGAACAGATGAAACCAAAGGTTGTTTTATAAAAGAAAAATGCTCAGCACACAACCATCTCATCCCAACTATATGGAGGGGCTATGATGGTTTGTGGCTGCTTGTTGCCTCAGGCATTGGACAGCTTGCTATCATCAACAGAACAAGTTTATCAGGATGTTTTGCAAGAAAATGTAAGGCCATCTGCCCACCAATTGATGCGCAACAGAATTTCGGTGATGCAACAAGACAGTTACCCAAAGCACTGGAATAACCGAAGTTTTGTAAAAAAAGAAATGGTGCAGAAAACCCTCCTGAATTATGTGCAATTACAGGAAACGTTTGGTAAATGTTATTGTCGCTTGAAGAGCGCCAACCAGTTTTTAGATCAAAGGGTTCACATATTTTTGAAAAAGTGACAAATCTGGCTGGGACATGCTTATTGTTCAATGTCCACTCATCAGTGGTGTTGAGTTTTTTGTTTGCTTTAACATCTTGACCGTATGTGCTTTGTAAGTAGCTACATTGTGTTTCTGTATTTGGTTTCATTGTGAGATAGTATATGATATGCAGGTGAAACTCGACTAATTAGTATATAGTGCAAAAGTTCATTTATTTCAGTAATTTAACTTAAAAGGTGAAACTAGGTTTTCATAGCTGTAAGCCATTATCATCAAAATTACAACAAATAAAGGCTTGAATTATCTCACTTTTTATGTAATGAGTTAATATAATATATTAGCTTCACATTTTAAGCTGAATTACTGGAATAAATTAATTTTTGTCACGATATTCAAATTTTTGTAGATCATATATCAACCCTCTCTGCCACCGTAAATATATTACTCAGTATTTGCATTCCCTTTGAAATCCCTTTATCCAATGTATATAGAAATGCAGGTAAATCTGAAGGTGCACATACTTTTTCTTCCAACTGTAGTAAGAAAACCAGCCAAACCAGGCGCAGTCAATCCTAAACCTTGGCCAAAACTTCTGCTCATTACAGTAGGACTCCAATGCAAACCACGTTTCATATTTTTTCACTCGGTCTTCTCTTTATCAATTTTTATCTGACTGATTAGATCAAAAGTAAAGAAGAGTAAAACCCTGATCTTGGATTTTGAACCGTTAGCCTGTGAATGATAGGCCAAACACCTTCCTTAATTGTATTTTTTTTTCTTTCTTGTAGTGTCTCAATTTATTTCTGAAAATCCAAAGCACATACTCTGCTTTTTTATGATGGATGGTGCCGCAGAAGAGGTTCAGCTCCAGGAAGGCACGAGGTGCTGTGATTAACGATGCTGCATGGAGTCCCACCGGAGCCCAAGAGGATGATACAGTTGTGTGAAAACAGCTGCTTCTGTGAGGAGATAGAGGGCTCCAGGCAGGAGGCACAACCCTCCGACTCACACCACGGACCTGTCAAGATGGAAACACAAGCAACGAGGGGTGGGCTGCTGCGTTAGAGAATATGAGGAGGCTGAAGGTCACAGAGGAGGAAGAGGTATGTTTTGATCCAATATTAGACTATGGGTGATTACAGTGAGAGAAGCAGAGGGATCTCAACACAAAAAAGTTTATGCAACAAACTCAGTAATGACTCTTTAAAAGAGTGCCCTGCAGTGCACTGGCCAGATATAACTACTGTTTATACTTTATTGTCAAGGTGTTTTGTGCAACCCCGTTATATTTTTCCGATTATATCCAATCATCCGTCACAGAGACAGGGCAAGTGTTATTTATGTCAGACCTGTACAGTATATGTGCTGCAGAAGTGGGGTGACTTTGGCAAGAAAACTTTTCATAAGCTTCTTCATCTTAAAGTTCAAATATACCTCTAACAGGCACTAAGATTTCATTAACCAAACACATTCTGAATGACACCTACATTAGCCAGATATACTAACGCACTTCCTTCACACTATCATACGATAACTGTATTAGCATCCACACCAATACACAATAATACTCTGTTTATTTCTGCTGCAATTGTGTCATATGCTCCTTTAAAAACTCAGGTAGATTCTGGCTGTCAGTGTTTTTACTTTTAATCAGCTGGAGAAAAATCATTCTGAGAGGGATTCCAAGAATATCGTTCCTCGTAATATTGTTGGCGTGGATTTTCCTATTCTCATAGAATTTGAATGATTATTAAAACATAAGAGTTATAGTTCATCCTTGAGGTGAACGGGCCTTTACTCCATCTTGATGCCCTCATGCATCCACAGCCAAAACGATGCCAATGCATGATGCATTATCAAGGTTTTGCTCATTAGACACTATATCTATTACTACAGATTCCAGCAGTCAATATTTGATCAAAGTTAGCCATCAGAACAAAATTATTCTTTTAAATAATCTATCTTTCCCTCCAACTCTTGCTCAAACTCCTAATGAGAAATATATTGAATTAAATTTCTCATACTCATATTATTAAAATACGCTCAAATAATTGTGCAGTTTTAAAAGATTGCATTATATCATATTTATTACATTATGCACACTAATGAAAGTCCTCTGTTGTGTGCCTGTGTTTAATGTCTTGATTTGCATATCAGTAAATTCACTTCTGTTTATTCTTGTTTAACATCCTGTGGGTGTGGTATATTCAATTCCCACTAAAGTTAACGAATTCTGTATTTTACTCATCCCTCATAGACAGGATCTCCTGAGAAAGTAGCAAATAATTGGAGCAAGAGGGAAAGGTGTAGTTTATTAAAGAAGGTGCTTCAGAGTTGTGAGTCTTCCTGATGGAGCATGCTTAGAGACATGTAAATGAGAGGGTAATGGTTGTCAGGTCCTGACAGCTTTAAACAGCCTTTTAGTTCACTGCGCTTATCTGTCATAAAAAATAAATAAATAAATAAATAAACGTTTAGAGAGCAGGCACAGACAGCTGAGAAAGCACAGCACATCATTATCAGAAAATGGTGGGATTCTCTGGCTTGTCTGAGTCGGGCCGCCCATCTGAGTCTCACCCCCGGCCGTGCAAACAGTGCTCTGGCTGTCAGGAGAACAAGACATGCACTGCCACAACCACGTTTCTTTATTGCCAATCACACACTCGCTACATAACCTCCACCCGGGGAGTACCAGGGTTGATTTGTACTTATGCAACACACAGTCATACAAATGCCTGATCAAGATGTGATCTTTGTCAGTGGTGTTTTATCTCCTCCTTTATGTGATTAACATGTTCATTCCTTTTTTGCTCTCTCACATCTGTTTCCCGTTTTCCTCCCTCTGTCTTGTAACTTTATTGGAAATGTGGCGTATGGGAGGGTGCGTGTGTGAGAGAGAGTGCGTGTACATTAGATAAACCAATGTGTGCCAGTGATGCTCACAGACAAGGAATAAACAAGCAAGATGTGACATTTTCCCATATTCTTCACTTTGTCTAACTATTACACACAGACCCGATACTGACTAAAGTTCAAAATGAGTTTAATGTGTTTACAATTGTGCCTTAAGCATATTGTGATCAGTACCGTCTAATAGTCTGCATCACTCCAGTCCCACGGCCCGACGACTTCAATACCAGAGACACATAAAACTCCCACCGGTCCCTGAGGTCCAAACTCTGTAAGATGCAGGTTGTTGTGCCCACTAAGGTCACTGCAGTTAACCTCTGTTCAGTGTCTAGTCTGCAGAATCCAGCTGTCCTCATGGGAAAAAACAGGAAAGGCAGGAGAGACAGAAGTTGCTTCCGACACCTGTCCATAACTCCGCTGCCACTGGCTGAATGCCCGGCCAATGAAAACACAGTGCCACATAAATGAGAAGCGGGCTGATGTTATCGAATGGGAGTGTATGACATGGAGGCACCTGAATGAACTTTGTCAGGTCATTTAAACTGCTTTGTTTCCCAAAAAAGTCCCAATTTACAGCAATCGCGGCCATAGCTGCAAATCAAACACGGGGAATGAGAGATTTGGAAACAAAGAGTTAGTGGCAACAGAGAAGGGGGGAGGGGCGAGAGAAAAACAGAGAAGGGGAGCAAAAGACAGATTTGACTTTAATGGAAGGAATTCAACTGGGGCATTTTCTCGCTTTGTATTCGTTTCAGTTCATCATACATCCACTTTGTTTTACAGAATACATCCAGCGTTTTAATGAAAGACATTGCGTCTAATTTTGTCCGTCAGTGTTTCATCTGCCTCTTCAGAATGCTGATTGCAGTTTGATGAATGTTTAAACTGTTTAAACCGTATTGAAGGGCCCCGGGTTAAGGGCTTTAGAATAATAGAAGCACTCTGGTGGGTTTTGCGAGGTCCTCCATTAAATAAACATCTGGCTCTTCCATTCAGCAGCATTATTCATACCATAGGACAGAATTGAGATCTTCCTCGGCTCTCATTCCGTTGCTGTTCTGCCACGGGCAGCTCACTGTATCACCGCACAATGAAGTCATGTATGTTTCTACCATTCAAACACAACGTAGTGTATGCCAGAGGCTCACTGCCACGGTAACAAGAGGAATAGGCATTACTCCAGATTGCGAAGGAACCATAAATTGGCTGCTTAAGAGCTTTGTTTTTACAGGAAGCTCTTGCCTGAGATGTTGTAAAATCCACTACTGGCCCTGTCAACACATCCTAGTGTAGGCCTCACTTTAACAATACATCACTGTATCGGCGCTGTCAGGTAGAGGTATAAATGCCAACGTGACCCCGACTCTCTGCCAACAGAGACAAACATTGAGAGATTCATACCAGAAGCTTGGAATGTTATTGCATTACGTCAAATGTGCATGCAAGTAGCAAACCAGAAGTAAATTAGGTAAACCCAAAGGGTTGTGCGAAATTCAGAATGAGCGTGATTTTGAATTGAATTGGGCACACCCCACTGGAAGTTGTATGTGAACCACAGAGGAATTTTCTAACTTGCAAGACAGGTAATGCATTCTGATTTAAATTTAAAGTTTTATTTGAATTAACTAAAACTAAATGGATATATAGGTGGTCGTTCAAAGTATTTATCCATCTAAGTAGGCTATATCTTGAGAAACTTGCTTTTCCAATTTCTTTGAATCTTAGTTTATTTTTATTTTACGTAAGATTCAAAGTGAATTGAAATTCTGATTCCTTCTACCTCAATTCAAATCATGTTCACCAGTCCAAAAATGTTTCTTATTTTAGTGTTGTGTGCC
Organism: Cyprinella venusta; assembly: GCA_038021265.1. Taxonomy (NCBI): domain Eukaryota; kingdom Metazoa; phylum Chordata; class Actinopteri; order Cypriniformes; family Leuciscidae; genus Cyprinella; species Cyprinella venusta. The sequence goes on along the minus strand of CM075873.1, from coordinate 13,426,281 downwards.
ATTCAGAATTGAATTGAAAACGCCTTTTAAATTTGAATTCAATCCTTATGGTGCACAACCCTAAAACTAGCAAGATTTGTTAATGGGCTCTCTCTACGCACGGCGGTATTTCCGGTGAAGGATTAAGGATGCTCGATAACTTCCGCTGATCGTAGAGTCCAATGCAATACCGAGAATATATATTGAATTTTATACTCCATGGTTATACTAAAGAAACATTAGTCACAAAAACGGATAAAACAGACACCCCTCGTTGTGTTTATGCTTCTTTTTAAAATTATATTAAATAAATAAACATAACTATATATAAAATTACATCCAAACATATGAAAGTTTCGTTTCAATGACGGGAGGACAGTAAATTTTGAAAACTCCTCCATAATCACGTTTTCCTCGGTTTTCCTCCGCTTTAATCTCCCTAACCGGAAACTGATGAGCATCCTTGCGTCAAATGCGGAACTTATGCATGCGCCCGTTGGTGAATTTGAATGAAAGTTGTGCTTGTCATTTACAATGAAATTTACAGGCCTGTGAACCAAAATATGTTGGTTTAAAATAAAGTTTAAGTTATTCAATAAACAAGGGTTCCATGTTTACCTTCTGGAATCATAGCAGTAGAACCTTATGATATTTTTTTTTCCAGTGCTAAGAGCAAACATTGGCACTTGAACGAAACACAGAGAAAGAGGCAAATCTGTTATTGCTGTATATGCTATATGTTATTTAGTTGTTGTTGTTTTTTTAGAAATGATGTAGTCACCGTCCAAAATTAATGCTTGCCAAGCAGCAAAATGCAAGTATAAAAAAAGTAAACAAACACAGCTTCACTGAGAAAATAAAGCATTGCATGATCTGAGTCAAATATGCTACATATTACTTGAAAATGGAAACTCATGATAATGGATTAAATCCAATCCCAGGGTGCCATGTTCAGCATGTTTTTCTCTTCCCACTTTTTTTACCCTAGAGTCATTGCAGTGGTATTAAAGAGACAGCTGCTTTGAAACACGTCATGATGACATTGGCTGTCGGATATAAAGTATGGGGGCTTTTGGGTAATGTCTTTGTCATGATACCTCAGTCACCACTTGCACATAGTTTGTCAGTGGCGCAGAGACACATGTGGCCTCACTACTCCAAACAAAGTTTTAAAAAGAGCGGTTCTTGATAGCTGGCTCACCGTGAGGGCACAAATGAAGGGGGAGCAAAGCTAAATCCTGCTCTGACTGACAGGTGAATAGCTGGCCTGTCAAACATGGTGAAACCCTGTACCAAGGGACATCTACTGGCAGCATGAGAACACACAACTGTTGAGCAAATACGTCTCAATTAGCCTGATAGGGGTGTTAGGGCTGCCTGCGTATACAGGGGTTGGACAACGAAACTGAAACACTGGCCAATAATGTTGGAGGTCTGCTATGCACGTCCCAGTGTCCAATCATCCCTGATTTTACATTCCATTAGAAAGAGCAGAGTGTGAAGGTTGAATTAACACACAACATAATGGGAGACATATCCGTCTTGAGTTCGAAAGAGGACAAATTGTATAGGTGCACATCTTGCTGTCTCATCTGAAATCAGGACAGCAAGTCTTTGTGGTGTATGGAGAGCCACGGTATATCGAACCACATCCAACAGAAGTGTCAACACAAGAGGAAGCCGTCTGATAGGAATATCTAACCCAGATTGTATCCAAATAACAAAAAAAACAAAAAAAAAAACATCCTGTTTCCACCAAAACTCTTAAGTCGGGAGCTCCACGGAGTCAATCCTCATGATCAGGCTTCTATAGCCAAACCTTTGGTCACTCGTGCCAGTGCCAAAAGTTGATTTCAATGGTGCCAGCAGAGGTAATCTTGGACAATGTAAAAAGGAAGGAATTAAAATGTAAACGATTCATTGTCCTGTCATGAGTCTACCTGTCCTGTCAGGAGTTTACGGTTTGGAGAAGCCCCAAAGAAACTTACCACCCCAACTGTTGCTACCCAGAGTGAAGCACAAGGGTGGATCAGTGATGGTTTGGGTTGCAATATCATGGCATTCCCTAGGCCCACTACTTGTGTTAGATGGGTGCATCACTGCCAAGGAAAACAGAACCTATGTGGAGGACTATGTGCACCTAATGGTTCAAACATCGTACCCTGAAGTTGGTGCTGTGTATCAAGATGATTATGCACAGCAAGACTGGTGACAGAGTGGTTTGATGGACATGAAAGTGAAGTTTAACATCTCCCATGGCCTGCTCTGTCACCTGATCTGAATTTTATTGTTTTATAAATGACTATAATATTTTTAAAAAAAGTAATTAATTTGAATACGAATATGTACTGATTGTAAATATATATTTATCTATCATTTTGCTGTGATATATAGACTATCACAGTCCTCGTCTGCACCTGTCTGTCTTTGTCTTCACTACACTTCCCAGGATCCTCTTGTCTCCACACCTGTACTCACTCCCTCAATCATCCACCTGTTCATCGTTATCTTCATCTCTGTCACCTGTCCTCATCTTGTTAGTGTTCGTTTGTGTCTGTATTTAGTTCTCTTCTCTGTTCAGTCTGTTTTGGTCAGTTCTTACATGGTGTGATTCTTGAGCGGTACCTTTTGACTGTAATTCTGTATCTGAGTTTTGATTATACAAGTTGAATTGGAGTCTTTGCGACAGCCTCTCCTTCATCCTGCACCATAACCCGTGACATACTTTAAATAAATTAAATATAAATGTTATAAAATTAAATTATTATTATATAGTGACATGTTTGTGTGTGTGTGATATATATATATATATGCGCGTGATTATTAATAAATGTTAAATGTTCATTTTACTATGAAACTGATTCTATGACATGCATAGTCTCTTCAAAACCATTTTAATTCTTTAAACCACACAACATGCTTATATGCATTGTAACCACACAAGTAAATGCAGGTGGGCTTCAGGGACAGACTTGTAAGGGCATATCAAATGAATTAGTAAGCATTAATACATTATGAGCACTGTTCTGGCTCGCTACAGCATGTTGGGGCAGGGAGTTAATGGGCGTAAATGATTTCCATGTCTCACCGAGAGTACACAAGCACTCCTCCTTGTCAACTGGGAGCAATTTTGTAACCCATACTGTTGCCGAGCCGTAATGGAAGATGGCTGGGTGAAACCTTGGGGTCCACATTAACCTTTAAAGTGTTGGCCCAAAATTGTTGAGGAGAGGCCGTACAGGACCAGAGTTAATGTACCAGCCCCTATGTCCTGGCCCAGGAGGGGTCTGCTGAAAGACTGCACACACCAGCTGCCCCCTGCTATTTTTGAAGGGGCATTTGTCCCATCCTTATCCATTGCTGGCTGACTCAACTGAAAAACATTCATAAGCGTGCTGAGTCCAGCCATTACCTGTGCTTGTAGCACAGCACCTGAACCTGTTGACCTTGTTAGCCTTCACTCATATGAGAGAAATACAGCACTTAGAGAGAGTTTTGCAAATTTTTTTTTTTTTGGTTTTGTTTAGTTTATATCTGTCATAAACTAAAATATATGCACATATTGGGTTCTTAAAATGATTTTCTTCAAAATATGAATGTAAAATGTAAGATCAACTATACTGTAAAAAAATGTTGGTTTATCTTAAAAAAAGTAACCTGGTTGTCTTAAAATTTTGAGTTTATTGAAATGGCTAATTAACAGAAACTCAAAACGTTATGTAATCTGAACCATGCATAAATTATCTAAATTGGTTTGTCAAAAGAAAAAGAATTGTTATAACTAGGGATCGACCGATATATCGGCCGGCCGATATATCGGGCCGATATTTGCGGTTTTTACGTGTATCGGAATCGGCCGATACACGGCTGCGCGTTCGCCGATAGTTTTTTTTCCCCCGACATTATTTATAAACAGGCATTCACGGGCAGCTCTGTGCTGCTGCTGGAGACTGTAGCTCACGCGCCCCGCCCTCCCCCGCTAGCAGAGTGCAAACTGCTCTTCACAAGAACGGTAACTTAAACTTTCAAAGCATCTTTTAAATGTTTGACAGCTGAAATATTGTCAAACACTTTGAAAATGGAAACACGTTGCTCTATACTATAACTGTTATGTGCTTGCATATATATAGCTAAGCAAGTTTGTGAGTCCAAATGAAAAACGCGAATGCCTCGTCTATAAAACTTTACTGCTTGCCATTGTATTCGGGAGCTGCAAATAGCTAAGGTGTAGACTATCCGTTCAGTATGCATTAGGGCTGTCTATGAATATTCTAAATTCGAATATGTATTAATTTTGAAGGTGAAAATTAATATTTGAATGTGGAAAAACACGCCCGCGGTTGCAGACTAAAGTTACCACAGCCCTCAGCTCGCTCGGAGCGCTCACTGTCGGTTCAATATACTGTGAAACTTCAATCAATGAATGAAGCCTCCTATATTTGGGATAAGAGTCGCGACTCACAACAAATTGCTTGCACAAAACTCTTGATAAGCACTCAACATTTGTTTGTTGTTGATCATTTAACTGACGCGCAGAGAGCGCAAGGGCGAGGGAGAGCGAATGCCTGGGCGAGACGGTGAGTGAGCGAGAGAGCTCTGCGGTCTTGGCCATTAGTTGATTTACTTGCTTTTTAATACGTTGTCAAATATGTTTAAACTCAAATAAACTATCTAATACTAGCTTCTATGTCTCATTGTATTAATGTGTCCTGTTATTGACATAATGCGCGTCAATGACAAAATGCGCAACGGATATTGAATATGTATATGAATATTCGAATATGTTTTTTAGAGGGAATATGCAAACGCCATTTGAGCAATTTTGACAGCCCTAGCATGCATACGGGTGCTGTAACGACACTGGTCATAGGATTAAGTTATGGCAACGTTGTTCTGTGTTTTTTTGTGGGAGATTTATTCAGAGCCCACCTGGCTGAGGTTTGGACGCGTGTGGTGCGTCTCCCACGCCATCGCAGTGATATTAGAGACTAGAAATGCTCATTTTATTTTATGTAAAAAAAAAAATGAAACCATGGCAGTACATAGTTCGTTTCTTTTAAAATGAAGTACAATGTGCACTTTATGCTGGTTGCTACTTTGGCAATAGTGTAATTATTTAATTTGTGCTTAAATATTTATTTTCAGCACTGAACTTTTTTTGTTCTACCTCATGTTTTTAATATTTGTTAAATTGTTTATCTACTTGTTCTTGTTCTACCTCAAATGTTTTTACTATTTGTTAAATATTAATTTTTGAAGTGAATTAAATGTTACTTTTATTAAATTGAGACCTGTAACATTTGTTAACATCATGTATTTTTATGATGTAAATTGAGGGAGTAAAATGTATCGGCTCCAAATATCGGCTCAAGAAAATCGGCAGCCCGTATCGGTATCGGCTAAGGCTGATGGGAAAAAAATCGGTATCGGTATCGGCACTAAAAAATCCATATCGGTCGATCCCTAGTTATAACAAATCATGAAATATTATATTTATGGTGTATAGGTTTTAAATTAACCAATGTTTTGGATAGGCCTATATGTACAGTGCCTGCAGTATTTATTCAAACACAATAATTTTATGTTAAGCTACTTGACAATATGTGGCATTAGGAGGTCAAATGAGGCTGAGTACAGATATTGTGGAATAATCTTGAAGAAAATAACAACTGAACCTCTAAATGCATAATTTTTGCATTTTGCTAAATGTTAGGATGTACCGAACAAACAAACCACAATTTGCATTACACAGAGCTCTGGTGGCGCATGGGCACTTAAAATCTGTCAGCGTTCTGAAATGCCAGCGATTATGCGTGGCATGATTGCGCCATTTTTCAACTAAAAAAGGTCCAGTGCACGTAAATAAATAGCAGAGCCTTGCCTGGAATTATAAAAATGTCACCACAAACCAACAAGTGCCGCTGATGCATATAAAGCCGTTTCGTTTCGAAAAGAATGGGGAGGAAAATGTGATACTTAAGAGTCATTAAAATTGTATGATGTTGTGCAGCACGCAAGTCAAATATGACTTCTCTGTTCGATACAGAGGGAGAACATAAACAATGCAGACTGCCACACAGCACGGTCCATAAATGTCTCCAGAATAATGTTTACATCTCGACTGATCTGTCATCTGCAGGAGCCCTGCCCCATCATGCCCTCACCCAGACGTGCCATAACTAAAGATGCTGACAGGGGATGCTTTGTCTCTGCACCAAATATTTCTGTTTGTATTAAAGTGCTGCACAAAACATCAGGATTAGATTTATTTCTCCATTTGAATAACAACATATTTTAGACCTGTAATTCACATTATTGTGGTAACAAATAAATACTATACATAAATGGTCTCTTGTTTTGGTTTATTTCGGTGTTTGTTTGTAATAAGCTCTCAACTTCACTTAGTTTAGTGGACAATAATGGGAATGCAATGCTTGGAATATTGTTTATTGCCAATACACTTGTATTTGTAGCTATGGCTGTTATTATGTGACAATAATATTAAACTCAAAAAAGTGCATACTATTTGGATGTTGTAAATGTAGTCAAAAGCAACATGCTGCAAAGCCTGATCCACTCTTAAAATTAATTTGAAATGATGTCGATTGTGCAATAGTCTATCACATTTAAAAATAAAAGTTTTTTGTTTTAGATTTTTGTAGTTGATGTGAAACATCGTTTTACACCATTGTTGGCAGAATATGTTGTAACGTGTTAGGAAATTTATTGACATTGTTTCATTAAATTATATTTGATTCTTTTTTATATTTGTTTATTTTGATTATTCATGTCATTGAGTGGGCTATTAGCAATTAATATGCACAATTTTGTTGCAGTAGCCAGTCAAGTGTCCGATACACTGACAATTCACCTCAGCGTGTAGTAAAATCCATTGATGAACTTAAGTTACCACAATTTTATTCATTTATAGCGCTCAATTTAAGAAACACAATCTGATCAGACGATGACGTTTCCTAGTGGCTCTATGCTGCCCTCTTTTGGCTTTATGTGATCATTTCATCCAAGGGTCAAAGAAAAATAATAGATAGTGGACAGTAAGCATTATTTTTTTTATTTATTTATAATGTTTATTTACTTGTTAATGAACACAAAAACAGTGTTCACCTTTAATTTTTGGATGAGATGATAGGCTACATTTATTATAAATATTACAAATCATTATTTGTTAAAACTTCAAAATGTGTAATTTACATAGTGATATAATATTATTTTTTATTATACAATTTTATTCATTTTGTATTATTTTATTTCGTACAAATGTTCTCTGCATTTTTTATCTTTTTGTGTGACCCACATTTATTATAAATATTAATTACAAATAAATGAATACATACATAAAAAAATATGCTGATGTTTAACATCTTTCTGAAACCCCTCCAAAATTAGTTCAGTTTTGTATAGGGGAAAATTGTCCAGTTTTGGACATTTGAGTTTGTGTGCCTTTCAAATTCTGATTTAATCATATACATTGCCCTCACTTAACCAAGCCATCTATACTTTGGTATTTCTATAGTTGTGTTCCCTCTTCAATGGGGCTAATCTGTGCTGCGTGAAACAATGGGAAATTATTCCCTCTCGGGGGCTGGAGCCTGTCCCAGTCAACCTTCTTTGAGCTGTGACAACCACTGAGCCCTTTGCCACCAACTGCCACCGGGGACGACACTTGTTTAGAGGCCCAGAGTCCCGTTGAGGACATAAGGAGAAAACGAAAGAGAGAGAGTGTGTGTCTGTGTGTGTGTATGAGTTCCTGATCCGATTTTGCACTTGTATACTTATCAGTGGCATTTAGGGGCCAGTTCCTCCTTGGTAATACAGATGGACAAAAACAGCATTAGCTGGGCTGCTGTTGGGAGGAGTAGCAGAATAGCTAATCATGACCCGGCAGCCTCTCCCTGTGTGTTCTCCAAAGAGTGGAACACAGAAGGAGTGTTCAGACGGCCCTCACAGGAACAATGGCGTTTGTCCTGCTAGCATATGGGTGCAGTGGGTAAATTATGTAAAATAGATATGGAGCAGCTTGTGGGGCTGTATTCAACGTGCTTTCAGACATGCATGCATGGCAGGTCACCACCTCTTCCTCACGTTCTCAATCTCTCCATTAGTGCCACAACAAAGCATTGACACAATTTAACAATGGATGTTGACTGATCTTTGATGTCCATATCAGTTATTTGAGTACATTCGATGTTTCAGAAAATCTTCAGAAAAATTTTGCAGGAAGAAATAAGAAGCTTTAAAGGTAGAAAAGTCTATTGAGTCAGTCAGCATAAAGTTAGGAGTCAGTAAAGTTTTTAAAAGAAATATATTTTATGTGCATTTATGTGCTGCATTTATTTGATCAAAAATACAACAGTAATATTGCCAAATATTATTGCAATTTAACTGTTTTCTGTTTAAATATATATTTTTTCTGTGGTGGTAAAGCTGGATTTTTTTAGCATCATTACTCCAGTCTTTCGTGTCACATGATCCCTCAGAAATCATTCTAATATGCTGATTTGGTGCTCAAGAAACATTTATTATTACTATAAATGTTGAAAACAGTTGTGCTGCTTAATATTTTAAACAGTGATACATTTTTTTCAAGATTCTTCGATGAATAGAACATTTTTTTTGTAACAATGTAAAAGTCTTCATTTTTTATTTTGATTAATTTAATGTATTCTTCATGAATATTAATATATTTTTAAATGGTAATTTAAATGTCAGCACATTTCCTCAGACACCTTTGTTTATTCCAACCCACCAAAATGAAAAATAAATAAATTCTTATGCATATAGTCTTTAGGGCTTCCTAAAACAATAAAAAGAAAATTTAGTCCTTTCATAAATATTCACGCTCAGTGGTCATTCAGGCGTAGATGTCTCTCAGAGGTCTTTTCAATTGCTAAGTAAATCCCCAGAAGAAAGATGACTTGATTGAATTTCCCATGCTCACACAACATGATGCGGAATGTGTTCACATTGTTGTTTGTGATGGTTTTTATACTAATTACCACTATCTCCCAAGATTACTGAAACCTGTCACAAGCATCTTTCTAGTTTCGTTTGTCATTTACAGTTTTTTTTGTGACAATGATTAAATATGAAGTTAAATGCCCATCACATTGCATTATATCCCTATTAATTCATCTCTTCTTGAAATCATATTTGTTTAATTCAAAGAGCAGATTGCTCTGATCATTAAAAACCAAATAGTCTAAGTAACACTTTTGGTCTGAGCTTGCTTCTAGTTGCTTCTATATGTTACAATGTACTCGGTTACTAACATAACCTCGGTTCTCTCTAAAAGGGAACGAGTACTGCGTAATATCTTACGCTAGGCGAAAACCTCTTTTCCACGTGATATTGAATTTTGAATTAATGTTAAATTTTCGTCACTGAAGTAACTCGTAGTGAATGACTGAAAATGAACTATATATTTCTACTCTAGAAGACTCTTTAAAATTGTCTTTTAAAAAATGCATATTGCATTCTGCATTAAATATTTTGGTGCCAGAAGTCAAAAGCGCAAGCATGAATCAGCCAGCAAAAGTGTGACATTGTAAATGAGTGAAAATGTATTTGCAGACACAAAGGCCTGCCCTGGACCTTTACCTCTACAAACACCACAGGATCATGATATGTTGTCATGCGACATACAGTACATAATTACATAGTTTTTACCTTCCACCTGGGACAGCTTTAGTTTCTCCACACTACCCATCTGTGCTTGAGAGAGGCAGTACAGTGTGTTTAAAATGAGGGCGTTTAACATCGCTGTGCCCCTAGAGCCCTGCCTCTCCTCAGGTCTGACCTTGGCTTTGACTGCCAGACTGACTCACAGCTTCACTGTGACTACAGAAAAACAATGAGTGCATGGTGACAATGTAGCTCTCCTGTCCCATGTGTGCCTCCACAAAGACTCCCCCTGTTTACCACCTCGCCAATAAGCCCTTAATTCCTCTTTTGTTTGGAAAATGGGAAATGTGCGAGGATCTTCTTAACGAAAGGCATAGGATGAATGCATTCATGGGATGGGGTCTCTTGTGGAATGCAGGCGAGCTTTCTCTGTCTTTGGCCATGACACTTCTCTTTAATACACATAAAGCAATTACAGCCCAGTTTCCCAAATGTCAGCCTTCTGTAAGCTGTAGTCCCAAAGGCAGGCAGAATGAGAGCTGTAACTTATTTCCCACATCTCCCCTATATCTTTTCCTACAAATCAGACGTGATGGGATTAACGGAATGACTGCCAAATGGGGCCTGTGAATTTGGGATTATGGTTTGAGGAGGACTAGTTGTTTGAATACTTTACTCTGGATCTAGATTCTTCTTATACAATGCACTTAAATTCTATTAATTATTTCCTCTTGAAGAATTTGTATGGATTTGTGGCGTTTTTGTGAGTGTGTGTGCATGTATGTATACAGCTGTCACTCCTCCATGCTACTCGGGTCTATTAAGAGGAGCAATTAAATAGAGAATATCTTTCTGTAAGCAGTTAATGAGGTTTGGTCCCTGGAGGAGGCGGCTGATTGGCTGAGACTGTGGACTGGGGGAAGTCAAGGGCACCGTACTAAGCAATGCATTGTGGGAGACTGTGACATTATTCACAAAGGGACGAGAGGACTTAAATAATATTAGTGTCTTGCTTTTTTTTCCAGACACAGATTTTACATTAAAATGACAGAAGACACTGGAAGGATGATGTTAGACATCTAAGACTGAAATCAAAATTTCTACAGTTTTTGTGAGCTCATAACAATACATAAGACTTTAGTACTTGAAAAGAAGTTTCAGTGTCATACTGAATTCCTCCGGCCTTATTTTACATTGATCCAAATAGACCTGACCTTTAAGACATTACAGTTTTATTGTAAATAAATATAACACAGTACTTTCCACAAAATGTAACTTAACAGTACAATATTGTAATGGATTACTTTTAAAAGAAACTTTTTTTCCCAACACTGACTGTATCTACGCCTTCAAACAGATATAGCATGTCATATATATAGCAGCATTATAGAAAATCATGATGGTTATACCTTAATATCTGCATGCCTTATTTGCAAACTAAATAAACTATCAATTTGATCCTAACATCTCTGAGTTTCTCAAAGAGCTGTTTTTATGTGGCAAGAATAGTAAATTATTATTTCTGCATCACATATTGAAACATTTCTGCAGTGGGTTTTTTTTTCTTCCATTTTTTTGGTTTTAGGTATTTGACCTTACCTAAGCAGACTTTTGACCCCCAGCATTTATTCTCTTTTGATGTCTCGGGGTTCTTGCAGTGTTTGGGAGTCCCCACCAATCTATATCTCCATGTTTGAGTTTAATTGCCCCTGTAATTGCTATGTTTGGCCTGTAATTGTAGTAGATCTTGGATATTGGCAGGGGCTGCTCACTGTAGCATGGTTAAAACAACCTTAATGTCTCCTCGTTTTGGAACTGAGATGGTCTACTTACAATGGGAACAGTATTACATGTTTGAATGCAATCATACGCTTTTTCCATTCACCTGTTAGCACCTTCCACCATTCAAGATTGTCATTTACAAAGAGCAAACGAGTATCCACATTACAGAACTTCATTAAACTGAATTAATGGGTTTTTTTTGTTTTGTTTTGTTTTTTTTGTAATCACAGGCATAACTGGAACGATAGTGTGCCTCATTATCTAATTTTTCAAGCTTTGTAATTTTGGCCCAAGTCCAACAAATTAAATTTTTTACTTCTCATTCCCACTTCTTCCATGCACTTGGAATTCCCAAATCCCTTCCCTCTCTGATTACCATATCATCTTAGCCCCTTCCCCTCCCTCTCTTCTTCCCCTTCCTCTTCTCTGTCAGTAAAGCTGCCCCATTAGCCCCTTTGCAGGAGTGTTAAGAGTAATGGCCCTGCCAATGTGAGAGCCAACACAGGGGAAATAACGCTTCCCTCGCCTGGCCTGGAAATCTCAGAGCAGGGTAATGAATCCTTATGAGAGCAAGGCAGGGGTATATTGTTCCCTTATATGGGGGAGGGAGGTGGGCAACGGCAAATTGAAGAAACTCACAAGCCGCTGTTGTTTTAGCAGGTCATTAAGTCTGTGTTAATCATCTCGGAGCATTTTCATAAGTTTGCAGAGGGAAATGAAGACCAATGAAGGGATGTGCTGATAAGAGGAGAAAACAAGTTGGAGAGGGATGGTCAAATTCAATGTGGCCTAAGCTAACTCTTGAACCTTCACGATCAGGTCAGCATAATTGAGGTGGTGCTACTTTGTGCATCCATCACGCAGTCTTGACTTCGAACTTGACGTCAAATTTACTCATTCTTGATGATGAAGGCAAAATGCTATTTCTCACACTGTTTCTGCAACTTTTCAAATCCAATCCACTGCTAAAGTGTGGTCTTCTTAGAAACATACATAGATGTGGGTGTGTATATTATAGCAATTTTCAGATTTATCAGAAGCAGAGAGGTCAGTGCAGAGAATTACTCCGAGTTCTGTTTTATATACTTATTAGCAGCTGCATTACAAATTGAAGGCCTATTTTACGGTGCCAACATTGAGGAAAGTGGATACGGTATTCAGAATTAACGAAGCCTTCCAACACCACTTTTTATATGCGAATTCATACTAAATAAACATAAACTATTCATGAATAAAGCCCCCCCATGTTCTTCGCATTCGCTTTTAAATATTTTCCGTGTAGAGAACATGTCTAATTGTAGCCTGGCACAGCGTCTCCAGTAAACCTAGCTCAGTGAACCCGTATTTCCTAACTGCAACTGACTATCTTTATTTCTCTGGCTCAATAAAACCCTGCCGTTTATGTGAAACCAACAAGATTCGAGTGACATCATTCACACTTTTCCCATGTGTTTTTAACTCTGTACTTAATGTTTGCCACGAAGCATTGCACAAAATCTTCATGACATGATGGAGTTCTTTTGTGTGGTGCATTTCCCTTTTGTTCTGCGATTCATTTGTTTAATGCTCGAGGATGATAGAGATTATGCATTCATTGTGTGATAGGTGTAATATCACCTTATGGACTAATGGTTGTGGGTGTAGATGAATCTCTCCCCATCCTCTCTGGAGCCTTGCCAACGGTACCTTTCCACAGCTGGGTCTTGTTTGCTTGTCTTATCTCAATTCCCTTTAGTTTTTCTACTATGAAATCTTTCCTTCTCCCCACGCCAACAATACTACAGTCCGTTGGGTTTTCTTTTTTTTTTTTTTTTTTTTTTTAGTGAATGGGGGTGTGAGAAAGAAAGTGATTTCACATCCAAACCCCACACACCAGTTTAAAGAATATTTTTTTTAGGTTGTCTTTCTTCTCTGGGTTCTCTGTAAACATGACATCTCCCATTTAACCCTTTCTTTACAGCTGAATAAACGTTTGGCACGCAATAATGTATCGCTGAGCCCAACGTCCTTGAACATTTTACACCGCAATATTCCCCTATCTTACCTTTTTTTCCAGTTTATTACATTAACAGACGTCCAGATGTTGACTTCTCTTTTTTATTCAGCTTAAGTACTAATTGAATTTGCCCATAAAAGAGCAGATGCTTTCTGCTTCAGAACACAATGTGTCATGGGCACAAAAATGACAGGAACATGTTGGGAATTGGACTAAAGAACATAGTGAATTTTAACTCTTTCTATGCCAGGACATTGTTTTATGCTGTGTAAGAGATTATAGGCGATTTAATGAGTATGGGTTTGTTTAATGTAATACTCAGGAGTGACACAAATAAATATGTTGATTACAATGAACACATAAAAGACATGTTATGCAATAATATTGACATGCATTGCAACGTTCTATCACTCCTGTTACAATTGTTAATCAAACTGCTGTTGATAATCATGTAGCAGCCTCAAGAAGCCAGTGAAAACTGCCTTTTATAAAAGAAGACAATTGGGACAATGATCACTAGTTAATTTCCACAGTTTATGCTGTAGCGTTTCCCATGAAAATGTGGTCAGCACATCATTTCAGAGTGGGAGTGGGAAATCTAACATTTTTATTTATTTATTTTATTCACCACACATGTTTCCAATCTGCAGAAACTCAGCATAGTTGGGTTTTTCCCCTTTTACAATGCCATTACAAAACAATGTTCATTGTTTGTGGCATTTGCTCTAATTTTACAGCTCTTGCTCCATTTTCTACTCATTGCTTAGTCCTGCACTGGACTGACTATGGGATATGGGGACTCTTTTCATGCTGTTTTATTTAAGGATGTTATTGTTGGCCCTTGCACAGGCCACAGTCAGCCCCTGGGTCTTTTTCCCAAGCGATAGAACCACCCACATGTCATCCATCATCTGACCTCTCTCTGCATGACAGGTCACTTCTGCTTTTCCACCAGGATGCACTATGTTTGTTTGTGTGTGTGTGTTGTGAGCCAGTTTTGGGACAGTAATTGTAAGATGAAGTTGAGACAGAGCTCATAATGCATATGATACTCTGTTCAGATGGTTTGGTTTATACAGTGCTGTAAAACCTCATCTAAATACAGTTCAGTGTGTCTTGCCAAGCTCTGCAAACACTGTGCTAATTATAAGCTATTATCTATAATTACAAATAGGTTGGCTATTATTGCACCTATTCACCAGCTATTATTGCACCACCACAGTTCAGGGTGTTTATAATTATAACAACCTGAAACATACTGAATGAAATATGACTAAGGCTTTACATATGTTGATAAGAAGGTAAAGAGAGGAAATTGTTTATATGATGTGACAGCGCCCCCTACTGATAGTATGGTTCACACCATGCCGTTGTTCTGGATAATTATAAGATAATGCAATTTTTCCAGCATCATTTATTTTTAAGCCAAAATTGTGACACAATCTCATCAGCAATTCTTTTTAAATTTTAATGTTGATTTTGGGTAATAAGATCAAATATCAAAGTAAGTCAGGCAAAACAGTTCATGGACCATTTTAGACGACGAAGCCTTTAAACATAGCCTGACTTCGTCATACTCGGAGTTCGGACTGGCATCCAGGCTACTTTAAACACTTACAGCCAAAATATCTCCATGGAATTGACATTTCAACTGGTTGAGCTGTATTTTTTATTTTTATTTCATTAATATCACTTTGCTTATATGGGTCAATATCACCATAAAGTGCCTTTGAGACTTCACAATTTCCAAAAAACAAATCTGAGATTTTCCATTTAACTTTACATGTTTTGTATTAAGGAGACCCTAGGCTGTTAGAAATGCATATTGGTCAAGCTCCAGCACTTTTAAAAAATTAACTGCAAGCCGAGAATGTACGAGCAAACCATAAAAAATGTCCACCCTGTCATGGACAAATTCAAAGTAGAATAAATACATTTTCATTGCATAGTGATTATAAAATGTAGATCTGCAGAACAATAATGTGTCCCTTTCCCAACAAAACATTTTAGTTAATGGTAAACTTCTTTTGATAATAATTAAGTTACTGCCTAAATATGTTTTGCCCAATAAAATATGCGATAGTTGCACATTCTTTTCTAAATAAAATCTAACCACAAAGATATTTAGTCAAACTTTATAGCAAATCTAACTGAGTCTCATTTGTTTATTAAGAAATCACACACACGTTTTGTTAACTTGTTAAAATAATTTGTTTGTTTGATCTTCAAGTTGAACATGATGACAGGGTGGACAGCAAGATGACAGGGTGGACAACAAGATCACATAGGCATGACAGGGTGGACAAATGATTGAATGCATGAACTAGAAAATAACAGTAGCATTAATTATATAAATATATACATTTCCTAACCCCCGTATCTTGAATTTTGTGCTCATTCACATGCATTCATAAATACATTTAGGGTCTTGATGTTTGTCAATAATATGAAAAATTTAATCCAGAAAGGACGAAACAAATGATAATGAATGAACCCAAAAGGTTCCATATAGAACCTTTTACCCTAAAGGGTTCTTATTATTCAACCCTTAAAAGGGTTCTGCATAGAACCTTTTAGGAGTTCCAAATACGTAGCGCTGATAAAACCTTTTAAGGTTCCATGGAACCTTTTCTTCTAAGAATAGGAAAAAAGGCTTGTAAACTATCATCATCAAAACACCTGCTGATAGTAATATTTCCAAAAAAGTTCACGTCCACTCATGTATAGAATACACTGTTATAATATGTGAAAAAAATAAATAAATGTACATAAACCTGCAAATGGCCTTCCTGTCATGTCCCATGTCCACCCTGTCATGGACGGCTTTGTGACAGGGTGGACAATGACAGGGTGGACATTTTTGGCTAAAGTTAGCATTTAATGAGCACATGGTGTATAGCAGTTAGCAAAGTGATTCCCTGTTGAAGATGACTGTGCACTGTTTAAAATATATATTTTGAATTTCTGAAAAGTTTTTATATTAATTAATATTTCACAATGACAGGGTGGACATGTTAAGCTTGACCACACACAACTACAAACATAAAATGACGAAAATTAGGAAATATAAGTGTAGATACTAACTGTGTGTGCAGCAGATGTTTTAACCTCCACTGAAGAAAGACCAAATGGGGTAGGGGATGTCACTGAGTGCATCAGCTGATTTTTTAAAGGGGCGTTTACCCAATAATGACAGGGTGGACAGCAATTTCAGGGACACATGCAAAATGCTTAATATTATTATGAAAATAAAATATAAATAATCAAAATTACTTGTTTTATTAAATAATTTGCTGAGGAAAATAAGAACATTCAAAAAGTATTTTAATTATATGTCATTTAACCACTTTTTACAATCAATGAAGTAAGCTGAGTAGCGTGTGGGACATGCCAAAATCACATACATGCAATCAAAGAAAGTGGTATAAAATCAGAAAAACACATTTCAAGAGACTTGTAATTGTACTTGTATGTGTGTAAGTGTTGGGCCATTTATAATAAAACCTCAGAATTTCATTATTTTGCATTATATTCATGATGACTGAGCGATTCTGATGAGGACAGCAAAGGCACTTTATAGTGATATTGACCCATATCTAAAGCCAAAATAAAATCAACAACCATTTACACACTTGCAACATTTCTCAGTAGTATAGTTCCTATTTTAATAATACTTTTACAGCTATTTTTAAAGGAGACATATTATGCTTTTTCCAAGTTAGTGTGTAATGTTGCTGTTCAAAAGATTACAGCTCAAAGTCCACTCAAAATTGGATTCTGTTAAATTCTATTTAACAGAATCCACTTTTCAAGAACTATAACAAACAGCTCGTTTGAACTACAGCACACTTTTTCTGGATCTTATGAAGTCAGATTTTAATAATCCCCGCCCACGGAATACACAAAAAAGTTGGTGAGGCCTGGTTGAACTACGCTAGAGAAGATGAAGTGTGTCGCTGTTTTTTCCACCCCGGAAAAAGTTGGTCCTTAGGTTGATGAACTTTGAAGATGAACAATGTATCTTTAACACTGTTCCTAAACATTATAACCTTAACGTTTGCCTGCGTGCTGCACATTTTACTGAGAAGAGCAAACAGACAGAGTACAATGCAAGCAATATGCTCAAAAGCTTCTCCTGAAAGACATAGCCATTCCCATTTTGTCTGGACAATCCTTTGTTTATGGTTAAAACT
>CM075873.1:13190443-13408489 GCA_038021265.1 Cyprinella venusta | reverse complement strand
TCTTCGACCAGCACGCAAAAATGGAGGCTCTAGACCCTTCCAGAGCCGAGATATCGGATGTCAAAGTTTTGACCCGAAAAAAAAAACATAAGGGGTAACACTGTCGTTTTTGGACGAAATTTTGACCCCCTCCGATCTTCTTGAAACTCTGGATTCTGACAGAGGGCCACGAGACTTCGACCAGCGCGCAAAAATGGAGGCTCTAGACCCTTCCAGAGCCGAGATATCGGATGTCAAAGTTTTGACCTGAAAAAAAAACATAAGGGGTAACACTGTCGTTTTTGGCCGAAATTTTGACCCCCTCCGATCTTCTTGAAACTCTGGATTCTGACAGAGGGCCACGAGACTTCGACCAGCGCGCAAAAATGGAGGCTCTAGACCCTTCCAGAGCCGAGATATCGGATGTCAAAGTTTTGACCTGAAAAAAAAAAACATAAGGGGTAACACTGTCGTTTTTGGCCGAAATTTTGACCCCCTCCGATCTTCTTGAAACTCTGGATTCTGACAGAGGGCCACGAGACTTCGACCAGCGCGCAAAAATGGAGGCTCTAGACCCTTCCAGAGCCGAGATATCGGATGTCAAAGTTTTGACCTGAAAAAAAAACATAAGGGGTAACACTGTCGTTTTTGGCCGAAATTTTGACCCCCTCCGATCTTCTTGAAACTCTGGATTCTGACAGAGGGCCACGAGACTTCGACCAGCGTGCAAAAATGGAGGCTCTAGACCCTTCCAGAGCCGAGATATCGGATGTCAAAGTTTTGACCTGAAAAAAAAACAAAAGGGGTAACACTGTCGTTTTTGGCCGAAATTTTGACCCCCTCCGATCTTCTTGAAACTCTGGATTCTGACAGAGGGCCACGAGACTTCGACCAGCGCGCAAAAATGGAGGCTCTAGACCCTTCCAGAGCCGAGATATCGGATGTCAAAGTTTTGACCTGAAAAAAAAACATAAGGGGTAACACTGTCATTTTTGGCCGAAATTTTGACCCCCTCCGATCTTCTTGAAACTCTGGATTCTGACAGAGGGCCACGAGACTTCGACCAGCGCGCAAAAATGGAGGCTCTAGACCCTTCCAGAGCCGAGATATCGGATGTCAAAGTTTTGACCTGAAAAAAACAACATAAGGGGTAACACTGTCGTTTTGGACGAAATTTTGACCCCCTCCGATCTTCTTGAAACTCTGGATTCTGACAGAGGGCCACGAGACTTCGACCAGCGCGCAAAAATGGAGGCTCTAGACCCTTCCAGAGCCGAGATATCGGATGTCAAAGTTTTGACCTGAAAAAAAAAACATAAGGGGTAACACTGTCGTTTTTGGCCGAAATTCTGACCCCCTCCGATCTTCTTGAAACTCTGGATTCTGACAGAGGGCCACGAGACTTCGACCAGCGCGCAAAAATGGAGGCTCTAGACCCTTCCAGAGCCGAGATATCGGATGTCAAAGTTTTGACCTGAAAAAAAAACATAAGGGGTAACACTGTCGTTTTTGGCCGAAATTTTGACCCCCTCCGATCTTCTTGAAACTCTGGATTCTGACAGAGGGCCACGAGACTTCGACCAGCACGCAAAAATGGAGGCTCTAGACCCTTCCAGAGCCGAGATATCGGATGTCAAAGTTTTGACCTGAAAAAAAAAAACATAAGGGGTAACACTGTCGTTTTTGGCCGAAATTTTGACCCCCTCCGATCTTCTTGAAACTCTGGATTCTGACAGAGGGCCACGAGACTTTGACCAGCGCGCAAAAATGGAGGCTATAGACCCATCCAGAGCCGAGATATCGGATGTCAAAGTTTTGACCTGAAAAAAAAAACATAAGGGGTAACACTGTCGTTTTTGGCCGAAATTTTGACCCCCTCCGATCTTCTTGAAACTCTGGATTCTGACAGAGGGCCACGAGACTTCGACCAGCGCGCAAAAATGGAGGCTCTAGACCCATCCAGAGCCGAGATATCGGATGTCAAAGTTTTGACCTGAAAAAAAAAAACATAAGGGGTAACACTGTCGTTTTTGGCCGAAATTCTGACCCCCTCCGATCTTCTTGAAACTCTGGATTCTGACAGAGGGCCACGAGACTTCGACCAGCGCGCAAAAATGGAGGCTCTAGACCCTTCCAGAGCCGAGATATCGGATGTCAAAGTTTTGACCTGAAAAAAAAAACATAAGGGGTAACACTGTCGTTTTTGGCCAAAATTTTGACCCCCTCCGATCTTCTTGAAACTCTGGATTCTGACAGAGGGCCACGAGACTTCGACCAGCGCGCAAAAATGGAGGCTCTAGACCCTTCCAGAGCCGAGATATCGGATGTCAAAGTTTTGACCCGAAAAAAAAAACATAAGGGGTAACACTGTCGTTTTTGGCCGAAATTTTGACCCCCTCCGATCTTCTTGAAACTCTGGATTCTGACAGAGGGCCACGAGACTTCGACCAGCGCGCAAAAATGGAGGCTCTAGACCCTTCCAGAGCCGAGATATCGGATGTCAAAGTTTTGACCTGAAAAAAAAACATAAAGGGTAACACTGTCGTTTTTGGCCGAAATTTTGACCCCGTCCGATCTTCTTGAAACTCTGGATTCTGACAGAGGGCCACGAGACTTCGACCAGCGCGCAAAAATGGAGGCTCTAGACACATCCAGAGCCGAGATATCGGATGTCAAAGTTTTGACCTGAAAAAAAAAAAACATAAGGGGTAACACTGT
Source organism: Cyprinella venusta (assembly GCA_038021265.1). NCBI lineage: Eukaryota > Metazoa > Chordata > Actinopteri > Cypriniformes > Leuciscidae > Cyprinella > Cyprinella venusta. The sequence goes on along the minus strand of CM075873.1, from coordinate 13,405,792 downwards.
CGTTTTTGGCCGAAATTCTGACCCCCTCCGATCTTCTTGAAACTCTGGATTCTGACAGAGGGCCACGAGACTTCGACCAGCGCGCAAAAATGGAGGCTCTAGACCCTTCCAGAGCCGAGATATCGGATGTCAAAGTTTTGACCTGAAAAAAAAAACATAAGGGATAACACTGTCGTTTTTGGCCGAAATTTTGACCCCCTCCGATCTTCTTGAAACTCTGGATTCTGACAGAGGGCCACGAGACTTTGACCAGCGCGCAAAAATGGAGGCTCTAGACCCTTCCAGAGCCGAGATATCGGATGTCAAAGTTTTGACCTGAAAAAAAAACATAAGGGGTAACACTGTCGTTTTTGGCCGAAATTTTGACCCCCTCCGATGTTCTTGAAACTCTGGATTCTGACAGAGGGCCACGAGACTTCGACCAGCACGCAAAAATGGAGGCTCTAGACCCTTCCAGAGCCGAGATATCGGATGTCAAAGTTTTGACCTGAAAAAAAAAAACATAAGGGGTAACACTGTCGTTTTTGGCCGAAATTTTGACCCCCTCCGATCTTCTTGAAACTCTGGATTCTGACAGAGGGCCACGAGACTTCGACCAGCGCGCAAAAATGGAGGCTCCAGACCCTTCCAGAGCCGAGATATCGGATGTCAAAGTTTTGACACGAAAAAAAAACATAAGGGGTAACACTGTCGTTTTTGGCCGAAATTAAGACCCCCTCCGATCTTCTTGAAACTCTGGATTCTGACAGAGGGCCACGAGACTTCGACCAGCGCGCAAAAATGGAGGCTCTAGACCCTTCCAGAGCCGAGATATCGGATGTCAAAGTTTTGACCTGAAAAAAAAAACATAAGGGGTAACACTGTCGTTTTTGGCCGAAATTTTGACCCCCTCCAATCTTCTTGAAACTCTGGATTCTGACAGAGGGCCACGAGACTTCGACCAGCGCGCAAAAATGGAGGATCTAGACCCTTCCAGAGACGAGATATCGGATGTCAAAGTTTTGACCTGAAAAAAAAAAACATAAGGGGTAACACTGTCGTTTTTGGCCGAAATTTTGACCCCCTCCGATCTTCTTGAAACTCTGGATTCTGACAGAGGGCCACGAGACTTCGACCAGCGCACAAAAATGGAGGCTCTAGACCCTTCCAGAGCCGAGATATCGGATGTCAAAGTTTTGACCTGAAAAAAAACATAAGGGGTAACACTGTCGTTTTTGGCCGAAATTTTGACCCCCTCCGATCTTCTTGAAAATCTGTATTCTGACAGAGGGCCACGAGACTTCGACCAGCACGCAAAAATGGAGACTCTAGACCCTTCCAGAGCCGAGATATCGGATGTCAAAGTTTTGACCCGAAAAAAAAAACATAAGGGGTAACACTGTCGTTTTTGGCCGAAATTTTGACCCCCTCCGATCTTCTTGAAACTCTGGATTCTGACAGAGGGCCACGAGACTTTGACCAGCGCGCAAAAATGGAGGCTCTAGACCCTTCCAGAGCCGAGATATCGGATGTCAAAGTTTTGACCTGAAAAAAAAAACATAAGGGGTAACACTGTCGTTTTTGGCCGAAATTTTGACCCCCTCCGATCTTCTTGAAACTCTGGATTCTGACAGAGGGCCACGAGACTTCGACCAGCGCGCAAAAATGGAGGCTCTAGACCCATCCAGAGCCGAGACATCGGATGTCAAAGTTTTGACCTGAAAAAAAAAACATAAGGGGTAACACTGTCGTTTTTGGCCGAAATTCTGACCCCCTCCGATCTTCTTGAAACTCTGGATTCTGACAGAGGGCCACGAGACTTCGACCAGCGCGCAAAAATGGAGGCTCTAGACCCTTCCAGAGCCGAGATATCGGATGTCAAAGTTTTGACCTGAAAAAAAAAAAAACATAAGGGGTAACACTGTCGTTTTTGGCCGAAATTTTGACCCCCTCCGATCTTCTTGAAACTCTGGATTCTGACAGAGGGCCACGAGACTTTGACCAGCGCGCAAAAATGGAGGCTCTAGACCCTTCCAGAGCCGAGATATCGGATGTCAAAGTTTTGACCTGAAAAAAAAACATAAGGGGTAACACTGTCGTTTTTGGCCGAAATTTTGACCCCCTCCGATGTTCTTGAAACTCTGGATTCTGACAGAGGGCCACGAGACTTCGACCAGCACACAAAAATGGAGGCTCTAGACCCTTCCAGAGCCGAGATATCGGATGTCAAAGTTTTGACCTGAAAAAAAAAAACAAAAGGGGTAACACTGTCGTTTTTGGCCGAAATTTTGACCCCCTCCGATCTTCTTGAAACTCTGGATTCTGACAGAGGGCCACGAGACTTCGACCAGCGGGCAAAAATGGAGGCTCCAGACCCTTCCAGAGCCGAGATATCGGATGTCAAAGTTTTGACCCGAAAAAAAAAACATAAGGGGTAACACTGTCGTTTTTGGCCGAAATTAAGACCCCCTCCGATCTTCTTGAAACTCTGGATTCTGACAGAGGGCCACGAGACTTCGACCAGCGCGCAAAAATGGAGGCTCTAGACCCTTCCAGAGCCGAGATATCGGATGTCAAAGTTTTGACCTGAAAAAAAAAACATAAGGGGTAACACTGTTGTTTTTTCCCCGAAATTTTGACCCCCTCCAATCTTCTTGAAACTCTGGATTCTGACAGAGGGCCACGAGACTTCGACCAGCGCGCAAAAATGGAGGATCTAGACCCTTCCAGAGACGAGATATTGGATGTCAAAGTTTTGACCTGAAAAAAAAAAAACATAAGGGGTAACACTGTCGTTTTTGGCCGAAATTTTGACCCCCTCCGATCTTCTTGAAAATCTGGATTCTGACAGAGGGCCACGAGACTTCGACCAGCACGCAAAAATGGAGACTCTAGACCCTTCCAGAGCCGAGATATCGGATGTCAAAGTTTTGACCCGAAAAAAAAACATAAGGGGTAACACTGTCGTTTTTGGCCGAAATTTTGACCCCCTCCAATCTTCTTGAAACTCTGGATTCTGACAGAGGGCCACGAGACTTTGACCAGCGCGCAAAAATGGAGGCTCTAGACCCTTCCAGAGCCGAGATATCGGATGTCAAAGTTTTGACCTGAAAAAAAAAAACATAAGGGGTAACACTGTCGTTTTTGGCCGAAATTTTGACCCCCTCCGATCTTCTTGAAACTCTGGATTCTGACAGAGGGCCACGAGACTTCGACCAGCGCGCAAAAATGGAGGCTCTAGACCCATCCAGAGCCGAGACATCGGATGTCAAAGTTTTGACCTGAAAAAAAAACATAAGGGGTAACACTGTCGTTTTTGGCCGAAATTCTGACCCCCTTCGATCTTCTTGAAACTCTGGATTCTGACAGAGGGCCACGAGACTTCGACCAGCGCGCAAAAATGGAGGCTCTAGACCCTTCCAGAGCCGAGATATCGGATGTCAAAGTTTTGACCTGAAAAAAAAAAAAACATTAGGGGTAACACTGTCGTTTTTGGCCGAAATTTTGACCCCCTCCGATCTTCTTGAAACTCTAGATTCTGACAGAGGGCCACGAGACTTTGACCAGCGCGCAAAAATGGAGGCTCTAGACCCTTCCAGAGCCGAGATATTGGATGTCAAAGTTTTGACCTGAAAAAAAAAACATAAGGGGTAACACTGTCGTTTTTGGCCGAAATTTTGACCCCTCCGATCTTCTTGAAACTCTGGATTCTGACAGAGGGCCACGAGACTTCGACCAGCGCGCAAAAATGGAGGCTCTAGACCCTTCCAGAGCCGATATATCGGATGTCAAAGTTTTGACCTGAAAAAAAACATAAGGGGTAACACTGTCGTTTTTGGCCGAAATTTTGACCCCCTCCGATCTTCTTGAAACTCTGGATTCTGACAGAGGGCCACGAGACTTCGACCAGCGCGCAAAAATGGAGGCTCTAGACCCTTCCAGAGCCGAGATATCGGATGTCAAAGTTTTGACCTGAAAAAAAAAAAACATAAGGGGTAACACTGTCGTTTTTGGCCGAAATTTTGACCCCCTCCGATCTTCTTGAAACTCTGGATTCTGACAGAGGGCCACGAGACTTCGACCAGCGCGCAAAAATGGAGGCTCCAGACCCTTCCAGAGCCGAGATATCGGATGTCAAAGTTTTGACCCGAAAAAAAAAAATAAGGGGTAACACTGTCGTTTTTGGCCGAAATTTTGACCCCCTCCGATCTTCTTGAAACTCTGGATTCTGACAGAGGGCCAGAGACTTCGACCAGCACGCAAAAATGGAGGCTCTAGACCCTTCCAGAGCCGAGATATCGGATGTCAAAGTTTTGACCTGAAAAAAAAAAACATAAGGGGTAACACTGTCGTTTTTGGCCGAAATTTTGACCCCCTCCGATCTTCTTGAAACTCTGGATTCTGACAGAGGGCCACGAGACTTCGACCAGCGCGCAAAAATGGAGGCTCTAGACCCTTCCAGAGCCGAGATATCGGATGTCAAAGTTTTGACCTGAAAAAAAAAACATAAGGGGTAACACTGTCGTTTTTGGCCGAAATTCTGACCCCCTCCAATCTTCTTGAAACTCTGGATTCTGACAGAGGGCCACGAGACTTCGACCAGCGCGCAAAAATGGAGGCTCTAGACCAGGGGTGTCAAATTCAATTCCTGGAGGGCCACATCCCTACAGAGTTTAGTTCCAACCCTGATTCAACACACACACACTTGCAGTTTTCAAATTAGCCTGAAGGACTTGATTAGCTGATTAGGTATGTTTAATTAGGGTTGAAGCTAAACTCTGCAGGGTTGTGGCCCTCCAGGAACTGAGTTTGACACCCCTGCTCTAGACCCTTCCAGAGCCGAGATATCGGATGTCAAAGTTTTGACCTGAAAAAAAAAACATTCGGGGTAACACTGTCGTTTCTGGCCGAAATTTTGACCCCCTCCGATCTTCTTGAAACTCTGGATTCTGACAGAGGGCCACGAGACTTCGACCAGCGCGCAAAAATGGAGGCTCTAGACCCATCCAGAGCCGAGATATCGGATGTCAAAGTTTTGACCTGAAAAAAAAACATAAGGGGTAACACTGTCGTTTTTGGCCGAAAGTCTGACCCCCTCCGATCTTCTTGAAACTCTGGATTCTGACAGAGGGCCACGAGACTTCGACCAGCGCGCAAAAATGGAGGCTCTAGACCCTTCCAGAGCCGAGATATCGGATGTCAAAGTTTTGACCTGAAAAAAAAAAACATAAGGGGTAACACTGTCGTTTTTGGCCGAAATTTTGACCCCCTCCGATCTTCTTGAAACTCTGGATTCTGACAGAGGGCCACGAGACTTTGACCAGCGCGCAAAAATGGAGGCTCTAGACCCTTCCAGAGCCGAGATATCGGATGTCAAAGTTTTGACCTGAAAAAAAAACATAAGGGGTAACACTGTCGTTTTTGGCCGAAATTTTGACCCCCTCCGATCTTCTTGAAACTCTGGATTCTGACAGAGGGCCACGAGACTTCGACCAGCACGCAAAAATGGAGGCTCTAGACCCTTCCAGAGCCAAGATATCGGATGTCAAAGTTTTGACCTGAAAAAAAAAAAAACATAAGGGGTAACACTGTCGTTTTTGGCCGAAATTTTGACCCCCTCCGATCTTCTTGAAACTCTGGATTCTGACAGAGGGCCACGAGACTTCGACCAGCGCGCAAAAATGGAGGCTCTAGACCCATCCAGAGCCGAGATATCGGATGTCAAAGTTTTGACCTGAAAAAAAAAAACATAAGGGGTAACACTGTCGTTTTTGGCCGAAATTCTGACCCCCTCCGATTTTCTTGAAACTCTGGATTCTGACAGAGGGCCACGAGACTTCGACCAGCGCGCAAAAATGGAGGCTCTAGACCCTTCCAGAGCCGAGATATCGGATGTCAAAGTTTTGACCTGAAAAAAAAAACATAAGGGGTAACACTGTCGTTTTTGGCCGAAATTTTGACCCCCTCCGATCTTCTTGAAACTCTGGATTCTGACAGAGGGCCACGAGACTTTGACCAGCGCGCAAAAATGGAGGCTCTAGAACCTTCCAGAGCCGAGATATCGGATGTCAAAGTTTTGACCTGAAAAAAAAAAACATAAGGTGTAACACTGTCGTTTTTGGCCGAAATTTTGACCCCCTCCGATCTTCTTGAAACTCTGGATTCTGACAGAGGGCCACGAGACTTCGACCAGCGCGCAAAAATGGAGGCTCTAGACCCTTCCAGAGCTGATATATCGGATGTCAAAGTTTTGACCTGAAAAAAAAACATAAGGGGTAACACTGTCGTTTTTGGCCGAAATTTTGACCCCCTCCGATCTTCTTGAAACTCTGGATTTTGACAGAGGGCCACGAGACTTCGACCAGCGCGCAAAAATGGAGGCTCTAGACCCTTCCAGAGCCGAGATATCGGATGTCAAAGTTTTGACCTGAAAAAAAAACATAAGGGGTAACACTGTCGTTTTTGGCCGAAATTTTGACCCCCTCCGATCTTCTTGAAACTCTGGATTCTGACAGAGGGCCACGAGACTTCGACCAGCGCGCAAAAATGGAGGCTCTAGACCCATCCAGAGCCGAGATATCGGATGTCAAAGTTTTGACCTGAAAAAAAAAAAACATAAGGGGTAACACTGTCGTTTTTGGCCGAAATTCTGACCCCCTCCGATCTTCTTGAAACTCTGGATTCTGACAGAGGGCCACGAGACTTTGACCAGCGCGCAAAAATGGAGGCTCTAGACCCTTCCAGAGCCGAGATATCGGATGTCAAAGTTTTGACCTGAAAAAAAAAAACATAAGGGGTAACACTGTCGTTTTTGGCCGAAATTTTGACCCCCTCCGATGTTCTTGAAACTCTGGATTCTGACAGAGGGCCACGAGACTTCGACCAGCACGCAAAAATGGAGGCTCTAGACCCTTCCAGAGCCGAGATATCGGATGTCAAAGTTTTGACCTGAAAAAAAAAACATAAGGGGTAACACTGTCGTTTTTGGCCGAAATTTTGACCCCCTCCGATCTTCTTGAAACTCTGGATTCTGACAGAGGGCCACGAGACTTCGACCAGCGCGCAAAAATGGAGGCTCTAGACCCATCCAGAGCCGAGATATCGGATGTCAAAGTTTTGACCTGAAAAAAAAAACATAAGGGGTAACACTGTCGTTTTTGGCCGAAATTCTGACCCCCTCCGATCTTCTTGAAACTCTGGATTCTGACAGAGGGCCACGAGACTTTGACCAGCGCGCAAAAATGGAGGCTCTAGACCCTTCCAGAGCCGAGATATCGGATGTCAAAGTTTTGACCTGAAAAAAAAACCATAAGGGGTAACACTGTCGTTTTTGGCCGAAATTCTGACCCCCTCCGATCTTCTTGAAACTCTGGATTCTGACAGAGGGCCACGAGACTTCGACCAGCGCGCAAAAATGGAGGCTCCAGACCCTTCCAGAGCCGAGATATCGGATGTCAAAGTTTTGACCCGAAAAAAAAACATAAGGGGTAACACTGTCGTTTTTGGCCGAAATTCTGACCCCCTCCGATCTTCTTGAAACTCTGGATTCTGACAGAGGGCCACGAGACTTCGACCAGCGCGCAAAAATGGAGGCTCTAGACCCTTCCAGAGCCGAGATATCGGATGTCAAAGTTTTGACCTGAAAAAAAACATAAGGGGTAACACTGTCATTTTTGGCCGAAATTTTGACCCCCCTCCGATCTTCTTGAAACTCTGGATTCTGACAGAGGGCCACGAGACTTTGACCAGCGCGCAAAAATGGAGGCTCTAGACCCTTCCAGAGCCGAGATATCGGATGTCAAAGTTTTGACCTGAAAAATAAAACATAAGGGGTAACACTGTCGTTTTTGGCCGAAATTTTGACCCCCTCCGATCTTCTTGAAACTCTGGATTCTGACAGAGGGCCACGAGACTTCGACCAGCGCGCAAAAATGGAGGCTCTAGACCCTTCCAGAGCCGAGATATCGGATGTCAAAGTTTTGACCCGAAAAAAAAACATAAGGGGTAAGTAACACTGTCGTTTTTGGCCGAAATTTTGACCCCCTCCGATCTTCTTGAAACTCTGGATTCTGACAGAGGGCCACGAGACTTCGACCAGCGCGCAAAAATGGAGGCTCTAGACCCTTCCAGAGCCGAGATATCGGATGTCAAAGTTTTGACCTGAAAAAAAAAACATAAGGGGTAACACTGTCGTTTTTGGCCGAAATTTTGACCCCCTCCGATCTTCTTGAAACTCTGGATTCTGACAGAGGGCCACGAGACTTCTACCAGCGCGCAAAAATGGAGGCTCTAGACCCTTCCAGAGCCGGGATATCGGATGTCAAAGTTTTGACCTGAAAAAAAAACATAAGGAGTAACACTGTCGTTTTTGGCCGAAATTTTGACCCCCTCCGATCTTCTTGAAACTCTGGATTCTGACAGAGGGCCACGAGACACGGACCTGGGTGCAAAAATTAAGGCTGTAGACCCTTCCAGAGCTGAGATATTGAAACCCAAAATTTTGACCAGAAAAAAAAATGACAGTGTTACCCCTTATGTTTTTTTTCGGGGGGTGAAAAATTAAGTTTCTCCAATCTTCTCAAAACTCTGGATTCTGATAGACGGCCACGAGACACGGACCTGGGTGCAAAAATTAAGGCTGTAGACCCTTCCAGAGCTGAGATATTGAAACCCAAAATTTTGACCAGAAAAAAAAATGACAGTGTTACCCCTTATGTTTTTTTTTCGGGGGGTGAAAAATTAAGTTTCTCCAATCTTTTCAAAACTCTGGATTCTGATAGAGGGCCACGAGATATGGACCTGGGTGCAAAAATTGAGGCTGTAGACCCTTCCAGAGCTGGTCTGAGTCTTGTGATTCCATGTGGGAAACCTGGATTCGAATCACACTTTTGTGATGCTTTAGTTTCACTGGATTGTCGAAGTCGACATGTTCCCAACTCGTCCACATGCTCCCAAAAAAAGGAGAGTGAGTGTGCAAGCTCCAGTGGCTCAGTGGTCTGAGTGTTATGGTTCCATGTGGGAAACCAGGGTTTGAGCCTCACTCTTACCATGCTTTAGTTTCAAGGGGTTTGTCCAAGAGAGAAAAAGACTTGCTCCCAAAAAATTAAGTATGTGTGTGGATGGTCCAGTGGCTCAGTGGGTGAGCTCTCACTCCCCAGTTGGGAGGTTCCTGGTTCAAGACTAGGCTGGACACTGAAGCAAGTGATGGTTGCTGGATGGACGGAGGATTGTGGAGGAGTATCTAGGATGAGAACTATAGATAATAGTGTGTATGAGGTAAGAAATAAAATATTTTTTGGTGCATGCTAATGTAGTGTACATTTCATGTATTCCAAAATTAAAATTTTGGTTAAGTCCAACAAAAAAATGCCTCTCTCTGCAGCAACACCGCTGCTGGATATCGTCCCAGAAATCCCCAGGGGGAGGAGTTAGGTTATTTCCTCCCCCCTTCGTGTCCTGACCGTCTCTCGTCCCCCAGCTGCAGATCTGGAGGATGTTCGTCAACGCAACCATGCTTCACGGTCCAGCCCGGTCTTGAACCAGGAACATCCCAACCTCCCGATTCGGGAGTGAGAGCTCACCCACGGAGCCACTGGACCATCCACACTCAAACTTCTTTTTTTTGGGAGCATGTCTTCTTTATTTGGACCAAACCGGTGAAAGAAGAGTTTTACCAACAAGAGACTCGAACCAGGATTCTCCACACAAGAGCGCAACACTCACACCACTGATCCACTGGACCATACACGCTCATACTTAATTTTTTGGGAGCATGTCTTTCTCCCATTGAAACCCAAACCCATTGACAAACCCATTGAAAATAAAGCATCATAAGAGTGAGGCTCAAACCCTGGTTTCCCACATGGAACCATAACACTCAGACCACTAAGCCACTGGAGCTTGCACACTCACTCTTCTTTTTTGGGGAGCATGTCTTACTTCGACATCCAGTGAAACTAAAGCATCACAAGAGTGTGATTCAAACCTGGGTTTCCCACATAGAATCACAACACTCAGACCACTGAGCCACAGGAGCTTCTTCATTTCAATGTTTCTGTTTGTCTCAAAAAATCACACTAAAGTAATTTCAACCGCAAAAGTGAGATTTGAACCAGGGTTGTCAACACAGAACAGCAACGCTTTTACCACTGAACCACTTACAGTTGGATGTCCTTTTTGAAGATTGGTCTTTTTATTTGGACCAAACCAATCAAACTAAAAATGTTAACCATCAAGAGACTCAAACATGGATTCTCCACACGAGAGATTGACACTCACACCACTGAGCCATTCAAGCTTCCACTCTTTCACTTTCTTTTGCAGGCATTTCTTTTTTATTTGGACAAAACCCTTCAAAATAAAGAATTTTAATGCTAAGAGCAGGACTTGAACCCAAATCCTCAACATGATAGAGTAACACTCTAACCACTGAGCCATTCAAGCTTCCACTCTTTCACTTTATTTTGCAGGCATTTCTTTTTTATTTGGACAAAACCCTTCAAAATAAAGCATTTTAATGCTAAGAGTGGGACTTGAACCCAAATCCTCGACATGATAGTGTAATACTCTAACCACTGAGCCATTCATGCTTCCACTCTTTCGCTTTATTTTGCAGGCATGTCTTTTTTATTTGGACAAAACCCTTCAAAATAAAGCATTTTGATGCAAAGAGTGGGACTTGAACCCCTATCCTCAACATGATAGAGGAACACTCTAACCACTGAGCCATTCAAGCTTCCACTCTTTCACTTTATTTTGCAGGCATTTCTTTTTTATTTGGACAAAACCCTTCAAAATCAAGAATTTTAATGCTAAGAGCAGGACTTGAACCCAAATCCTCAACATGATAGAGTAACACTCTAACCACTGAGCCATTCAAGCTTCCACTCTTTCACTTTATTTTGCAGGCATTTCTTTTTTATTTGGACAAAACCCTTCAAAATCAAGAATTTTAATGCTAAGAGCGGACTTGAACCCAAATCCTCAACATGATAGAGTAACACTCTAACCACTGAGCCATTCAAGCTTCCACTCTTTCACTTTATTTTGCAGACATGTCTTTTTTATTTGGACAAAACCATTCAAATAAAGCATTTTAATGCAAAGAGTGGGACTTGAACCCAAATCCTCAACATGATAGAGGAACACTCTGACCACTGAGCCATTCAAGCTTCCAGACTTTCACTTTATTTTACAGGCATGTCTTTTTTATTTGGACAAAACCCTTCAAAATAAAGAATTTTAATGCTAAGAGCGGGACTTGAACCCAAATCCTCAACATGACAGAGTAACACTCTAACCACTGAGCCATTCAAGCTTCCACTCTTTAACTTTATTTTGCAGACATGTCTTTTTTATTTGGACAAAACCATTCAAAATAAAGCATTCTAATGCGAAGAGTGGAACTTGAACCCAAATCCTCAACATGATAGAGTAACACTCTAACCACTGAGCCATTGAGAAACTTAATTTTTCACCCCCTGAAAAAAAATGTAAGGGGTAACACTCATTTTTTTTCTGGTCAAAATTTTGAGTTTCAATATCTCAGCTCTGGAAGGGTCTACAGCCTCAATTTTTGCACCCAGGTCCATGTCTCGTGGCCCTCTATCAGAATCCAGAGTTTTGAGAAGATTGGAGAAACTTAATTTTTCACCCCCTGAAAAAAAAATGTAAGGGGTAACACTGTCATTTTTTTTTTCTGGTCAAAATTTTGAGTTTCAATATCTCAGCTCTGGAAGGGTCTACAGCCTCAAGTTTTGCACCCAAGTCCATGTCTCGTGGCCCTCTATCAGAATCCAGAGTTTTGAGAAGATTGGAGAAACTTAATTTTTCACCCCCCCCCCCCCCCCAAAAAAAATGTAAGGGGTAACACTGCCATTTTTTTTTCTGGTCAAAATTTTGAGTTTCAATATCTCAGCTCTGGAAGGGTCTACAGCCTCAATTTTTACACCCAGGTCCATGTCTCGTGGCCCTCTATCAGAATCCAGAGTTTTGAGAAGATTGGAGAAACTTAATTTTTCACCCCCCGAAAAAAAATGTAAGGGGTAACACTGTCGTTTTTGGCCGAAATTTTGACCCCCTCCGATCTTCTTGAAACTCTGGATTCTGACAGAGGGCCACGAGACTTTGACCAGCGCGCAAAAATGGAGGCTCTAGACCCTTCCAGAGCCGAGATATCGGATGTCAAAGTTTTGACCTGAAAAAAAAAAACATAAGGGGTAACACTGTCGTTTTTGGCCGAAATTTTGACCCCCTCCGATGTTCTTGAAACTCTGGATTCTGAAAGAGGGCCACGAGACTTCGACCAGCGCGCAAAAATGGAGGCTCTAGACCCTTCCAGAGCCGAGATATCGGATGTCAAAGTTTTGACCTGAAAAAAAAAAACATAAGGGGTAACACTGTCGTTTTTGGCCGAAATTTTGACCCCCTCCGATCTTCTTGAAACTCTGGATTCTGACAGAGGGCCACGAGACTTCGACCAGCGCGCAAAAATGGAGGCTCTAGACCCATCCAGAGCCGAGATATCGGATGTCAAAGTTTTGACCTGAAAAAAAAAAACATACGGGGTAACACTGTCGTTTTGGCCGAAATTCTGACCCCCTCCGATCTTCTTGAAACTCTGGATTCTGACAGAGGGCCACGAGACTTCGACCAGCGCGCAAAAATGGAGGCTCTAGACCCTTCCAGAGCCGAGATATCGGATGTCAAAGTTTTGACCTGAAAAAAATACATAAGGGGTAACACTGTCGTTTTTGGCCGAAATTTTGACCCCCTCCGATCTTCTTGAAACTCTGGATTCTGACAGAGGGCCACGAGACTTTGACCAGCGCGCAAAAATGGAGGCTCTAGACCCTTCCAGAGCCGAGATATCGGATGTCAAAGTTTTGACCTGAAAAAAAAAAACATAAGGGGTAACACTGTCGTTTTTGGCCGAAATTTTGACCCCCTCGGATCTTCTTGAAACTCTGGATTCTGACAGAGGGCCACGAGACTTCGACCAGCGCGCAAAAATGGAGGCTCTAGACCCATCCAGAGCCGAGATATCGGATGTCAAAGTTTTGACCTGAAAAAAAAAAACATAAGGGGTAACACTGTCGTTATTGGCCGAAATTCTGACCCCCTCCGATCTTCTTGAAACTCTGGATTCTGACAGAGGGCCACGAGACTTCGACCAGCGCGCAAAAATGGAGGCTCTAGACCCTTCCAGAGCCGAGATATCGGATGTCAAAGTTTTGACCTGAAAAAAAAACATAAGGGGTAACACTGTCGTTTTTGGCCGAAATTTTGACCCCCTCCGATCTTCTTGAAACTCTAGATTCTGACAGAGGGCCACGAGACTTTGACCAGCGCGCAAAAATGGAGGCTCTAGACCCTTCCAGAGCCGAGATATCGGATGTCAAAGTTTTGACCTGAAAAAAAAAACATAAGGGGTAACACTGTCGTTTTTGGCCGAAATTTTGACCCCCTCCGATCTTCTTGAAACTCTGGATTCTGACAGAGGGCCACGAGACTTCGGCCAGCGCGCAAAAATGGAGGCTCCAGACCCTTCCAGAGCCGAGATATCGGATGTCAAAGTTTTGACCCGAAAAAAAACATAAGGGGTAACACTGTCATTTTTGGCCGAAATTTTGACCCCCTCCGATCTTCTTGAAACTCTGGATTCTGACAGAGGGCCACGAGACTTCGACCAGCGCGCAAAAATGGAGGCTCTAGACCCTTCCAAAGCCGAGATATCGGATGTCAAAGTTTTGACCTGAAAAAAAAAAACATAAGGGGTAACACTGTCGTTTTTGGCCGAAATTTTGACCCCCTCCGATCTTCTTGAAACTCTGGATTCTGACAGAGGGCCACGAGACTTCGACCAGCGCGCAAAAATGGAGGCTCTAGACCCTTCCAGATCCGAGATATCGGATGTCAAAGTTTTGACCTGAAAAAAAAAAAAAACATAAGGGGTAACACTGTCGTTTTTGGCCGAAATGTTGACCCCCTCCGATCTTCTTGAAACTCTGGATTCTGACAGAGGGCCACGAGACTTCGACCAGCGCGCAAAAATGGAGGCTCTAGACCCATCCAGAGCCGAGATATCGGATGTCAAAGTTTTGACCTGAAAAAAAAACATAAGGGGTAACACTGTCGTTTTTGGCCGAAATTCTGACCCCCTCCGATCTTCTTGAAACTCTGGATTCTGACAGAGGGCCACGAGACTTCGACCAGCGCGCAAAAATGGAGGCTCTAGACCCTTCCAGAGCCGAGATATCGGATGTCAAAGTTTTGACCTGAAAAAAAAAAACATAAGGGGTAACACTGTCGTTTTTGGCCGAAATTTTGACCCCCTCCGATCTTCTTGAAACTCTGGATTCTGACAGAGGGCCACGAGACTTTGACCAGCGCGCAAAAATGGAGGCTCTAGAACCTTCCAGAGCCGAGATATCGGATGTCAAAGTTTTGACCTGAAAAAAAAAAAACATAAGGTGTAACACTGTCGTTTTTGGCCGAAATTTTGACCCCCTCCGATCTTCTTGAAACTCTGGATTCTGACAGAGGGCCACGAGACTTCGACAAGCGCGCAAAAATGGAGGCTCTAGACCCTTCCAGAGCCAAGATATCGGATGTCAAAGTTTTGACCTGAAAAAAAAACATAAGGGGTAACACTGTCGTTTTTGGCCGAAATTTTGACCCCCTCCGATCTTCTTGAAACTCTGGATTCTGACAGAGGGCCACGAGACTTCGACCAGCGCGCAAAAATGGAGGCTCTAGACCCTTCCAGAGCCGAGATATCGGATGTCAAAGTTTTGACCTGAAAAAAAAAAACATAAGGGGTAACACTGTCATTTTTTTTTCTGGTCAAAATTTTGAGTATCAATATCTCAGCTCTAAAAGGGTCTAGAGCCTCAATTTTTGCACCCAGGTCCATGTATCGTGGCCCTCTATCAGAATCCAGTTTTGAGAAGATTGGAGAAACTTACTTTTTCACCCCCCGAAAAAAAACATAAGGGGTAACACTGTCATTTTTTTTCCTGTCAAAATTTTGAGTTTCAATATCTCAGCTCTAAAAGGGTCTAGAGCCTCAATTTTTGCACCCAGGTCCATGTATCGTGGCCCTCTATCAGAATCCAGAGTTTTGAGAAGATTGGAGAAACTTAATTTTTCACCCCCCGAAAAAAAACATAAGGGGTAACACTGTCATTTTTTTTTTCTGGTCAAAATTTTGAGTTTCAATATCTCAGCTCTAAAAGGGTCTAGAGACTCATTTTTTGCACCCAGGTCCATGTATCGTGGCCCTCTATCAGAATCCAGAGTTTTGAGATGATTGGAGAAACTTAATTTTTCACCCCCCGAAAAAAAACATAAGGGGTAACACTGTCATTTTTTTTCTGGTCAAAATTTTGAGTTTCAATATTTCAGCTCTAAAAGGGTCTAGAGCCTCAATTTTTGCACCCAGGTCCATGTATCGTGGCCCTCTATCAGAATCCAGAGTTTTGAGAAGATTGGAGAAACTTAATTTTTCACCCCCCGAAAAAAACATAAGGGGTAACACTGTCATTTTTTTCTTGTCAAAATTTTGAGTTTCAATATTTCAGCTCTGAAAGGGTCTAGAGCCTCAATTTTTGCACCCAGGTCCATGTATCGTGGCCCTCTATCAGAATCCAGAGTTTTGAGAAGATTGGAGAAACTTAATTTTTCACCCCCCGAAAAAAAAAAACATAAGGGGTAACACTGTCATTTTTTTTTCTGGTCAAAATTTTGAGTTTCAATATCTCAGCTCTGAAAGGGTCTAGAGCCTCAATTTTTGCACCCAGGTCCATGTATCGTGGCCCTCTATCAGAATCCAGAGTTTTGAGAAGATTGGAGAAACTTAATTTTTCACCCCCCGAAAAAAAACATAAGGGGTAACACTGTCATTTTTTTTTTCTGGTCAAAATTTTGAGTTTCAATATCTCAGCTCTAAAAGGGTCTAGAGCCTCAATTTTTGCACCCAGGTCCATGTATCGTGGCCCTCTATCAGAATCCAGAGTTTTGAGAAGATTGGAGAAACTTAATTTTTCACCCCCCCGAAAAAAAACATAAGGGGTAACACTGTCATTTTTTTTTCTGGTCAAAATTTTGAGTTTCAATATCTCAGCTCTAAAAGGGTCTAGAGCCTCAATTTTTGCACCCAGGTCCATGTATCGTGGCCCTCTATCAGAATCCAGAGTTTTGAGAAGATTGGAGAAACTTAATTTTTCACCCCCCGAAAAAAACATAAGGGGTAACACTGTCATTTTTTTTTTTTCTGGTCAAAATTTTGAGTTTCAATATTTCAGCTCTGAAAGGGTCTAGAGCCTCAATTTTTGCACCCAGGTCCATGTATCGTGGCCCTCTATCAGAATCCAGAGTTTTGAGAAGATTGGAGAAACTTAATTTTTCACCCCCCGAAAAAAAACATAAGGGGTAACACTGTCATTTTTTTTTTCTGGTCAAAATTTTGAGTTTCAATATCTCAGCTCTAAAAGGGTCTAAAGCCTCAATTTTGCACCCAGGTCCATGTATCGTGGCCCTCTATCAGAATCCAGAGTTTTGAGAAGATTGGAGAAACTTAATTTTTCACCCCCCGAAAAAAAACATAAGGGGTAACACTGTCATTTTTTTTTCTGGTCAAAATTTTGAGTTTCAATATCTCAGCTCTAAAAGGGTCTAGAGCCTCAATTTTTGCACCCAGGTCCATGTATTGTGGCCCTCTATCAGAATCCAGAGTTTTGAGAAGATTGGAGAAACTTAATTTTTCACCCCCCGAAAAAAAACATAAGGGGTAACACTGTCATTTTTTTTTCTGGTCAAAATTTTGAGTTTCAATATTTCAGCTCTTAAAGGGTCTAGAGCCTCAATTTGTGCACCCAGGTCCATGTATCGTGGCCCTCTATCAGAATCCAGAGTTTTGAGAAGATTGGAGAAACTTAATTTTTCACCCCCCGAAAAAAAACATAAGGGGTAACACTGTCATTTTTTTTTCTGGTCAAAATTTTGAGTTTCAATATCTCAGCTCTAAAAGGGTCTAAAGCCTCAATTATTGCACCCAGGTCCATGTATTGTGGCCCTCTATCAGAATCCAGAGTTTTGAGAAGATTGGAGAAACTTAAATTTTCACCCCCCGAAAAAAAACATAAGGGGTAACACTGTCATTTTTTTTTCTGGTCAAAATTTTGAGTTTCAATATTTCAGCTCTGAAAGGGTCTAGAGCCTCAATTTTTGCACCCAGGTCCATGTATCGTGGCCCTCTATCAGAATCCAGAGTTTTGAGAAAATTGGAGAAACTTAATTTTTCACCCCCCGAAAAAAAAAAAAAATAAGGGTTAACACTGTCATTTTTTTTTTCTGGTCAAAATTTTGAGTTTCAATATCTCAGCTCTAAAAGGCTCTAGAGCCTCAATTTTTACACCCAGGTCCATGTATCGTGGCCCCCTATCAGAATCCAGAGTTTTGAAAAGATTGGAGAAACTTAATTTTTCACCCCCCGAAAAAAAACATAAGGGGTAACACTGTCATTTTTTTTTCTGGTCAAAATTTTGAGTTTCAATATCTCAGCTCTAAAAGGGTCTAGAGCCTCAATTTTTGCACCCAGGTCCATGTATCGTGGCCCTCTATCAGAATCCAGAGTTTTGAGAAGATTGGAGAAACTTAATTTTTCACCCCCCGAAAAAAAACATAAGGGGTAACACTGTCATTTTTTTTTTCTGGTCAAAATTTTGAGTTTCAATATCTCAGCTCTGAAAGGGTCTAGAGCCTCAATTTTTGCACCCAGGTCCATGTATCGTGGCCCTCTATCAGAATCCAGAGTTTTGAGAAGATTGGAGAAACTTAATTTTTCACCCCCCGAAAAAAAACATAAGGGGTAACACTGTCACTTTTTTTTCTGGTCAAAATTTTGAGTTTCAATATCTCAGCTCTAAAAGGGTCTAGAGCCTCAATTTTTGCACCCAGGTCCATGTATCGTGGCCCTCTATCAGAATCCAGAGTTTTGAGAAGATTGGAGAAACTTAATTTTTCACCCCCCGAAAAAAAACATAAGGGGTAACACTGACATTTTTTTTCTGGTCAAAATTTTGAGTTTCAATATTTCAGCTCTGAAAGGGTCTAGAGCCTCATTTTTTGCACCCAGGTCCATGTATCGTGGCCCTCTATCAGAATCCAGAGTTTTGAGAAGATTGGAGAAACTTAATTTTTCACCCCCCGAAAAAAAACATAAGGGGTAACACTGTCATTTTTTTTTTCTGGTCAAAATTTTGAGTTTCAATATCTCAGCTCTGAAAGGGTCTAGAGCCTCAAGTTTTGCACCCAGGTCCATGTATCGTGGCCCTCTATCAGAATCCAGAGTTTTGAGAAGATTGGAGAAACTTAATTTTTCACCCCCCGAAAAAAAACATAAGGGGTAACACTGTCATTTTTTTTTTCTGGTGAAAATTTTGAGTTTCAATATCTCAGCTCTGAAAGGGTCTAGAGCCTCAGTTTTCGCACCCAGGTCCATGTATCGTGGCCCTCTATTAGAATCCAGAGTTTTGAGAAGATTGGAGAAACTTAATTTTTCACCCCCCGAAAAAAAAAAACATAAGGGGTAACACTGTCATTTTTTTTCTGGTCAAAATTTTGAGTTTCAATATCTCAGCTCTGAAAGGGTCTATAGCCTCAATTTTTGCACCCAGGTCCATGTATCGTGGCCCTCTATCAGAATCCAGAGTTTTGAGAAGATTGGAGAAACTTAATTTTTCACCCCCCGAAAAAAACATAAGGGGTAACACTGTCATTTTTTTTCTGGTCAAAATTTTGAGTTTCAATATCTCAGCTCTGAAAGGGTCTAGAGCCTCAATTTTTGCACCCAGGTCCATGTATCGTGGCCCTCTCAGAATCCAGAGTTTTGAGAAGATTGGAGAAACTTAATTTTTCACCCCCCGAAAAAAAAAAAACATAAGGGCTAATACTGTCATTTTTTTTTCTGGTCAAAATTTTGAGTTTCAATATTTCAGCTCTGAAAGGGTCTAGAGCCTCAATTTTTGCACCCAGGTCCATGTATTGTGGCCCTCTATCAGAATCCGAAGTCTTGAGAAGATTGGAGAAACTTAATTTTTCACCCCCCGAAAAAAAAAAAAAACATAAGGGGTAACACTGTCATTTTTTTTTCTGGTCAAAATTTTGAGTTTCAATATTTCAGCTCTGAAAGGGTCTAGGGCCTCAATTTTTGCACCCAGGTCCATGTATCGTGGCCCTCTATCAGAATCCAGAGTTTTGAGAAGATTGGAGAAACTTAATTTTTCACCCCCCGAAAAAAAACATAAGGGGTAACACTGTCATTTTTTTCTGGTCAAAATTTTGAGTTTCAATATCTCAGCTCTGAAAGGGTCTAGAGCCTCAATTTTTGCACCCAGGTCCATGTATCGTGGCCCTCTATCAGAATCCAGAGTTTTGAGAAGATTGGAGAAACTTAATTTTTCACCCCCCGAAAAAAAAAACATAAGGGGTAACACTGTCATTTTTTTTCTGGTCAAAATTTTGAGTTTCAATATCTCAGCTCTGAAAGGGTCTAGAGCCTCAATTTTTGCACCCAGGTCCATATATCGTGGCCCTCTATCATTATCCAGAGTTTTGAGAAGATTGGAGAAACTTAATTTTTCACCCCCCGAAAAAAAACATAAGGGGTAACACTGTCATTTTTTTTTCTGGTCAAAATTTTGAGTTTCAATATCTCAGCTCTGAAAGGGTCTAGAGCCTCAATTTTTGCACCCAGGTCCATGTATCGTGGCCCTCTATCAGAATCCAGAGTATTGAGAAGATTGGAGAAACTTAATTTTTCACCCCCCCCCAAAAAAAAAAAAAAACATAAGGGGTAACACTGTAATTTTTTTTTCTGGTCAAAATTTTGAGTTTCAATATCTCAGCTCTGGAAGGGTCTACAGCCTCAATTTTTGCACCCAGGTCCATGTCTCGTGGCCCTCTATCAGAATCCAGAGTTTTGAGAATGTTACGAACCGTTGTAGTTCTAGGGTTGGTACCGCAACATTAATATTGAATATACTGCTGAAAGTGGAATGTGGTGGAAAAAACACGTCAGACTCATTTTGGAGAGAAAAATAACTGGAATTTATTTCTATAAGCCGAAGCCACTGAATCCAGTCAAATAATAATAATGATGATAATGTGTGCTATATACAATAAATGATAAGGTGGATAACAATACAAGGAAAAGAACAAAAGTGGAGCCAAAAAGAAAGAACACAAGAAAACAAAACACTCCTTAAATCTAACCAAAGAAAAATGTAGAAAATAAACCGAAATCTTCGGTGCATCTGGCACCCTAACTCAACTATCTAATAAAACAAAAATACAAGGGATGGCGCTCACTTCTTACCTGGTGTGTCTAACAATCATTTGCTAAGGGCACGATGTATATAGCGATATACTTGCCTAAGTTCTTTTTCCAGAAAAGCAAACAAAAGATAGACAACACAAATGAATGTCACCCATTCAAGCTAGTTACACAGGTCATGTATAAAGTACGTAATCCAACCCTCATTCCACTAAGTGATTTCAAATCACTTAACAAAGAGCATAACGTTCGCTACCATAAGCTACAAAAAGAGAGACCCGTAACAATGAACGCAGCATCCTTTTAACCAGCTGAGACGGCCTCCAAATAATCACCAAGCCCCGCCTTACGGATGAATGACGTCCGACTCGGCCAATCACAACAACCTATAGGCAGAGATCGGGTGATAGAGACAAAGAGAGAATAATGAGCATAACGACCAACAGGTGATGGACAAACAAATGTACCCATGATAATAAAACATCACAGACACACACGTGGAACGTAACCGAGAAGATTGGAGAAACTTAAACTCTCTTTGTTTATTCCAAACTCTCTTTGTCCCTGCCAAAACTTGAACACTCGTCTTTGCGAGTGGCCAGGTTTCACAGACAGGGCTTAGATTAAGCCACAGAACGTTCCCCTAATTTTTGTATTTGGTTCCCTTTTGTTTTTTTGAGAACCACATAATAACATTTTAGGAGCATTATTTTTAGGTTTTATTTTTTGCTACAATGAAATTGGTTTTGTTGCAGGAACATTGTAGGGAGGTTATTTTTGAATGGCACACTGTAATAGACCTGTTATGGTGCTGATAGATAGGCCAACTGTTTTGTTCAATGTAACTGTCTATTTTTCTCTTAGCAAAAACTTTAACATAATATACATTTGTAGGTAATTAAATTACGCAGTTAATTTCACACAGGTGTACTACTGCATATATCCAAAGTTGTTTCATCAGCAACTAATGGTTGCCAGTATCAGACGCACACAAATTGACCAGCACTGTATAAAAATGACAGATTATTCTCTCACAGAGATTAATTTGGCTGTGCATACTTGACAAACTGCCCAGACTAGATTAAGCTCTGACAGATGAGGTTAATAATCTTGATCCAATGTGGGGTCATGAAGACTAGAGCGAATTATAAAGATGACAAATTAAGAATAAAGTTTCCATCATCAAGTCTCATTAAATGCTAATTGTAAACTAATTGAATTGTAAAGTTAATGAACTCATAGTGAGTCAGTTTTATGGAAACTGATATATTTACCACAAACCACAAACAAGATCCATTAGAATTAAAATGCATATCCATAATACAGTAAACAGATGGCAACATTAAAGTCCCCGTGAGCCGGGAGTTGCAAACGACTTTTCTCCAGTGTTGTGACGTATTTCCGAGAAAAAACAGAATAATAAATGAGGCAAAATAGTGGACATGGATTTTTTTCCAACTAGCACCTGAATGGATGTTGAAGAGTAGGTGTTTCATTCAGAAATGGAGGGAAATCTTAATGCAAGTTTACAATCGGTTGTTGAGGATTACTCGCCGCCTGAAACACGGCCAGCAGTCCCCTTCCTGCAGCAGGAGGAGGAGGAAGATGAAGAAGAACAGGAGGACACGGAGGATCATTTCGTCACTGGGGGAATGAGACCGTACATGTTTGAGCCATTACATGCGGAGGGTTCGAACGGTCACCTGAACGTGGCGGCTAAGGAGCATTTTTCACACTCGCAAGCATCTCGATGTGTCCTAATGGTAACACTAATTCGAATTTTAAACTATTTTTATTTGCTATTACTGCTGCAACCTTAACCGTTATGATATTAACCTGTAACACGCCAACCTGTGAGTGCCACAACCAAAAATGCAACTCCTCGCCATCTCTCCTTTCACACGCTGTCAATGGTCGCAAACACACAGGCAGCATGTCTACAGTCAGGAGGGGCGTGGTTACGGATGTTAAGCAGACACCCAAACCATCAAACCTACGTCATCAGGGAAGGTCCACCAATGCAGAGGGGAGGGGAATTTTCAGACTTTGATTAAAGATTACGAAGCCAAAAAAATGTTTGTGTGTAGACTGATTAGCATGGATGAATTGTTCACCACAAAACAATCAATAGGTAAACAAAGTAAGTATGGTCAATTTTGAATTTGTGGGGACTTTAAGTCCCATAAATCCATAAAAACAAATCATTGTAAAAAGAGTATTCCAAAATGAAAAAAATATTTTCTTCTGATATCTAATATTAAAGTAAATCCATATTAGATGCATGGACTGTGAGTCTTTAGTTTTGAGCTATATGCATAAAAGGACAGTAATGCCAATCTAAATGAGTTGACCATTGAAGATCATACTGCAGGTTTGGCATTATGAGGGCCGTGCTGAAAAGAAATAATGTACTTACTTAAAGTAGGTTCACTGCAGCATTTGAAGCAGAATCATTCCTCTTATACTGAAGAGAGGGAAAGGAGCCAAGAGCCATAGGCGGCTAACTCCCAATTCTCAAATCTCTAATCATACCTTGGACGTTACCTTTAAAAGAAAATAAATAATTAGGAGGATTTAATGATACAAGGTTGGTAATTATGTGTAATCAAGATTTTGTCAAGAATACTGAATAATTTAGTGAGTTTACAGAATCAGAAACACAAATATTGGCTGCATCTTATGTTACAATGAGTGTCTCATGTTATTGCATGTTTAGAATGGTGAGTTTAGCGTAATAGATTATCTCATGGCATGCCCTTGGCTCTATGTTGCAAGGGATACCTTATTTCCATAGCAACACTATCTTAGAGCAGACATATGTGGATGGTTGGCATGAAAGAAAAAAGGGTGGGTGTGCCTTTCTAGCAGTGGTGTGCAGTGGGGTTCTGGAGAGGAAGCAAAGTCCTCACAGTTTTTTGAATATATAAAATGAATAAATAAAATGTAGGTTAATGTTTTCACATTTTCCTAGTTAAATATTACATTAAATGAAAAAAAAAACATTTATATAATCTATATATATATATATCTATATATATATATTTATATATATCTATATATATAATCTGTTTATTAAAACCAAGTATAAATCTCATCCTGTTCACATTTGTTCCAAAATAATAACTAAATGCACTGCAGTAATAATTTATCCCATAAACACATACCTCAGGTCTTTAGTAATTTTTTAAAGTTAGACATCAACCTTCTTAGTATTCTACATTCATTCATCCTTTTTGTCTTGCCTTTTTATATCCCAAAGTTTAATTTCTGTCTTATATGTTCTGTTATGCCAGCCACACCCACATAGCTCAAGTGTTATGACAGCTTTGATTAAATCTTGGGTCTTGACAATGTGATAAGTGGGTGGCCAGATTTTCCTGTTTTTGCACAGCATGCTTCTCAGCTGTCTTACTTTATAAAGTGTAAATGGTTTAATCATATCATAAGGGTTCTAACATGAGGGCACTGCATTTCTCGGTAAAGCAAAGTCGAGGTTTTGAGTTTGATTTGAATGCATGAACATTTCAGGCCCATTAAGCGACTGGAACATAACATAAAAATATACAGGAAGGTAATAGAAAATGGCTTTGGATCTTATTTGTGAAAAGAAATACACTGTGGAAAAAAATAATAAACAAAATGTCTTGAGGGGTGAAAAAAGGGCCCAAAGAACAAACTAAGACCATTACTGTGTAAGAAAATCTACTAAAACGGGCCAGTCACATACACCGTGTTTTTGCTAGTAAAAATGATGCAAGATACAGCGGAAAATAATGGCAAACTATGAAATGGCTCGAGACAGATTTTTAAATGTTGAACAACACTTAACTTGACGCTGCAACTTCATGCAACTTAAAAGTGTGCCGGTCATGCACAAGATGCTGAAAGAGCAGCAAGATGCGGTGCAACAGTCAAAAACCAGTGTTGGCCATGGTGTTGCCAGTTTAGATTTTTTATTTATTTACAAATTTAGTGTTTTTCTCATTATTGCTGCAACTATTATTAATGATTTGTGAAGTCATTTGGCTATATCTAAACATAATTTGGCAATTTTGGCAAACAACATAATTTCGTATTTTAGTCACTATTCCATAATTGTTCTGTTGTCTGACAACAGAAACAGAAACATACTATATGCAAGTGTGTAACACCTCAGCCCATGACCAGATCATCCCACCACCAGAGGGAGCCATCACCTGAGTTTTAGTGACACTTCCTGTTTGTATTCTCACTTCCTGTTTGTAGATTTATAAACCATGTGCTTCACTGAGCACACTGTGAAATATGCCAGTTAATCTGCCTTACCAAGTGTTTTCTCATTGTCTGTTGTGACCCTTTTTGTCTATTGATTGGATTTTGTTTGCTGTCTACCTGCCTTACCGTGTTTTGAACCTGGACTTTGATTACATCTATTGCCCGTCATCATGGGTTGTTTGACTTTGATTGTCCTTGATAATAAAGAGCCTCTGCAACATGGATTCTAATTCGCCTCCAGCTATGGGTTCATTACAAAGTGAGAACAGCTTTATTGGGAATGGGGCTGTATTAAAAGAGTATATGAAGAACACAGAGAGTTGAAAATAAGCAAATAAATGTGAAGGGCTTTACACTAAGCAGAATGCAAATCTGGCATGATGATAATAAGGATAAGTCTAGCTACTTTCCGATTAAAGTAGGCCCATTTGGTAACACTGGCAAAGAAACAGAAAATGCCAAAAACCCATTCTCTGCAAACTGCATTTAAGTTAGCTTTGATAAAAGCATCCAACAGATTTATTTTGCTGCACGGACAACAGTTCATACTATGTAATGTAAAAATTGTAAGAATAGTATGCTATTGCATGGACAACGCTCTGGATTATGGTGCCACAGAGGTTCGGGCGAGGTTGGTGGTCCTTTCCCAATTCCATTCCCCTTACCCCTAACCAATTGTTTCCTGTCTCTCTTTGAGAATCTGTAGAAAGGCCAAAATAATAAAAGTAAATTATTGAAACATAATAATCAGCAGAGTTCAGCTGTGACTAGCTGGGTGTGCGGTGTGTGGATCTGCTTGGATGTCCAGCTTGAGAGGAGGGAAATGGAAATTGTTTTGGTATTTTGTAGCAGATGCTTTGCTTGGGCTAGGCTCTTTTGATCTAAATGAAAATCACCAGGGAACAGTGTTAATCGGTTGTATCAAAATCAAAGAGAATGAACACACACACAAGCACGCGCACACACACAAAGACAAGTGTATTCCCACACATCTCATTGTAAGTGTGAGCAGTCTGTTCCTCTGGTGACCCATGCCCTAGAAGTGCCATCACTTTGATCTTCCTAACCCCTGGCATTGTTCACAACTGGTTGGCACGGCACCTCTAATGGAAGTAGGCAATCCAAATGTGGAGCTCTCTTAGAGGAGAGAGGAAAAGAATGAAAATCAAAAACTGGTTGCATGTGCTGCACATTTAAAGAGCGCGAGAAGAGAAAAGACCTTAAAGACCATTAAAATAGCTGGTTAGCCATAAGTTAAGTTCCGCAGTTGGGCAACAAACGATAGTGAAAGTGAAGCAACCCATCTGAGACAGTTGCATGCTGGGAATATGCTGTGTCTAGGCTAGAGATGCAGATGTTCTTATAGCCCATTCATTGCATGCTCTTTCACACTATCCTCTAACTTATACTTGCCTTTCACTTCACTCCTCTCCTGAGGTTTGGCCTTCACTTGCACGCTTTTCTGGAAATTTCATTTTACAGTCAGAAAAGAACAGCATTAGCATGGCTGTGCAATTAGTAAAAAAAAATCTCTAATACAGACCAATCACACACACACACACACCCACACACACACACACACACACACACACACACACACACACACACACACACACACACACACACACACACACACAAAAGTGTTATACTGAACCACAGTGTTTTTCCCTGGAGTAATGCCACCAGAATAATTTTTTTATGAAACATTAACATATTTCATTAAGAAGTGATAATGAGTGTGATTATTCTTTAATTGCTGCAAGTAAAGGGCACAGTCATGCTCTGTTATGATAAATCCCAACACTGTTTTGTTAATGTAAAAATGTTTTATATTCACCCCTGTAGCTAACATTTTGTAAACTGCTGCAGTTTTAAGACTGCTAAATGGTTTAAATCAATCTTTCTATATTTAACAAAAGCTGGGGGTCATATAGTTTACCTATATTTAAAACGCATTTGGAGCTGCACAGCTAGCACACTAGGTGTCTGGCACGTCAGAGCCCACCAATGGGGAGTGGCCTAGCCTATAAATGACCCCTGATATCGCCATTATAGCAGGTTTATACAACTCAAGCGACAACTTTACCAATTACTATAGTGCAGCCGGGTACGCAATAATCATTCCCTCCCTCAGGGAACTGAGGTTACAATAGTAACCGAGTAGTTCCCTTTGAAAGGTCACTCTGTATTGCGTAGTGGGGACGCCATGCAAAACGCTGCACCCTAAGTAACTGGTTGCACTTCAACTCAGGACCTCTGATCTAACAGAACAAGCCAGAACCCAATATATAATTATATATATATATCAGACCAGACACTGTCGGGCCTGAAAAACTAACAGAATATACTAACAAATCCAGACACTATGGGGATTATTAGTACGTTTTTATAACCTTCCGAAGCGGGTTTTATTCACTCACCTAAAGGATTATTAGGAACACCATAACCATGCTGAAAGCACATCCGGGGCATGAAGCTCCCATTCCACCACATCCCAAAGATGCTCTATTGGGTTGAGATCTAGTGGTCGTACGTCGCCCGTGCCATTGGATGTGCAGTTGCTGCAGCACAGCCTTTTAGCGTGCCAGACGCTCAGTGTGCTAGCTGTGCAGCTGCAAATGCGTTTTACATATAGGCTTCAGTAAATCGAGGAAAATTAGTTATTTTACATTGTAATAATATTCCACGATATTACTGTTTTTATTGCATTTTTGATAAAATAAATGGAGCCTTGTTGAGCATGAGAGATTTTGTACGACCCCGAACAAGATTCTTTCAAAAAGTAGAACTCTTTCTTTATTTCAAAACGAAAATATCCATTTTAACTTAATTCAGCGACAATTAACAACCCCATAACATTTCTTGAGCAGCGCTTTAGCTTCAGCTAAAGCTCAGAGCCAACCATCTCCAGGCTGACCTGTACATGATATACTGCTTTGATTGTCATGAGAACTGAATCAAAGTGACATGCATGAATCCGATCTGGGTTTCAGCTTGTATTTGAAGTAGAAACCAGGATTTTCCTCTGAGAGTTCCTCCATCAGCTGTATCATCAAACCTCCACTTCACATCAACATGAATAAGATTTGGAGGACTCATTTGTCTCACACTGACAACCTGACTGAGTCTGATCTCACACAATCCCTGACACATCCTGCTTTTCCATCTTCTCCTTAGGGGGAATATTAGGTTTGGTGGTGGGGATGGGGGGAGTCAAAGAACAATTAGGTGCCTGATTATTCTAGGATAAAAAGAAATCATTCATTTTTTGCCATACCCTTGTCAGGGGAAATTTGACGTCTTTGCGACCTGTTCATTTCAAAAACTTGTTTTGAAAGGAAGAAATGTTTTGTTTCCCCCATGGTCCCCAAATGTAAAATTATAAATTGAAAACACAATCATCAAGGTCATGTTTCTGATGCTGTTTGTGTTGCACCACTTCTACAGCCATATTATTTACTTGCATTATGACTCTGTTATATGAAATGATGTAATTTGGAGCATAATGACCACCAATTGTGTACTATGCACCCAAGTTCATTTGTCTTATTTGTTCTCGATGCAACATGACTCTGCATTAAAACAGCACAGTTTGACTTGCTCCCAGCAGTCAACATAAATCCAGCAGAAATGAGACTATTTTCCCACCCAGAATAAATGTCTGCCATTAGGCTGTCTGACTGGCTACAGCTGACATGAAATATTTCCTTTTTCTCATGACTTGGAGGGACTTTGTTAACTTCCTCATGACTCTCTGTGTCTTAAGGCCAGTTTGGAGGGTCGACCTACTTTGGAGAATAATTTGCAATCTTTTTTTTTTCTAAAAGTCCTTTATCAGATCTCCAGATAGGCCTACTGCTGGACAAAAAGTTTCAAAGCCAACAAAGGGACAATTTATACCTGACTGTTATGGGCTTTCTCACTGTGTAGTTATGAGCTGTCGCAGTGGCGACAAGAGACATCTTATAAAAATAAAGTGAAAATATTTAGGGAAGAGAAGCTCCAGATGGCAAAAGAGACCCTATAGTATAGCATCGATTACAAACTCACTGCTTAACCGACAGCTTTAATGTGTGCCAGAAATGCTGAACATTGACCAAACCTACAGCAGAAAAAGTGTTTGAATGTCTGTGACCATCGTAACAAACCCCAGAGTATGTTGCTGGAAGTTAGGCAATACACATAGAGATAACTTTTTTTTATCATGACTTCATGGTAATTCTTTTATATTGAGCTGTTTGATCTTACAACTGGAATACAGACTTCAAAGGCCAGTTGAAAGTAGACTAAGAAGTTTGATTTGCAATAAAAGACCGTGGAATCAAGTGTGCTGAAAGGTATTATGTGAGACAGCACAGAGAAAAGAGGCATCTGATATTACAAAGAACTTTTAAAAAATATTCCAAATATCCAATCTGTAGAAACCATCAAAGTTTTCACTACAAAGCCTTGCAATTCATCATCAAAGAGCTCAGAAATACTCTTAACAGATGCTTTGAAATTCTGGGACACTGTGTTTATATGATACTTTTTGTTCTTGGTGAAATTGGACACAACCCCAATATACAGTGTAAGAAGGTGTGGCTGTCAAATGCTTGGAGGTATACATCAGCTAAAGACTCCACTGGTGTTCAGACTAATTCAAAGAGGCATTGTGAGGCTTTGTAACTTCTTACCATGGAGCAGACCAGTGATTTAGGTCAATGGCATCCCAGAGCAGCACCCTGCCTTGGAGAATCTGGACCGTTTGCCTTGGACAGAGGCCATCTGAGTGAAGTCAAGCAAGTTCCACCCTGTTCAGACTCCCACTGAGAAAGAGGGAGAGCAAGAGATGGGTGTACATTGACCTAAAACCATGACTGAGATCACAAAAAATGAATAATGCTGCCATTTTGGTCAGGAATAAGCTGGTAAAACAAAGATTCAATAAGTAAGGGATAATGCATAAAACCATTCAGTACTCCGTATCATTCACAATATTGATAGGCTCACTGTATTATACTGTTTATTACATGGCTACTCAATAATTTGAGAAATATTTACTCTTTATATTTTAAAGCTTCTGCTAAGACAAAAAAAAAATCATTACAACGTACAAAAAATTAATGAACACTGTATTACAATAATATTACCATTGAAGTTGATGCATGGTGTGATACAAGACATAAAAGTCGATCCGGTTTCATTTGCGAAACCACTTAATATAACGATTGACCAATTAGATTGAAGTACAGTAAGTGTAATACATTAATTAAGTATAAATAAATAGAACAGCTAGTACACTAACATTTTTCAAAAGTTATGTTTTATATAAAGAGGAGAGGGCATTTTACTTTTATGTTACTTTTTACTTGATTATTCCTCATAAACACACTTGGATTCATAATTTAATACATTTTCAAAGTTTCTATTTGAATTTACACAATTTAGATACAATTTACATTAGAGTCTTCAGTAACACTTGCTTTTACAGTACAGTAATGTGTACTTACAGTGTACTTACCTAGAAAGTACTGGCTAATGTAAGGTAAATACATGGTTACGGATAGGTTTAGGTTCAGGGTTAGTAGCTAGTTCTTACCCAGTAATTGTAATTACGATCATAAGTACAGATGTACATGTAAAAGGAAGCGTTAGTGATAATATTACTGTCCATAGATATATATATATATACAGTATATATATATGCGCAGAGTCGAAGTGCTCCCAAGACGAGAGAGGTATGCGTCAACTCGTCTTAGTTAAGGGAAAAAAAATGGCATCTTTTTTTTTTAATATTATTCTACTGAATGATGCTTTTAATTTCTAAAGAGTGCAGTACCCCCAGCTATATATAACAAATATTCAGAAAATGAGCGTTCTTTGTTACACACATTATTTCTCCTGCTATAATACATTTCTTGTTCCTTAAACTAATTCTAATAGTTTGGCTGTCATATTCACCTCATACCTTTTTTAAATGAAAGGAGGAAATATTTTAGATTATTTAACACCGGAGGATTGAAGGGATTTACTAAGAGCCTTCCTTCCGTTTCGGCAGTTTACAAAGAGCAACAGGAGCTATAAAAGCAGACTAACACCCTATGTATGCCATGCGCTGCGTCGTCCCCATGCCAAGACAAACAGACATTTTCCTCACATTAGACTAGCTGTAGCAAAGGGTGCTGAATGCACATGGTGTATTCACAGGGAAGTCTCCTAATGAAGAGGGACATCTAGTTAAAACTTTCCAGGAGCTGGCTTGGAAAAGGGCGGAAACTTCTCCTTTTCAAAATGAGATCCTTCCACTGTGTTAGGCATCAGTGGTTTCCTAAATTTGTAAACCTTCAACCATTAAAGAGTAAACTGACCCCAGCTGTTGTTTTTTCTTCTCCTCTCTCCCCCCCCCCCCCCCCTTTTCTCGCTTCTCTGAACAACCACATCACTGATGTGGATTAGAGAGCCTGGAAAGTGGTGTTTAGATGTGAATGGCACATTTTGTGGACTGCTGACTTGTAATATGGAAGTCTTTACATGTGGTTTGTGACCCTATTTTCAGTAAGGTCAAAGAGGAATGAGGGGAAAATGGAGGAAGCCTGCACTACTCTCCAGAGCCATTAGGTCTGTATGACTAACAAAGAGATGGTCTGTTTGTAATGCCGGGTACCTTGCAGACTGAAACATGAATGCAAGACGGCTGGGGTCAAACAACACAATGTTAAGACACAGGGTCACTTGCTTTCTAGCATTCTGTCTCTCTCAGGTGTTCTCTGATTAGTTTACCCCTCACAATTCAGTGGAAGGAGAACTGAAGGGCTGGGACTATGTTCTCATCATTTGGGCTGCTTCTAGAATGACCTCCGTGGATTTGGGTGGTCTGATGAAAACATTGTTCTCATACAAGCATGAGTAATTGCAAAACTGACT
The DNA here is from genome assembly GCA_038021265.1 of Cyprinella venusta. Taxonomy (NCBI): domain Eukaryota; kingdom Metazoa; phylum Chordata; class Actinopteri; order Cypriniformes; family Leuciscidae; genus Cyprinella; species Cyprinella venusta. The sequence goes on along the minus strand of CM075873.1, from coordinate 13,374,318 downwards.
CATTTGACAGCAATGTCCAAAAGTCGAACTCAATAATAAAGGATTTTTTTTTCCTTGAAGAAGTGAACATTTTCCAGGCACATGCCCCTTCAGCTCCACCTTCTCATGATTTCTTTAGCTACACTGTGCTGTGTGTTTTTCTCCGTTGTTACAAAGACCTGATTCAAGGCGCAGTCCAAGGTCAATAAAAGCTCTCAATAAAATGTCTTGTGTGGGGTTCTTTGTATCCAGTTGGAATAGCTCAAAATAACTATTATCAATTTATCGTCATGATGCATGTCAACAATAAAGAAAAAAGCAAGCAAACATAGAATATAAATTATTAATGATGATATTAACCCAAGCTATGGACACCTCTTGTAATGCACAAAATAGGTCTAAAAAGACCCGTATTCATTTCCCATATTATTTAATGAATGGCCTGCCATTTTTTTGTGTTTCACCTTTTTAAATCACTTTATTTGAGCATTTAATATTTTATTATCTATAAATTTCATGATTTATGAATATTCAAAATATCTTGTTTTCAATTATCATAAATTCATATTTGAATATGTACCTAGGTTTTTTTCGTTAATACATCGATTTTATAAGATTAATCGATCACTATTATATATATATATATATATATATATATATATATATATATGATAATTAATTAATAATTATTAATATACAGTATTTGTTGGTATAGAAAGACATTAATAATTAGTTTTTGTATTTGTATTTTATATGTACCCAACTTTATATAAATGCATTGAAATAAGTGCTTAAAAAGCCGAGATAGTCCAGTCACCTTATTTATATAGCGCGTTATACAATACAGATTGTTTAAAAAAGCAGCTTTAGTAATAAACAGGAAAATGATTCAATGATGCACACATTACATTATGCTGTATTCTATACAGTTTACAGTTATTCTAAACATTATATTGCTTATGATGGGCAATAATATACTGTAGTGTTTAGTGAATGTGTTTATATACTTTGTTAGGGAGACAGATTTGACCTAATGTCCATTTCCAATTTAAAGCCATTTTGCCTATCTTTTGTTTTTACATGCAGTTAGAACCACATGTGAATCTAAACTCCTTACCAGTCACGTCAGTGGAATAGGCAAAAGGGATAAATGATGGCCTGAACTGAAAATACCATCAAGGAAGTTGTGGCTGAGTGGAGGTTCCTCTTTGGAAAGAATAATAAATATGACTAATCTCATTCATCTCAGTCTAATACGTTCACATAGGGTCTCTTTTCCTTTATGTGTGAGTTTTTGTGATATTATCGGAAAGCCACTTATTCGGAGCAGTAGATGAAAGGCATAGCAGTTGTTTAAGTCTACATTTTGTTTTTCACTACATCTAAAGTGTAGTGAACACATTTTGAGAAGTCGGTGTCCTCACTATGAAATATTCAAAGTCATTCACTTTATTTTTGAAAGTTACTTTTATTAAATAGCAGCAGGGTAAGCAGAGTATGTACTCTCTGGTCAGCACTATGCATATTGTGTGAAAGGGTGAAACAGCATCTGTCAGTGTCAGATGGTTGTGAGCGTCCAGTAGGCTCAGCTCAACAGGGACTTCCTCTAGACGGATTACCCATGAATCTTTTGGAGTGAGTGACCTCTCTGAGCCTCAGGGTCATATGGGGAAGATAATGTGCGAATGTGTGAGATCATCAGGCACCTTACTCACATCCGCTTTTTTCATGCATTACCTTGCCAGCCATTCAGTAAGGGCGCAGTAAGTTATTTTTACTGTTAAAGGGATAGTTCACTTTGAAATTAATTTTTGATATGTTTTAGCTTACCTCAAGGGCATCCAAGATGTAGGTGTCTTTGTTTCCACTGTATTTTCAATTTTGATATTTTTCGGTCAACCCGTTGTTGTCTGTCAGTCATATAATACAGTGGGTCCACCCTGGGTTCACCTCAAAAGAGCATGCACAGAGAAATCAAAATTAAACATGATTTAATGACTCATAAATGTAAGTACACATTGATGGCCTAACGGTTTGTGTGAGAAAACGAACAGAATTTATAGCGTTTTTACCTTGTGTAACCACAGCCACGTCAAACTGATCTGAAAGTGAAGAGTTCAGATGCAAAAGCCTCTAAATGCCATTTGAAATTTTCTTCTAAAATGACCATTTTTATCAAACTTGTATATTTAAGTTCAGTAATTTCACTTAAATGACAATTAATAGGTAATCCTCATTGCAATTTAAGTGAAATTAGTGAAATTAAATATACAAGCTTGATAAAAATGATCATTTTAGAAGAAAATTTCAAATGGTACTTAGAGGCTTTTGCATCTGAACTCTTCAAGTGAACTATCCCTTTAAGTGAAGCGTTATGGTATTATTCAAGATCAAAAAGTATTCTTTCTAAAAATAATTTTGCAAAATGTGAATAATTTGTCCCTAAAAAAATCAGGATCATTACTTTTGACTTTGAATTCATAAATTCCAGCACAATCACTTAATATGCCTCGTAATAAAATTAAGGTTTTTGAGGAAAACATTCCAGACTCGTTAGTCCTCGTTGGAGTCTGGAATGTTTTCCTCAAAAAATTGGTCCAAATTGCAGTTTCAATGCAGCTTCAAAGGGCTCTACACAAACCCAGCTGAGGAGTAAGGGTTTTAGAGCGAAACAATTGGTCATGTTCTCTCCCTCTCTCACTCAAAATAGAACATTTTGTGTGAATTCTATTTTTCATTAAACAGTATTAGGTGGTATAAATAGGGCACAAGTGGCAGCATTTCTTGATAATGACCCTTTTGAGTGAAGGACATCGTTGAAGCCTTGGCTAATTCCCAGCTGGTCCAGCTCAGCTCTCCATAGACTACATCAGCACATTGCAAAACAAGGCTGTAGCGGAGAAGCTGCTCTGTCACATATATAGAAAGAATAACTACCTGAAATGCAGTCACCTTCCATTAATCCCATTGACATTAAGATGCCTTACACCTGCAATGTTTCATTTGGATAAGGAAATAACGTTTACACTTCCATAGTGAGTGTTACATAGTGTACACACTAATATATATATATATATATATATATATATACACACACATATATACACACACACACACACACACACACACATATATATATAGAGAGAGAGAGAGAGAGAGAGAGAGAGAGAGAGAGAGAGAGAGAGAGAGAGAGAGAGAGAGAGAGAGAGAGAGAGAGAGAGAGAGAGAGAGAGAGAGAGAGACAGTTCTAGTTACTCAAGCAATTATAAATTATTATCAAACTATGGCTTCTCCTGTTATTAGTTGAACATTATTTGCATTTGCCTTGATTCAGAAGCAAACCTCTTTTTTTTCTTCCCCTCTTTTTTTTCTTCCCCACACTTAAGACCTTCTCATTAACAGAGATCCTTAATCCCCAGGCTATAATCAGCCCAAACTCACTTGACTGATCTACAACTGTTAACACAAAGCTACTATGTATGTGGGATCTTTATTGCAGTGCTTAAAGGCAACGCTGCATTTATATTCCTCAAACATTCTGATTGTTCAAATCCCTTAAGATTTAAACATTGAGCTTCCACAATTTATCCAGCCCAAATAGTTTTTAAAACATCCTTTTTTTTAGTTGTATATTTTCAGCTTTGATGTGCAATCAATTTTTCTGATCACACTTTAGTTTGGGGATCAACTCAGACTTCTCTTTTAACTAAGACTTTTTCCTTGATAAACTCCTAATTTACTGCTAATTATAGTTAGTAAGGTAGTTGTTGTAGTGGCTAAGTTTAGGTATTGCGTATAAGGGATGTAGAATAAGCCATTAATACATAGCCTACATGATAGCCAATTTGCTAGTAATAAGCAAAGAAACTAATTAAAGGGTTAGTTCACTCAAACATTATTTCATTAATTCCTCATGCTGTTCCAAACCTGTTAGACTTTTTCATCTTTGGAAAACATTTCTTTTTAATGAAAAAGAGCTTTCTGTACTCTCCATAGTCAGCTATATGCAACTACCACTTTGAGTCTTCAAAAAGTTCATAAAGAGAGGTTTAGTCCAAAATTTAGGAAGAGAATCGATCACGTTATTTGATGAACAGATTAAATGTAGGCATTTATTCATATAAAAAAAGTACTGCAATGTTGTAAAACAGAAGCTCAACCGAACCTGATTGACACGTGAGAACAAATCTCATTGACTCTTCAGAAAATGAACTGTTTGAACTTGAACTCAATTCACACGGATTCATTCAACTCTCTTTAAGAACTTTTTAATTTTTTGGCTACGTAGTTGCGTAGCCAGAGAGACAGAAATAGCTCAGATTTCATTAAAAATATCCTCATTTGAGTTTGGAAGATGAACAAAACATTCTTACAAGTTTGGAACGACATGAGGGAATGACAAAATTTTCATTTTTATGTGAACTAACCCTGTAATAGTAAGAAATTGGTTCCATTGTTCTCAGGATAAAATGATCTGCCATTCAAAATGTAACTGGTACTGATGGTGTCATCATAATATTTACATACTAAATTGTGATTGGTCTGCTTTTTTAACAAAGTTTGAGGTTGATTTTTAAACTTTTTTTAAAGATGTAAAAAACAGGATACAAAATATTTACTTATATTTATTTATATTTGTTTTTATCTTTTAAAATTTAACTTATTCCTGTGATAACAAAGCTGCATTTTCAACATCATTATTCAAGTCGTCAGTGTCACATGATCCTTCAGAAATCACTAATATTCTGATATGGTTCTCAAGAAACATTTTTTTCTTCTTAGGATAACCAATGTTTAAAACAGTTTTAAAGAAAGTATTATCACAACTTCTGTTTCATGCCAACTAAAAACTGGTTTATTAATTTGATCTTTAGCTGTTTCCATTATGGCATTTCAGGAACTGCAAATCTAGTCAACTGATAATGTAGCAGGACTGGAAACAACACTTTCAAGTTTTAAATTGTCAGCTCCTTGAGATTGAATCCAACCGTAACCCACTACCTGAGCAAAATATGATTTTCTCTCACATGTGTGACACACGATAGAGTGTGGCCTTGACTGCTCTGCCATCTCGTCTACAACAATACTTCAGAAAGTCAAAGCTCACTTATATTAACTTAGTTTGGATTATGAAAACAATATTAGATGTATTAACCTTCCAGGACCCTGAATACTTATACGTGCCTATGAAGTACATGCATTATTCAAAGACTAGAGGCAAATGCAGTACAGTCTACACTTTACCCTCTATCTGTTCTAATTGGACATGACAGATTAAGGTTTTCAAAGACAAATGGCCTTTTCCCTGCCCCTTCGGAATAAGCTTATCAACCCTAACACACACACACACACACACACACACACAAACACCACACATTGACATGATGTGTGAGACAATGTGACCGTAATGTTTTGTGCGGTAAAAGCACCGAATGTTCTGAAAAGGGATTACAGACCCTGCTTATGAGTTATAAGTTATGCATATTCAGTGCTAAAGGGAATCAAACCACATCTGACTGTTGCTTTTAGTGTCGTTACAGTTTGCACTTGTTCTTTTGGAATAAATGTTTTTCAGTAGGCATGCTGTTACTTGTGTATTTTAAAAATATAAAACTGTATGCACAAAGTTTCCCACATAAAACCTGCATGATCAGGCATAATAGTAGAATTGTGCAAATTTAAAATATTTTAACAATTTTAAGATTGTATTAGTCAGGATGTAAAAAAAAAATGATAATTTGTATATACACTACTATTCAAAATTTTAGAATCAGTAAGATTTTTGTTTAAAGAAATTAATACTTTTATTTATCCGAATTTTACGAGGTGGATAATTTTTACGATTTTTGCTATATCTTACATATTTTCCAGGTGGCCCAATTCATATGCATTTGTATGAATGACCTACCCTTGACCCCGCCCCTAAATTTACCAATCACGTTAGCCAGCTTCTAATCACTTGTAAAAATTGGTCGTGAGATAGCGTTGAATCAGCATATTAGAATAATTTCTGTAGGACCGTGAGACTGAAGACTGAAGTAATGATACTGAAAGTTCAGCTTAATGAATAAATTATTTAAAATATACATTTTATTTAAATTGTAAAAATATTTCACCATTACTTTTATATTTAATTTTTGATCAAGTAAATGCAGCAATGGTGAACTTTATTAAAAATCAAAGCAAAATAAATAAATACACAATAATAATCATAATCTTACCAACGCAAACATTTTGAACAGTAGTGTAAGATTTTTGTTGATCTAAAACGTGACTGCTTCACGATGACACAAGCAGTAGAAAGGCAAACTGTCATCATCATTGATTAATGCCACTCAGATGTCGGTCATAATTTTACCCAAAACCACAGCCGCAGTTCCTGGAGAACCACAGAGCACCTACCATGTAATTATCTAAATAAGACCAAGCCCACAGTGCAACGCTCATATATACGCACATCTGGTTAAATACATTAATGCTTTGTTCCCAGACAATTTCATACACTTGCAGCCATCATTTATTACCATTAACTGTGACAGTGAATTTCCCTAGCATCTGTAGAAAATGCAGACCTGTGCAGGCCTCCAACAGGAAGAGACCGTCACCAGTTCCACTTGCTCCCCTCTAAGTCATCTCACGACTAGAACGTAAAGTATACTCACCTAAAAATTACTAACCTCTGTGTTCCTGTTCCGATGTTCCCAGGACCCGCTCCATGGTTCCTGTTCTCCGTGTCCTGGATCTTGTAATGAGTCTCGTTCTCCCCTGGATGATCTGAAAAGAGAAACAAGCAAGTATCACTGAACTGGTTAATTCGCTACTGAAAGCACTAAAGGAATCTACTTACGTGGAGTTCTCCCTGGATCTTGTCTGCCCACAAACGATCTAAAGAAGGGAAGAAGGAGAGTCAGCGCCTTGTCTCCACATTCACGTAATTCCTTATCAAGAGGATTCGCTCACCTGGAAAATCCCTGCCACGAATCCTCCACACGAGCACCTTTGAGCACCTGCAAACCTGAGTACTTACCTTATCTGTTAATAAAAGAAGGTTTATGTTCTTCACTTACCTCTGTGTCTGAATCCTGACACCATTGATTTGTCTCAAAGTGCACAGAATTTTTTTCTAAAGGTATGTTTACAAAATCTACTTAAATGTCCTAATTGAACTAGGCCTAATCCTAGCTTAATCTAAACCCCATCTGTGAAACCAGGACTTCCAGTTATTATTCTCATGAAATAATAACAATCACTATTTAGTAATGACCTCTAACAAAGTATTAGAGTATTAACTAACATGACCAAACTATGTTGCAAAAATTTGATTTTCAATACAGCAAGCGTTTTGATAGCAGAACCACTGTGTTTACATTCGTCAGGTAATAAATCCATGAATATCTAGGTCTCTAAGATTTGAGATGGGATAGAAGAAAGTATTTTAACAGAAAAAAAAACACTTCACATCACTATAAGACTCCAATGTACAGGGATCTTATGATGATCTGAACTGACACACACATTTCAAGATGTAAACCTTCAAGAGATGATGAACACCCTTTACAAGCATTCTTTAACATCTCTCAGAAAGTCTCATGAAGATAAACTTCCATGATTTCCATTTCTGTGTGCTGTTTAGCAACATCAAGGCACTTTCACATGACGCACACACACAAAAAAATGCAGATTTCCATCCCCTCTGTCAGAACGCACAAAAAAGCCTTTCTTTTAAAGATGATCTCAAAGCCTCCTTACAGTAGGTGGCTTGTTAAATTGGTTTGCCAAATGTGAGGAATCTGTGATCAAAGTATGAAAACAAGAAACAAAAATATTACATCAAAAATAATAGTCTGACAAAATGACAGCCGAAAAGGTCATCTAAGTCAGAAGTCATAAAAATAATGCTGCATGTCTTGTTTACTCAGCTCCTTTTCCCATGAAATCAAAATGGAATTTGTGATGATTTGTGAATAAATCACATTGTCTTCATTTTACACCAATGTCATGGTTTCAGCATTCACGTAATCTACTCTATGTAGTTGTGGTCATTCCACCAACCTTTTAAATCTAATTACACTCCCAATGGCTAAAGACAGATTGCAGTTAATAGTTCAAAGTTATAGGTTCCCTGGCAGTGCTTTGCAATTTTGTGACAACTGCAGATTTCTTGAAAAAACACAACAATTTAGTTAACCGTTTAATGGTAGTGGAATATGTTACTGGCAGTTCTATGTCCCTTTAACTTCTAAAAAGTCTATTTACATGAACATCTAATAGTTTTCCGAATATTTTGTCTCCAGTCAAAATAAGCATCATAATATAAAACAACAACACAAATGTATGAATATCTCTACAAGGGTGACTAACACTGAAAATACTACAGCGATTATGAAAGGGGAAAAAATATTCTTACATGCCAAAATTTTCATACCAAAAACAATAAAGATAGAAAAAGTTGACAAATGACAATTTGAAATGTATTTACACAAGATTCACTTTTGTATTTTAGTGTTCTCTCTTGAATGGAGTCATTCTCATAAGAGTCTATAGTTCATAGTTAATGAGCAGAAAATGCAGACATGACCGCTCAGCTCTGGTTTAAAAAAAGATTGTTATCCTTATCTTTCCTGTAATATTTTGTAAGAATAATTAATGAAAATCTCTAATTTCATTTCACAGATGAGTAGGCGACAAAATGCTGGCTTGTGACAGTTTCTGTCAATATCTTTTTGATGCTATTGAGGATAATTTTCATGCTATCTCAAAAAAATGTCCTCGGATCACTGAAAGTGAATGCATAGTCAAGGTCCTTTGAGATTTAAGTTGTAAAAAAATAAGCAAAGAAAAAAAAAATATGTAAAAGAACATGCCAAATCCACTTGTTCCCCCAAGTAATAGCAAGGCTTTCTAGTTATCCTGGAATACCTCACTTTCTGAACCTGCAACAAATCACAATTTACCTCTCACAAATGTACATATGCACATTGTTCACAAACCTCCTCATACACACAGACAAGCAAGACCGTGTCCAATTTTCCTCCAAATCCTCCACGCTGTCTTCTCCAAAACCAGTGGAACTGAAGGCTTAGATAAGTCTAGATAAAAAGATATCCAGCGCTGGGTTTCATTAGTTTGCAACGTCAGGGTAAAAACTCGAGCTCATTTATGCACAAAACAAGAAATATTCCCTGGGTGAGTCAGTGGGGGGCCAGTGTAGCTCTCTCTTCCTGGGACCGCTTTAGTCAGAGTCATTTTTACACACACAGCTACACTCCTCATGGTGCTCCAGGGGGACATCCGTTAGAGTCTTTTGGAGTCCCCGACTCCCTGCCCTGTGTTTCAGCATCAGAACCTACACAAAAACAGACAAACATAGATACAGCAATAAACAAACAGACAAAATTATTCATGCACTTAAACGTAAAATCTTTACCATTTACACCCAATGGGTCTCATTTACCAACCATGTCCAAATCATGATTTACCTGGCACCTGACGCACAGCACGAGGATTCAACTTCTTTGATTGACCCTTGCGAGGCCTGTTCCATCCAAATGGAACCAGTTTTGGAAAACCTCTGTATGACCCTGGCCTGTACTGTAACTCAGTTTCAGAGTCTTCTTACATCCTAAGTCAACTTTGTGGAGAGCAACCATTCTAATTATCAAATCCTTAGAGTTCTTTACCATAAGGTGCCATGTTGAACATCCAGTGGCCAGTATGAGACAATTGTACTCAAAAGCACACATTCTAACTGCTCTATTACAAGATAACAATAAGTGTGGTTCTGTCAAGCAGACAAAAAGATGAACATGATGAATAGGACATATGGCTTTGAATGGTTAAACGATGTACAGCCATCGTCACTTAGGGTGTACTCACTTTTGTTGCCAGCTATTTTGACAATAATGGTTGTATGTCGAGTGATTTTCAAAGGACATTAAATACAAGCAGAACATTGACTACTCTAAAATATATCCAAGTTTCATTTCTATAGTATTGTCCCTTGAGTAGATATACTAAAATGTTTGCTGGAATGTGAGCGGTGTACTCATTTTTGTGAGATACTGTATATATATATATATATAAATTTAAATAAGTATATGTACTACGTGTAGTGTATACGTAGTACATATATATATACACACGTGTATACATGTATATGTATATGTACTATGTTCCAGCCTCCCATGACTATTAAGGACAAGCAGTTTTGAGAACAGATAGATTATATTATTAATTGTTAGAAACAATAAATTAAGTAAGTGGCCCTTTAATTAATTAGTATTACACCTCATTTGGGTTAGAGTTGCAGATCACATGCTGCCAAGACCTATATAAAGAGGTTTGATTTGGTAGTATATTATGATACTGTTTAATTGTTGGACATGCACTCATCATATTCTGAAAACATCATCACAATGACTTTAAGATATAAATAGCAGAAATGTGATGTGAGATGCATAGTTTTTATTCGTATAAGAAGTTATAAGTAAAATAAATCTTAAATGTGAATGTAGAGTGTAATGGAAGGCCTTTTGTTCTTTGCAATACCTCATGATATTTTTTGACCACCTTGACAGGTGAGCACTGGCAATCATAGCAGTTCTGAGAGCAGCATGCGCAGTTCCCTCCACAGCGCTTCACCAGCAGGCAGCTGGGCCAGAAGATGGCATCAGTCCTTTTCAGCTCCTCACGCAATGAGACAGAAAAGTTCCGTGGAGTGCAACTGTAAAGTCGAACCTCCTCACGAAGCAGGTTCAGGTCCACCATTCCTACGCAAACAACAGGTAAAAAATAATAGGCTAATAATAATTGTTCAAATGTTTCAATTGACTGAGTACTTCCAAATACAGGATATTTACCCCTGGATTTCTTTTGATGGAAGAACGATTTGCCCACCACCTGCCAGTTAGGCTTGTAGAGGTCCTCCAAGTCCACCTGCCAGCGATCTGGCTCCAGGTATTTCATCACCTCCTCCATTGTGCTGAAGCCAGCTACAGCTTCCCTCAGAACATCCACACTCTGCATCCATGCAGGCATCACTGCAGGGGTCTCGGGCTCTGACTTCCTCTGAACACACATACAAACAAGAAATCAGTGGTATGGCAGCCACTCCACAGGGAATTTTTCGTTTTTAACAGGTGATTTTAAAAGTGTTCTGCAGAGGTCTGGTTTATTTTTAGAATTGTTTAATGCTTTAATTTCACATGCTTAGCTGTGATGTGAGAAGAAACAAAGCAAAACCAAGGAAAATGACTTAAGAGTAGATTGAGGTGTGCATAATCTCTAATCAAGGAGTAACTGAAAATTACATACTATTGTATTGTGTATTTAGAATGCAGAAAATGCTAGTTGTGAAAATGGCCTTTGTAAGATAAGGGAATTGAAATCTTCAGTTTCTTTGATATAGCTTGGACAGCAAGAATATTTAAATTAAGATATGAAAATAAATGAGCTTTTGTATTACCAAATTATCAGTTAAAGGGTCATGAAACCCCCCTCTTTCAGCTCAAGTCTAGCTCACAATCTTTTTGAAAAATACAACTTAAATGGGCGTGGATAGTTGTGAGAAGAAGGGAGGGGAGTGGTATGGCCATCAATCTCATCGCCAATGTCCCATGCATATCGACTGTCACCAAAAAGCAGTGGCATAACGTTAGGAAATGCTAGATTTTTTTTTATATAGCTGGCAAAGTTAAAGTTTTATGAAATACACTGACACTTTATTATTGTCCTTTCAAAAGTAACTGAATGCCCTGGTACATATTAGCCAACAGAAATCATAATTATATTTAAAACATATGAATTTAGGCTACATGTATAATTATAATGTCATTATAAAATATATAGTGGTTTATATAGACACTATAAATGCATTAAAAAATGATTAATTTCCACTTTAAAAAAAATCATTCCGTGCAAAAGTACGAGCCCCCTGAACCGCCATAATAAAGATGGCTCTGCGAAGGTGGACGACTTTTCATTTTAGACACACACACACACACCTCTGAAGGGATAGAAAAGTCATTGGAACTTGGCACTGCATCACTCGGAAGAAGCAACTAGGATGATTTGTCAACAAGGCAAAGTCCACTCTCCACTTCTCGCAGAAAAATGTTTGCGGCACACACTACAATTTAAATGTGTCCATGGTTGATGGCAAACCAACCATCCAGAGCCAGAGTCTAGCCCTGGCAGCATCGGGGGGGGGGGGGGGGGGGGGGGGGGGGGGAAGATATTTAACCCACTTGGACTTTTGCACCACAAAAACATGATTGCCTCTCTCATCTACTACGCGATATCATAGTTTGACATGTCTGTCAGAAAGATCCACGTGGTGTCATGAATAATTAAGAGACAATGTCTTCTCATAGGATATGAAAACTCCATCTCATTAATAATTATGAAACACCGATGAGTCATCAAAGCACTCACAGTGCATGGCTACGTCACAGCCGGTGACATTGACACAATGAAGATTTTGAAGAAAAAGCAGAAAAAAAAAACTTGAATTTAACCATTTGAACCGTACTATTAAATCTAACAGATGCTAATATGGTCTTCAATGGTGTTCAACACACATACCTCTGTTAAAATCTCAGAAAATTTGGTTTGGGGTTTCATGACCCTTTAATAAGAGAATGCATGGTTTTGCGAGTTAACGATTGACATTGGCTTATCTACAGGATCAATTAACCCGTCCACCCTGTTTGAACTCGAACACACAATTAAAGAAGCAATGCTAATACCGATGGTGTTTGGCAACCTACAGGAAGCCACATTTCTGCACTCAGTTCAACTCTGCTCCACTGCCTGAGGCATCCGTGGCATCTGTCAGCATGTCCTTTTTCCAGAAGCTTAATTCAGGCAAACTAACATAATCCCCCTGTGAGTGACACGTCCAATGCCGCACTCTAAACCCAGGTAAAAAGTGAGGAGTGAGTTGGCATGGTTACCATTGTGTAAAAGGACATGGTGTCAATGGAAGGCCTGAGATTTCTACAATGATAAAAATTGCATTGATGCCACGAACAAAGTGTAATTAAGGTCACCAAGACAGACTGATTGAGAGCATCTGGGGCAAGCACTGGTAAAAATGTCTGACAGTACAAGAATACTGTATGTGGGCATTATGACAAGGAATGAAAAACCTTCTTTAGTACTTAGCTTGATGTGACATATTTTCTATATACCCAAACAATACTTATAAACCCACATGAATGTGAGGAGTAAAAGAATAGTTTTCTTCAAAATAAAACAAATATAACACGTTGTTTCATTGCCTTGTCATCATGCAAAAACAAACAGTTTAGTCAGATTTACAATAGTATGACCCTAATGAGCCAGTTATTTTTACTGTCCTTGGACTCAAGAACTCCCAAGTGACTTGTTTGTTTCATTATAATTAACATCTGACTTAATGAACCGCAAGTCACCATTACTTTCACTTGCGTCTGACGTGAACTAAATTGTGTTGTGTACTTTAATATATCTTTAGTCATAATTCACTAAAGATGTAAATCAACTGCTCTTGAACAACAGCAATAAACTATTTAAAAAAATGTGCAGTTACAATGACCTGCTAAAAACACGGACCATCGCCTAACTGGAAGCCAGTTTTCAACATTGAAGGACAGCTGAATGTAAAGGTCTCAAAAGCAGTTCACAATGACCTCTTCATTCAGCTGTCCTTCCATGCTGAAAACTGACTTCCAGTTTTGGCGCTGGTCAGTAGTGGGGAATGGAAACCATTAACAGCTTGTGAATGTAAGGCAATCTTTCAATCTGTCAAAGATCCTCTGAGCCTTGGTCTTTAAAGCCACAGCCAAACGTCCCTTCTGGATAAAACCACACTTGTGCAACTTCGCTAACAAGACTAGACATTTAGGACACTTTCAGACATAAAACACGGGATCATATATTGAAATGTAACATATTAAAAGAAAAAAAAGCATAAATCAGAGTCACATTTAAGGCACCTTTCCTCTTACATATCCCTCTTTTATATCATATTATTTTATAACAGATGCATTAATTTTAAGTTAAAATATTAGCTGAAAAATAATGGCCTCATTTATGTTCTGCAGCTTGACAACAAGATGTTTCAAATTGCTTGCAGGTTGTAGGGTTCTGTTAGACTACAAGGAAAATGGCTTAACAGATGGACATGAGTGCCCAGACTCTCATGTCTGCCAGTAGCCCGTCAGAACACACATGAGAGCAGTCAGTTCTGTAGAAAACCAAATAAAAGTGCAAAGGTCTCTCAAAAATGTGGGTGATTCACTGTGGACATTTTTGGGTGAAGGCCATGCTTGGTGGCATACCAATCATACACAGTGGTAACAAGAAGAGAATATAAATTTCCACATATCTAACTCTAAATTTTGAATGGGTATTGTATTTGAAATTATACACCTTATGCAACTCAATAATACTTGTGGTTGTCCTGAACAAATGCTGCTGAGAGGAAGGTCTGGCCAACAAAACCACAATCTACAATTACTTTAAAAACAAGTGTCAAATATAAATACAAAGCTTCTTATATACAGTACAAGTCCATATGGTTTTCACACTGCATGTCAACCTTTTGAAGAGAAGCTGTTGCCAATTTAAAATGGTTTACAAAAAAAAGTTTTTGCCTATTCAAACCTGTCACTCTGCTTGGTAAGTGATGCTGCATGGTATGAACAATATATAATCGGCCACCTTATATCATCTTCTTGTACATCTAGTCAGAACACAGCAGGGGAGTGGAGAGTTCACAATAACAGCTTGTGATGCCATCCACTGAGGAAATCCTTTTCTATGGTGAAGAACTTTTATGTCAGACTTGTTCAGGCATTGCAAAGTTAATGGTCTGAAGAAGAAAGATTCTCATGAATTGGAGTTCAGTGTGGCTTTATAAAGGCACAGAGCCAATGCCTTGGCCGGGTTTTTTTTTTTTCCTTTCTTTTCTGCAGATCTCCTGCACCCCCTGCAGTACCTGCTTGCCCCCCTTTGGTGGGCACATTGAGAACCTCTGCTGTAGCAGATCTAGGCTAGTAGGAAGTTTCAGAGGAACTTAATTTAAATTATTTTATAATGTTTCCTGAGGTGCACTTATGTTAGAATGATTTTTACATAAAAATGGTCATTATTTAGAAATAAAAGCCATTTTCCACCCTGATTTCAGCCCTCTGATTTGAACTCCCTGTTGAAAGTGGTGTGTCTGCTGTGAGACTTCAATGTAAACGCCCACTGCTGATTGGCTAGCATCTTGCATATGAAATGAGTATTACACATAGAACTCTCGAAAACTGTCAAGATTAACAAATTATGAAAAGTGTTTATTATAGCATTGTACTTAGATCTAAAAGGTTGCAGCAATGAGTAGCCAATGACAGACAGTCTGTTGAGCGCAAGATAGCTGCACTTTTACAAATGCTGTCATCATAACTAATGGTTCAAAAATGAGATAAACAGCATGTGTAGACGTCATTGATTATAACAGTAACAATTAAAGTTGCTCTAAGCGACTTCTTGTTGACGTTTAAAGTATTTTCAAACAAAACGGACATTCAAACACTACTGTTTGCAAAGCCTGTGCCAAAATGCCACTGATTTATCAAAGAATCCACAGTGAAACGTCCTGAACAAACTAATAAGGCACTAAGATATTCACATTGCTGAAAATAAACACTTTCCTAACATTAGGACCCTTTAGAAGGTAATGTTATTTTAGTAGAGTGATCCTGGATTTCTTTTATCTTCACATCCCACTAACAACCTAGTTCCTGACTCTCGCGAGAATCACAAAACATTTCTTATTTCCAGAGCTAGGTGCTGTTTTAATGACCTCTTACCTCAAACCCTTACCAGTTCCCAAAATCTCTACCTGAGAATCGCAGCTGGGGCTTATTTTCCCCCTTCTCTTGGTGGAAGTGGTGAAGGGGAGTTATTGCTTGTTTAAACAAAAAGTGCAGAGCTGCCCCCGAGATCCCAAGTTTCCAGTAGCTGAGGTTGACCACAGAGAAACAGAATTCGGCTGTTCCAACATGGCAGCCCCTTGCCACGGTGTACAAAGCCAAAAGCCAGCCAGCTACAGTAGGCCACTCATTTCCCTAAATTGTGTCATAAATGGGACTAAATGCAGAACTTTAAAGCAGCATACGGTATCTGAAGTAAACATTATTTAGCAAAGCATCAAGGGACAGCAACATAAATAAAACTGAGTTATAAACACCAACACCATATAACAACACCATTAAGTGTCTTACGAGAAGTGCACTGGATTTGGGAGGTGAAGCAAATTAACACTTCCACAATGCATAGTGTTGCTCAACAGACTTTGCAGATGTTGTCTATGCACAAACAGCAACATTACACACTAACTAAAGTTAGAAAAGTGAAATCATGATCAACCACCCCTTTAAGGCATGCTACCAGGGAGAAGCTGACATTAACAGCACTGAAGATAAATAACTAAAGGCTCTTTTAAGCATTTAGGAGCTAGAAAAGGAGTTTCATGAAATTGTAATTACCTGTCATTTGACAATGTATCACAAGACACATGCTCACAAAATTGACATGCTGAAATGGATGGATGAATATTTATAGGACTGCCAAACAAAGTTTCATTAAAGTGAATGTGACTTATTTTTGGTTTGTCGAAAATCTTATGCCACACACTTTCAGAAATTTTATGAGAACACAACATTTCAAACTCTTTGATGCACACAGATAGACAATGCTCTACAACAACTGTTCACAAGGCTCCTAAATACAAATGTTTGGTGAGCAAGAAAACAAAAACTGCGCACACTGTGAGTCAGGGCTGAAGGAGTCAGTGTTGGAATTGTAGGTTCCAGCTTGACATCCTCCTCCACAAACACTATAAATAAACCTTGATTCAGCCACACCTTCTCTGATGCGAGCTCTGTGTCCAGAAACCAGCCATAACACACCACCTTCTCTGCAATAATAGAGCATTGCTAAAAGAAAAACACCACCTATAAAGAGAGAATATACTCATTTACACAACATTTTACATACAAACATACCTAATCTTATATCTGAAAGCCAAAAATGAAAATGTAATATAGGAGGAAACCCCCTAAAAATAGCGAAACTAAAAGTACAATTTTTCACCATGCCATTTTTCAGGAGATCTCCTTAAAGCCACACCATTACACAACCTCTATAGGACATCAGCACTGAAGCCAGACACTAAATTACATTTATACCACAGAGAAGGCTGGAAAACAGGCTCTTAATCGCTGGCCATAAAAGCCATAAGTGTGATCCCCCTGTGGTTGGAATACACCGTCCGGTCCCCATTCTTAAAAAGTCTCAGTCAACTCAGTCATTGTGGGGATTAAGCATTAAGTTGTATTGACATGATACATCTTGTTCCTTAATGTCACATGGCAAACTAAAATTAGTTACTAATAATGTGTGATATGAATTACATTTACACTGCCATTCAAACGTTTAGCATCAGAAAGATTTTTAAATCTCTTATGCTCACCACGGGTGGATTTATTTAACTGGGAAATACAGTGAAAAAAAACAATAAAATAATAGTTACTTTTAAATATATTTTCAGTTACTCCAGGCTGATTTACTGCTCAAGAAACATTTCTTCTTATTCAGTTCAATCATCATTCGGCTCTCAAAAAAGCAGAAAAGCAGGTCCGTTCTGAAAAAGACTTGCATATCCGCATCAGCACTTTCAATGAAAAAGTACTTTGAGTTCAGAAGAAAATGGCATATGGAAGTGACATATGCCTTTTTCTTTGCCTTCTAATCAACCACAGCTGCATTTGTCCTGTCTAATTTTGGTGCCATATCTTACCACTATCAACACTACAATAATTACATTTCAGCGGAATAGATGCAGCCATTATCTACCAAAAAGAGATAAAGAACACCTTTGTTCACTGGAATACAATGAGAGCAAATTTCGCGCAACGTAGAAAAGCGTTCAGACATGCTCTGAAGGCTCAGTAAACAAATGCAAGGGAAAGTGGAGTCATAAAACTTTGACAGGCATCACACATCAAAGCCAAGCATGTCTATTAAATCATTTCAGGGGAATAATCCTTTTCAAATGTGCCGTGTGACGCCTGTCAGGGTGTAAATTAAAGGGAGGAAACTGAACCACAGCCAAGGTGGAAAACACCGTAGCACGCCCCGCTGTGGTTTTCACCACCACATAAAGTGAAACATTGAGGAGAAGGTCTCTGAGGTAGGAATACGATTAGAACTTGAAATTTTCTACTTGGTAACCGCCATCTAAGGTTGCCAGGTCATTTCAGAGGAAGGGGATGGCGATTAGAGCAACAAATGCATTGTAAAAAAATGTGTTTTTATTTAATGTTTTGGCCCCAGATTTTTCAAGTACGTCTCTCTTCAATTATTTTATTTCTATCCAACAAACCTCACTGTATTTCTCATAAACAACTAATTACTTTTGCACACTGTGTATTTAAGTCAATCAGGTGTACAGATAATTAGGGCCATTAGGGATTAACAATGCCGGCCATTTCAATAAATGTTGCTTAAGCATTACATAAAGAACAACAAGGTGACTGAGTCCTTACCTGTTGAAGCAAAGTGTAACGGATGCAGAATCCCGGTTCTGAGGGAAAGTATTCATCAGAGACGAAGCGGATCAGGAACTGGTTCCCCTTGGATATCTGGGGCCCTGGAACCATCTGTGAGCCACACCAACGACCCAACACTATCCCTCCAACAGGCTCCTCCACCTCCACATAGTCATACCTACAACGGCAAACACACCGATTTACTACAAAGATTAATAAATCACTGGCATTCAGGTCCTGTTTACACCTGGTATTAACATCCATCTGTGTTATTTTAGTATAATTGAGACCATGATCCTTTTTGAGATACTGTTTTTATTATTTTAACCTTTTTTTACATTTTAATTTTAGTTCAAGTTTTTGTACTTTTGTTGTGTTTTTTTTTGTCATTCATTTATTACATTTCTGTGTAGTAATGAATTTGTTTTTCAGACTTAATTTATTACATCAATAAATCCAGCACCATGTCAATCCTGTTGACCACCAGGCAACTTCTGTAATGTGCCTGGAAGTGGGGAAACAGCTAGCAAGAGATGATTTGAGGGGAGGTTGACACTGCTTTGGTCACAACGATATAGTTAATTCATCATTGTACATTATCATCGAGTGTGAGGGAAGGCTATGAGACATCTAAAATGTAGGTCTAATGCTTTGAAGGCCTACACAGGGAACTATGCCAATTAAGCCATTTACAGACACTATTACACAGGCATTTAAACAAAGGTAACGAGTAAAGATGGGAAAAGTAAAGGGGAAAAACAGAAAGAGCATACTGAGAGAAAAAATTGAGCTAATAAGCTTGTGAGAAAGTGAAGAGTGAATAAGATTAAATGAGGACTACAGACATGTAAGCTCATAAATTATATTTATCTCTATTTGATCTCAAGCTAATATGCTAACGGATTAGGCTTTTCATAAACTACAATAGCTGTGACCTAGAAATCTATTCTCACAAGCATTCAATGAACTGAATAAGCTATAAACCGAAGCATGGCTAAATGTATTATCTCAATCACCCAGATGGCACTGCAGTCCACAGAGAACATGAGAGTTAAATTTATCTGTTATTATGATGTCTAAAAACATTGGATTCTGGGATTACACGGCTATCCAAAAATCGCAACAAAGCAACTGAATGATTGTTTTGCATCTACTTCGGGGGAAATCACACCTAATCATGTGATGAAAAAAGAAGAAAAAATACTCCTAAAATGGTACAGATTTGACTGGTAATACAGTAACTTTGTTACGTACTGTACCTCTATACAAAAGTACCCACACAGCAAATTCACATTGACACATGGGGAAACTGTCTAAGAAAGAAGAGCACCTGCTGAAATAATTGCATCATTAATTTAAACTGTCTGTTAACTGTTTTAGCACTCTGTTCACTAATGGAATTATGTTAATGATGCAAAGATGTTCGCAAAATTGTTGTTTTCTCAAAATGACTACAATTTACAGAAAGGCAAACTTACAAATTGGACACCAAGCTACATATTCACAGACAGGCTCATGCAAGTTTGTATAGTGAAAAAAAGAAAAAGAAATCTGTATTGCGTACAATCTACCTCTCTCTATAATTTATACTCACACACCTGGTTGGATTGTGCAAATTCCAAAGCAGTGTAACTTACTGTAAGTGATTTCACCCCTAATGTCTCTCATGGCCCTCTTTTGGGCTCTAAATTACAGTCTTTTGATGCAACTTGGCCTGAACACAGTGGCCTGAGCATTTTTTTTAATAAAAGAAAGAAGAAACAGGAGCATTTGTATTATCCCTGCCTGCATGACCTCAATGCTCCAGCAGTGTTCAATAAAGGCTGGTTTCAGTCGCCGGCTTGCAGCAGCCAAAGCCTAGTAGTAATAATTTGATTGGACAGAAATACTTAACCAATTGTCCATGTCCCAGCACAACTGTTTGGCTTTCTGGAGTCATTGTTTCACCTCTCCCCAGCCTGACACTAATGATTCAAACCACATTCATTAAAAACACCACAGGTCATCACGCATTGCACACACACACACAAAAAAAAAAACACTTGTTGAACGTTGAGTCAATGAACGTTGAACAACTGGAATTCTGACACACAATCGGATACTTATATAAATATACATTACAATAAATCCAACAAACAAGTGTCCATACATCAAGCATTAACTTCTGAATATAACATACTATCAACATTTTTCTATGCCCATGATTCTTTTCTACCTCAAAAAGACCATAAAGCAGAGGGGTTTGTCTCGTTCCCAATGACAATTTAGGCAGATGGCTCATCAATAATGTAATGTGATTCACTATTACCAGGTTTACATGCATACATTTACTCCACTGAAGCTCAAGTAGGACAGAAGCATGAAAGAGCAGCAGGTATCTTTTAGAAAATATGGCTGGCATGACATCAGAAAACAAGTACTGGGTGTTTCAAGTCATTTCTAACACTGGAATGTTGAAACTGAGTGCTTAAAAAACAAGGCACAATGAGGTTTCGGTTAATAAATTAAGGTAAAAAGAGTAAGTAATCGCATTAAACGTGCCATGTGTAAAAATTGTGGTTAAAATATCCCAAAAATGAGCTACACGCATCAAAAGAATGAGAGAAAATTAAGGTTGATAATGTCATTAAAAAAAATGACAAGTTATTGTGCTACAGAGATATTAACCTGAAATGGCGTGCTAAATTACTAGCCCCGGCCCGGCAGGTGTCATAATATCAGTTTCGGCCATGGGAGGCGGTATACAGGCGGGCAACATAACCACCAGCCAATGTGCAATACACAAATAACTCGCACGGCTTGTGAGTGTCATAGATGTGCTTGAACCTGATGTCAATCGTGTGGAAAGTACAGCCCACTACTACATTTCAGTTCAGGGAAGAGTTCAAAAAATGATTGGTCGATATTATGCCTGAGGAATACATTTTGGTAAGTTGTAGCATACTGTATCTTTCAACAGTGTTCGTGTTCTTTTTCGTGTTCTTTTATGTGCGAGGGAGAGCGAGCAAGACAGCGCTCGCTCGTGTTGTTTGAAGACGTGAGAGTGTGCACGCGTGGCCGCAGCACGACGCACTTTCTTGAGGTATAATGCCCCTATCTGGTATGGACTATGAATTATGATTTGATTTTTTTTTGACACATGGCACCTTTAAGGAATTTGTGTTATAGATTATTGTGAAAGATATTATTAAAGATACACTATGTTCAAAAGTTTGGGGTCGGTAAGGCTGTTTTTGAAAGTCTTATGCGCTTAGGTTGCATTTATTTGATCAAATATACAGTATAGTAACATTGCTAAATATTACAGTGTAAAATAACTTTCTTCTTTTATACATTTTCTGTTTTATTGAGTACAATTGATTTGATCCTGTTAAAGGTAAAGCTGAATTTTCAGTATCATTACTCCAGTCTTCAGTGTTACATGATCCTCCAGAAATCATTCTAATATGCTGATTTGAAACATTTCTGATTATTATCAAAGGTTGAAAATTTGTGGAAACAAATTTTGTCAGGTTTCTTACAGGAATCGATCAACATAAACCTCAATGACAAATATTCATGTACATTAAAAAGGGTACTGTTGATCACAATTCAAATTCCTAATTGTTGTGTTTTTTTTGTGTGTCCTTTCAACACACTTCAGCTTTTCATAGAAGACAGAACCAACATTGTAAATTTCCTAAGCAGTACAGAAAATTTGGCCCAGTTTTCTTATCGGTCTGAACAAACACACAGAATGATGAGAGCTGTCTGTGGTGGCCTGTCGGCTCTGGGCTGGGCTTTGCTGGAGGCAGCGTGATAGGATTCAGCATGCAGCTTTATTACAGTTTATTCCAGCCCAGTTGCTTTGATTCGATCCAAACAGAAGGGGCTTTTTTATTCATTAACTGGCATTAGATCATCATACCAATGTGTATTAATGCCTTTAAAGTATTTATAACAGCCATATATTGAAAAGCAGAAAAGGAGGACTGCAATGACAGTGCATGGTGAATACAGTATGTGTGTGTGTGTGTGGGTGGGGGGGGGGGGGATCAGGGTGGTGGGGGTGTGGGATAGTGCCTTTGGTGATTATGTATGTGAAAGTTGTGAACGAGTGCATGTGTGTCCAGTAATGCCTTTAATAATTTATTGCTGGTGAAATAATACAGACCAGGTCACTACATGTCTGGTAGGTCGGTATGAAAAACATATGCATGAACACAGATGAAAAACACACACACAAACTCTTTCCAGGTCAAATACATGGCGACTCGTGTCAAAAATCCAACTCCAACCCTACACAATCCTCAAGGCCACAGCTACTGGTTTAAACAAAGGACAAGCAGGCACTAATTAATAGCATCAATGTGGCCGACTAGGAAAGGGTTCTGTTATGTTCACATATCGGTACGATATGTTTATGAGCAGGGAATAAATCATATTTATAATGTAAAATCAATATGAAAAAAAAAAAAATCTATGGATACAGTTTACGTCATACACATTCCTGGTCTTATTGCTAGCCTTCTTAATCCATATAAAATAACATTGCTTTCCTGCTGACATCTCACTTAATCCAAGAGTAGCATTCCATCATACACAATTTTACACTGACGTTTTACCATCCAACCAATTCCCAATGGATAAAGCACATTCCTTCACATTGAATAGAAAAAAAATGTCACATTAGGAAAGTAAAATGGGTTCCGAATGGCAGTTTGTTGAATTTATAAGGTATAAGACTAAAATCTTATTGATCTATTGAAGATGACCTGATTTTAAGTCTTATTGATCTTATGAGACTTTTAAAAAAGAAAAAAAAAGGGGTCCATTAACCGAAACAGTGTTAATGTGCCGTTAACAAGACACTCGGATATACACACTGCTGGCAAGACTCCAGAGTTCCCTTTTGAATGGGAACTCGCACTGTCTTAGGACGCTAATGGGGAATGTCCCCAATTTTTATTGTCTTCCAGAGCTGTTTGCTTTGTGACGTGTCTAAGGCAGTAATATGCCTTATTCACGGCAGCGCCATCTTTGATTTTTAATGAGAATGAAAGCGAGGCTGTGAGGGATAGACATACATCTCTTCAATGGGCCGTACTGTTATTTAACGTGTTTTCAGATTGTTCTGTTTATGAAACACTGGAAAAAATATCTTTCCAAGAAATTTCAGTTGACAAAAAAACTCCCGACAATGTAAGCTGTGAAAAAATCGTCAGTAATTTGAGCTTTATTCAGCTTTTTACAGCGGATGCCATTGGAAACACGGTAAGTCTATCCCTCACAGCCTCACTCTCAAACCTGTCATGGCGCTGCTCTGAATAAGGTCTATGGCAGCTAAAGCTTTCAGGAACTTTGTACATATGCGTCAGCTCTATCTGATCCCTGATGATACACACGATCTGTGCATGATATGATCGGTGAGGAGCATTGCTCAGTCCTCAAGGGGACTGCATGCCAATAAGAGTTGCAAGAGTTTCACTATGAAAAAACTCTACTCTCATTGTCCCTTTTTTCAAGGGAATTGGGATAATCATCTGTGCCCCGTGGATCAGGACCTGCTGCAAATAAGACGAATAGGAGACTGAGATCATGGGGCTCCCAGATGGAGCTTGAGAAAGGTAGGACTATTTCTCATTCTTTAGTGCCCTTCTCAGGGAAACAAGCTTACATTCATAACCAAAGACAGTTTGCTGATAAGCATGTATGAAAACACATTATCTATTTGATTATTAACAATAATTAAACATACTGATTTACTTGTTAAGTACATTAGCACGGTCACAAATCACTTCATATGAGACTTGCAGACAACAAGGAACCTTTCACAGGTTGCGTCCACAAGTCAAGAGGATATGAAGACAGAATATGCTAGAAAAAACACATTATTGTTATGTTTTATCAATAACTGGCAGAGGCCTATAAAAAATTTTTCCACATGAAACCACCAGCTATGGGAAGGTCATCATCAAGATTCTGGGAAGTAAAAATGCACAGATGTGCACGTCTACAATCGATTGCACCATAAAGCAAAACAGAGGCATGGACAGAGGCCTGGAAGGAAGGAAGGAAAGCTAGCCTATAATTGAAAGGGTCTTTAATGTGGATTGGCTAGCTGTGCTGTGTTTGAGTGTACGTCTGGTTTAGTATGCGCCTCCAGAATCTCAAACAGATGCTATGGAGTTACATAGGAGACTTGGAACTAAATATGCACAAAGCAGAAAGGCCTGTTCTTTATGTCACCGTATCAGTCATGGAGAAAATAAATATATAACAGAACATAATCACTTTAGGGGTGGGCTTTTCATTATTCATCAGGCTTCTTGCAGCACAGCCAATCTCCCAAATGGCCTCCTTTCGACTCTAAATCTTAACAAATGGACGTGGTCACAACAAGCACATACATCTCCACTGTAATCCCCCCTCCCACCCCACACACACTTATACTGCTTCATTGTATATGGGTGCTTTATCTTCCATCTGACCCTGTCAAGAGAGTGCAATGGATGCCTGATGCTGCTTGTTTAGTAGCGCTGATCTGTCGCATGAAAGGAAACGCTCAGGGAATTTTTCAAGCTCTCAAATCTTCTAAATCACCACCTCCCTAGAGTTTCGGTCTAGCCTTGATGCTATATTGATACCCCTCCTGTTTAAATCAACTGCCAGCTTTGGCTTGTCCTAGATTGTCACAGCCCCGAAGAATTAAACAAAAAAAATCAGTTTCATTTGTCAGGTACCACAGAAAATATTTTGAAATGTAAAATTAAAAGTAAGTGCTGAATCCATAAGAGTCATAATGATTAAAAAAAAAAATCACAAATTAAAACAATACTTTTATTTTTTTCCAAATGAACACCCACATTCATTAATAGATAATATTGCTCTAGACTATAGGTCATTATGTTCAAAGATATGGAAATGGATAAATTATTTGTTTTTGTAATGTCTAGTCTACGCAATGATTTACTAATTTTTAACAAAGTCTAGAGTATTTTTTATTTACCTTCCCCCCCCTCTTTCTTCTATGCTTTTTACATGTTAAGATAATGTTTTTGGCCCTGTTTACACGATGGGAAAACGCAGATATTTCCCTGCGGTTTGGCCTCTCATTGACACGAAAACCCAGTTTTTATCACAGAAAACGATTATTTCTGAAAAACTCCGGCCAAAGTGGAGATTTCTGAAAACACCGGTTATGTGTTGTTGTGTCAACTGGGAGAAACTTGTGAGGATTCTGATTGGCTTGCATGGCTTTATCCTTTCCCCCTACACTGCCGCCCATAGGTTTGGCATAGATATGATGGCGCTCGACGGCGAATTTATGCGGGTGTGTGCACGATGTTATTGTTGAAAACATAGAGGGGGAAAATATTTGTTTCTCTAAATACCTGGCTTTGTTTAAACGTGGCCTTTCTCTAATTGTCCATGTGAGGTCTAGCAAGTGACCAAAGGGTCAGAGTCTCTTACTTGCAAATGTCGTCTTCGGCGTCCTCCAGGCCAAAGCGCGGATCAAAGGTCAGCTGGATCCTGGAACTTTCTGTGACTGCCACCAGCCGCCACACTATAACTGTATTCCGGGGATATGTGTTGGGGAATTCAGGACTTTGAATAATTCCATCCCCGGTAACACTGAGGACCTTCTCGTGTCGAGACTCATGCACTCCTTCAGAAAAGAAAGAAGAAAGGTTTATTAGTACATTTTTGAACCTGCATAACTCACCAGAGCAGAGAAATAATGTCACAGTCATATGTCAATAGTTCTTATTACAGTGATAGTCCTATAGTCCAAATTAACATCAAACTGGATTTAGCTTCTAATGCATCACAAATAATATGGATTAAGTGGTGCACTGTGTGAATACTAAATAATTGATCACACAAAGCAAGATGAACCAAGCTCTGTTTTTTTATTGAGCATTGATTGACTGCAAACCTGATAATCACATTAAGGGGGTGATAAAAGAGAACCTATGGAAATGATCATGCAATATCAATACCATAAAACCAGTAGAATGATGTTCTACTATTTGCTAACATAGCATACGCTTAATGAACATCTGTGTATCAAAGCATATTGCGCTTTGATGTTGCTTCACCATAATAATTTTCAACTATAGATCAAGAAAATAACGATTTATCAGTAGCTATAAAATGTTATAGTGACAAGACAGTTGGAAATGGCATTCCTAATTGTGACAGTCAGATAAGAATTAAAGCTGGATTGAAAAACATTGTTTGGGTGGTGGAAACTTGTGACAGCTACCAAGTTGTTCAGAAACAATCAATTGTAGTTCTTAGAGCTCCGATAGTTTAACAGTTTAGAGAAATGCAAGGTGAAGAAAAGTACTTTTGAGCTCAGTGATTCTGATTCTGCAGGACAATAGAGGTATGCCAAAACGTCAGTGGTGTTTAAAGCTCAAAAATGATTACACACCGATTAACTTGCTACTGTTATGACAAGATTTAGTTGTTCCTCCCTAGAGGAAAAAATAATTGCTTCTTTAATAAAGCACAAATAATGATAAACAAAAATCTTTACCTCTACCTTTGCCAGGGAATGAAAATGAGCTTGTAGAACTTCCAACATGCTTTCACTTGAAACATGATTCTTAACTCTTAATCCACATTTCACACTGTTACTCTGGGTTCGTAATTTATCCAGTAATAGTCAAGATTCAATCTCACACTCTGCATTTGTAAACGCTGAGTTAATGTGCTTATTTACATATTAATGAGGTTAAACACATTGATTGGAGGATTGGAAGTACATACATGCAACAAGCCCACAATCGGTTCTAAAAACCACTTGCCCATCACTGCAAATACATATTCCCACTTGTTAAGTCTGGTCATTTGCTATAATTGTTCAACAATAATGATTTCATTCAGACACAAACTCAAAAAAACTGTGAATGTACAAAAGAGAATAAGAAAACCACTGAAGTGTTTGATTGGTTGCACGTCAAAGTGTTTCACATTGTATAATCTTACCATTCAGCTTTCACATTCCAGGGTCCAAAGAAGTATGAATTACTGGCTAAGCTAGAGTAACAACAAGTCTGTACCCAAGTTTTAAATGGACGTTAAAGCTAATATTTCTACATGTGCTGATGCACTTTTGCCAACATTTCACAACAGTTACATCACAGCAAAAAGAACTAATAAAGAACCAGCCAGAGAATATTTGTTTCCAAATAGGTAGAAATGATTCTTAGATGCTTGCTTCCTTTCCAATAAATTGTTATTGAATTCTGAAAATGGGTTGAAATATCTTACCCTGTTGTTGTACTACGTTCAGAAAAGATGTTTGATGCAAACAGACAGCTGTTGAAATGCAAAACCATTGCTGGTTTTACAGGCCTGTCACATTCAAAGCCCACCCAAGGGAAATGCACACAGCTTTTCTTTCACACTCCAATCCTCGAACACACACACACACCTCTATCAAGTTGTGTGGCAAAGCCAGTACCAATATGTATCCTGATCTGTTAAGTTGATGATACAAGATCTGTAATACTCTTTCCTGTCTTTCAGAATTAAGCAGCAACAGCAGAACTATTCCCCTTTAAAAGTAAGACAAAAAAACACACACACACACCATTTTCTACGCTGCATTTCCAGGTATCAATAAATAATGAATGAGCAACTATCAAATGCCATTGTTTCCTTCCAAGCAAGGGATAATTATCTTGTTAGCTCACTGGGGACACGTTGACTTTCACTCTATAAACAAAAATATTCATCACAAAATCTTTTGTATTTTAACAGAAGAAATAAAAGGTAAACAGGTTTGGAAATGAGAGTAAATGAGAGTCACTTTGGGTGTACTCACCTTTTTTTGGACAATAATGGCTGTATGTTGACTTATTTTCAGAGTACATTAAATATATACTGCTATACAAGCAGCAAATTGACTACTCTAAAATAAAAGTCTAATTTCTATATTATTGTCCCTTGAGAAGATATACTAAAATGTTTGCTGGAATGTAACATACTGTACATACGTATTGGCAAATTACTTATTTATCCCTCCACAGTCTGGATGACAGGTCCCATCACAAGCAGCAGTTAATGCTGAATGATGTTTCAGGAGTCACTGGAAGAGTAATGACAGAACCAATGGGGTTTTGGAAAAGTTCTGGGGAAAAGCTTTAACCCCAGAGGTGTGTCAGCAACCACAAGAGATAGAAATCTGATCACTCTGACATCCATTACTGAGGGAAGGAGCAGAACAGCGAGAGAGATAAAAAAGAATCTGTTTAGATCATCAAAATTCAATGTTTGACTAAGACTCTGTGTGACTTGTTTATAATAGGCAGGAGGAAAAATTTAGAGTAGAAGAAAGACGACAACTGATATAATTTCTCTCTGTAAACATGACAGAGGCTGCTTTGATGTCTCTTTCTCATGTTGTGATTAAATGCACTCTGGGGAGGAGATGTGAAAGACAATACACAAATCACTTTTATACAGACAAACTTTGTGCAAGTCCCAAAGAAAAAAAAAAGAGAAAAACACCAAAGTACACCAAATTTGCGCTCGACAAGCAGAAACCTGGAATGCCCCGCAAACTATTGCCTCTAAGAATAGACCCCTTTGTCAATGTTAGGTAGGCAAAGCAAGATCGCTCATGCTCTCCGGAGTTGAGGAGCATTTTGTGTGAAAGATATCCAAACAAAAGAGCCTGAGGCCCGTGGAACAGTGTTGAACACCTCAGATCTGTTTGCAACACAAGCCCAAACCCTTTATGGATTCAGTTATATAAACAGATCAGAGTTGGCTACAGCTGCCAAGGTCTTTGAAGTCTCTTAAAACGAGAAAAGGCCTTTTCTCAGCATGTTGCAGCATTTGCCCAGCTGACTGACAGCTTCTTGTCAAGCTCTGTATTAATGTTTATAATTCTCGTAAGTTTCTGGTGTTAAGGCAGGCCTTCTATTGTTGAGGCATATGATTGTAAGCTGCACTCCTGTTCTCAAAATGCTAATGCATGTAACAGGAGCAGATGTAGCTGGTCTCTTACTGGAAAAGACATGGATCATCAGTGTCATGGGCTTCAGTCAGCTTGGCATCATTCAGTTAAATTAAGAAAAGCAATCCAATTCAGAATAACAATTTATTTCCAAATAAATGTTTCAGTTTCAAAGTGGCCAACAGGATGCAACATTTATTAAATATACATTAACATTTAACTTACCAAGTTATCGGCAAACAACTTTGTGGAGAATATGTGAGTGACAAATTCACATCCAGAATATGACCTGATACATGATCTAATTGTTTTGTTGGAAAATCCTCTATTGTGTGACTGCACTTAAATCCAACTCATAAAAACTCTGTCAATCCTATTCAAATAAAATTTCCTGAGCTGTTTGGTCAATTGCAGGGCCCATCTTCCCTCATTAAACGAATGGTAACACTTTATTTTATTTTATGGTGTCCATGATACAGTGCAATTACTTAATTACTTAGTAGACATTGTAATATGTAACAAAATGTAATTAACATGCAAGTTATGGAACAGCCTGTACAAACAGATTGTAATTACACTCATGTATTAGGCAGCTACTGTTACACATGTAACAGGCCGCTACTGTTACGCAGAGTTGGTTACATACGTGTTACCGATGTAATAAGTACTTAAATATATTATTAAGGTAAAAAAGCCTGCAGTTACACATGGTCATTTTGTACCTTCTAAATCAAAGTTGTACTTAAGGTATGTAGATGCACATGAAGTGCACTTATCCATCTGGATTAACCCTCTAGTTTACACCTTAAATACATGCAGTAGCTTCTTCTAATCTGAATTAGGCCTAACTCCCTCGTTCACAACATAAACACATGCGGTATCTTCCTAATTACATTGCAATTACATAATATTACACAGGGATAAGCTTAAAGTGCATCAGGATTGTACTTAAGTGTACTTCATGTGTATAAGGTATGTAGATACAGTACACATGAAGTACACTTAAGTACAATCTTGATACACTATTTTAGAAGATACAAAATGACCATGTGTAACTACAGGCTTTTGTCAACATTAAGTACTTGTTACATTGAGTAGTACAACTTTCACAACTTTGTACAACC
The DNA here is from genome assembly GCA_038021265.1 of Cyprinella venusta. Lineage (NCBI taxonomy): Eukaryota > Metazoa > Chordata > Actinopteri > Cypriniformes > Leuciscidae > Cyprinella > Cyprinella venusta. Next base: position 13,343,680 of record CM075873.1, on the reverse strand, counting down.
CTGCTTTTTGTAAAATCAATTTTACTGAATTCCGCACCTCAAAACTCCAACATTGTGCGGTTTCAGTATATCACAATGAGACTACTGACCAAAGAATCATAAAAAGCCTGTTCTCCATTAAGATTTTCCATTAAAAAAACAGAAAGACGACCCCATCGCTTGCAGCATAAATTACGTCTGATCCTTAAATAAGGAACAGTGCGTTTTACAATCATTTTAATGAATGAGCTCTTAAAACAGAACAGGGTGATTATAAACCGCAGCATGCCTCCGAGAAACTATCCGGACATAATTTCTTGGGGGAAAAAAGTTTAAACAATGTGTGAGGAATTTCGCTAGGTTAACCGCTTAATACAAAATATAAGGGACAGGGAAACTTAAGTTTTGTAATGCTTGTTCAATCGTTACTGTATTTGTGCACTTCATGTAGGGTGTTTGAAGTCATCAGATACTGAACCTCAGCATTGTCAATAAAACTTGCCTTGTTTGATTTTTGATATTTAGGCTTAGTAGGGATTGAGAGAGGTTCTGTGTCTGCTTTGAGATGACCTCATCTCTGGGTTAAATAATGTCATATAATGATCAGAGGCTGGCCCCTTGGGTGCATTACCTCAAACATGACTTTTCCTTGACCCACTTCTCTTTTTTCCCCCTCTCTCCTGAGGAGAACGCTACACTGATTAAGGTAGGAAGCTGAGCATGAATAAATAAGGGCTCACAGTGCTACCATTGTGCCTTGTTCACATGTTAGACCTCTGACTGAGCTTGGAGTTTAAATATTAACCTGGCAGCGGTAGAGACAAAGACGGCACAGATATTCACAAGTGCATGCGTCAGCATGTGGGCAAGTGCATAAATAATAACAAAAACTGAGAGAAAACAATCCTCAAATGCTTCAGGATACATTATTTGCATCAGACATATATGCAAACAATTAATTATGCTAAAATTGACCACAAAGGAGACTCAAAAGGAATGAAAGGTATTTTAAAGAATAATGAGGTCCAAACAACATTGGACCCCACTTTTATTATATAGACCATGAGACATGAGACTTCAGAATATCTTTATGTTCCCCAGAAGTCAGGTTTGGAGCAACATGGATAGATCACCCCAAAATGGCATTTACTTACGTTTAAGTTGACAACGCACAATTAGAAAAGCACACCAAACATTTAGTCTTCAATCAAAGAGACATGCAGTGAGGAAAAAGTTCCTTTTGAATAGTCTTGTTGCAGTAAGCCCACTTAAATCAAAGCTCCAGCCTACTGCTTTTTGCAGTCCACTCCAATCAGGTTGTAATATGTTTTGGGTTCAGAAACTGCATACAAGAACGAGCATTACAATCAATCGAGCACATAAAAAACTCTTCCAAACCTCCTGTTGGAAATTTGGCATAATAGCACCACATTTCACTCAATTCATATTTCCCAGTTGTCTGGCAGAAGTCCTTGATGTCCGTATTCATTTCACTCTAGAAAGTTCATACTACACATCTACGCTAGTGCCGGTAACAGCATTTAACAACATGAAGTGCTAATGTTTCTGATTCCAAGGGACTTGTTCAGGCGCTGTCTGTGTTTTAATCCCCCATATGTCGGGAGCTGACTGCAGTCGGCTGGTGAAACAGTACCCCACGCTTACCATTACCCCCCCCTTTGCGTGCTGATTTTACCCCCCTGCTTTTAAGTTGCTCTTACATCTGCTCATGATTAAGGGTTTGTGGCGGTAACTACAGGTGCTGTAAATTCCAGTTCTGGCCTTTTCATATTTATTGCTTTAAGGTTTACAGTTGGGAAGCACAGAAAAGGATAGAAAAGGAGAGTGAGGAGAGAGAGAAAAGTGAGGGGAACGCAGCATGGGAATTTATCATACCATTAAAAAATAATTTGGCTTCAAAAGCGTTGACTTATTTGGAATGTTTCAATCTGCCGTGCAGATGCTCGTATGGAGACTCACCACAGGAGTTTGATGCTTTGACTCAACGAATTGCTTAGTTCCTGTCGGCCATTTAGCAAAACTTAAGTGGCAAACCTTTTTCCCCAATACATTGAATTCTTTTTACAATACATATTAAGTGTTTATGTTCACAATCTTACACCGATTAGGCTTGCCAAACAGAAATGATATAAATTCACGTAAATGCATTAGACCTTTTTATTTGGTATTTTGGTTATCCATTCACTAATTACAGCATCTCATGCAATCTGCAGAAAAACATCAAGGTCAAAATCAATAGGCAAGTGATTGGCAGCACGACTAAACCCCATTGACCGTCGCACACATTAAGTCTTTCAACACAGGTCACAAAACACTCTCCAACCTCATTGACACTCGCAACTAAATTTTTGTAACAATGTGAATGTTCCCTTTTAAAAATAAATTTTAGTGGTTCCCCCTGTACAGTACATTTGTCTCACTCTTTACCACAATTTATGTAAAAAGACTAAGTTCAAGTGAAGCTTGGATAAACTAAATTATTTTAAATGCTGTGAGCATAAGGTTGCTGTTGTGTCATCACATGTGGAGTAACAGAATCCTGCAAGGCACTTCAAGACCTGATTAAGATCCTAACAGGCCACCAAAACCTTCCCTCCTCTCCACAGCTCAAAGAATGAGGCTCATCTATTAACACGTCCTCTCAGAGATCTCCGTATCATCCACATGCTATCGTATGGCCAAACACCGATACTGAACTAACCCACTTGGTGGGTGGGTGAATATGAGTGAGAGTATAAATGTGTTTAGGAAGCACTTGCCCAACAGGAAATTTGATTCTGAAGTTAGCATGACTGTTCCCTCTGTCTCTCTCCGTAAGCTTTTTCTAATGTCTCACTTCATGTGGTTTATACTTCTGAACGCCTTGACTGTGAGCTTGAAATGATCATCAGATCAGGTATCATCATGGTGCGACTATTTTTCTTCAAGACCACTTTACTCACGCTTTATGCCAGGTCTAAAATTAACAGTAACAACTGGGAAAATAAAAGCATGCGGTGCTGAGACGCACTGTAAGTCATGTTGATTCCCACAACCATTATGGTGATCTACCGTTCACCTCTGTTCTTTGAAGACTTGCTTTTGTGGCCAAAGTAAAAAGCAATTATGTCTGGTAGGTAAAATTAAAAAAACAGAAAGTTTTGATAATAATAATAATAATAATAATAGTAAGGGTAACTTTTATTGTTATTTTGTCAAGTTTAAAAATCAATGTAATTTGATAGAGATTCTTCAACCAAAAATAAATTCTGTCATCATTTATTCACCATCATGTCATCCCTTCCTGTATGACGTTCTGATGCGGAACACAAAATATTCTAAAAAACATTGGTGTCCAAACAACTTTCATTGTATCGACTAAAATATATATTAAAAATAAAAATTAAGTAAAATACACAAGAAAAATCAGTCATACAGGTTTGAAATGACATGAGGGCAAGTAAATTATTTACATTTTTGGATGAACCATCCCTTTAAATGCTTGCAATTTTGCCATCACTAGAGGCAACAAAAAGAAATTTGTAAAACTTAAAAAAAAAAAAAATGTTCTTCCAAACAGGATTCCCAAACACTCCTTCCACTTTTGTTTTGGCCTAACTCTCCATTTCAGACAAAGTTTGAAGAGTTTAAACTTATTACAGGTAGCCCCACCCCTAAAATCACACAATCACACATACTGTACAATCAAATCACAGAGAAATGTTTTTAAAGTGACAAGGAGCTCCAGCGTTTACTCTCTTGAGGGAAGACAAACAACTAATGGCTTACTTACAGTTGTCTCTGCTTATTAATGTAAACTGGGAGACATTTAATCATTACACATGTCAAGGGAAAGTGTGGGAGACCTCTTTGCTATTTTACATTCCTTGCTAGTGTAAAAACTATTTAATTACATTGATTTGAATTACTTTGGATGAGGGGAAGATACAAGAATGTATATGTACCTGTTAAATCTAGCCAACAATAGTAGGACCAAAGATGGCTAAAAAATATATCTTTGTGGCTTTTCTCAAACAAAGTGTTTCCATTTGTGTTTGTGAAATGAACTCAAATTAAACTTCCGACACGTCAGCTGCTTGCATACTTGTGTTTGTGGTTCTGGCCACACACACACTTGCTCATATTGCATGTAGACCACATCCTTTAAGAATTTGGTGAGGTCTTCAATTAAGCAAAACACGTGTGCGTATTATTCTCTAATGGATGTCTGGAGTACTGCCTGCCTCATGCTTACTTTCACCACAGAGCTCTGTTTACATAGTTAGACATAGCTTTGGTTCTCTGTAACTTCGCTTTAACCAGAAGGGTCTTGAATTAGACATGACATCATTGGGAAATAGCAGAAGACAGTCAGCGATCAGAAAATAGTGTATCCATGACAGGTAGCTATTGGGTTTTCTCATAAAATGTTGACACAGTTTAACGATATCCTGTGGTTAAGTGTTTTGTTATTAGTGCTTTTAAACATTTTTTTCTTTACTGCCTAATAACTCAATTTTTGATACATTCAACTTTATAAACTGGCGGTGGAAATTTTAGTAACTTATCCAGGTCAACACTTTGTGAAGAACAGATACTTACAAAACAAAAGAAAAGTGCCAAAGGAAAATTGGTGATTTTATTTCAGTCACTAATTCAAAATCAAAAATGCACTGATATGGAATATTTTGACACATATTTTTAAGTCAATAACTAAAATGCATTTACCAAAATTATATCAGTCTACATTTTGTGATACCGTGTAAAGGAAAAAACAAAATCTTAAACAATTTGAAAATAAGTAACTTTCTAATTCTACAATCCATCAACAAATGTAGGCCATAATTGGGATTTAAAAAATTGGAATGAGGAAATTACGTTATAATATAATTAGTATATTATAATTACGAAATTACAGAAATTATGTATTATTAACTACATTAATACTAACAAAAGATCATTTATCATCTCAAATATATCAGCTAGGGCTTCACAATTAATTATGAAATCGCAAAGGCTGCTATTATTGTTTATGTAAAGCTTGTCAGGCTTTAGTAAATACTGGCCCATCTTAAAGCACTGTGAGTCTGAGTCGCTTACAAAGTGCATTTGAAAAAGCAACATCCGTCAAACCTTTTTCCAAACATGAGAAACAACATGCGTCAACCCTCTTTCCAAACATGAGAAGCATTTATGAACCTCATCCAACAAGACAACATTTAATAAATCAAAGCATTTTAAAGTGCAACATGCAGGTTGATTTTATTTCTGAATTAATACTTTAAATTGTCTGCAGAGGTCTTTTAAAAACACTTATGTAAAAATTACTAATGAAATCTCATTTGATGTAGAGATTTTGATGAAAATGCGCTAGGCTCTGGAATAACGCCTTTCCAGCAAGCAACGCGTCATATGACGTGGCCCGAGGAAAACAAATCAGCTCGCGGCCGCTTTCTCATTGCTGGGTGTTGATGTAGTTAGAGCAGTAGCGAGAGACATATAGTTTTAGATCGAAGCCATAATGGTAAATTATTGTGTTTGTGGTTGTTGCACGAATTCCAGCCTGTCAGGACATCATATCCATCATTTTCCTTCAAGGAAGAACAAGGCTTTTTGGTCTTGGGTGCGTTATGTGCAGGTGAATAGAGCAGACTTCACTGCCGCGTCTGTTAACACACACACACACACTCGGTCGTTTGTGGCGCACATTTCACTCGCTTTAAATGGTATCACAAACTGCATTTGAAAAGCATTATTTATTTGTTGTTATGGCATGATCATTAGTCAATGTGGATAGTGCTAACCAGCTTGGATGGTCTGCATAATCACTGTCAGCATAGAATATGAGAAGACAAAACGTTGCTGGCTTAAATAAAGACAATCTAAATAGATGTTTAATCAAGAACAAAGTGAAATGTATGTTTGCTAAAGCAGATTTATTGCAAAACACAAAGGTATAGCCATACAGTAGATGAATCAGCGTTAGCCGCGGTGCTAACTTACATGAACTCACTTGCCCTGTATTAGCCACTGGTTTTCTCGACACCACAACTCTAACGTTACTTATTTCCTCTTCCCATTGCTCGTCTCCCGATCTCCCCCTGACTTCTATCTCGCCTAGAAGGCTCATAATTATTTGCCTGTGGGTCATCATAGGCATATTCGTCAACATTGCAGAACGCGGTTTCGTCGTTCGCATCCATTGTAACCTGAGCCTGAACTTGAACAGACTGCCTCGCCAATCGTCACTTCCGGTTAGTGCGTTGTAGACGCGGGAGTTATTTTATCACAATTTTTCTCAAAATATCGTTAATGGCTAAATATATATTACTCCAGTTCAGAAAATCTTGTTGTTTTATCGTCAACTTACACTATGCTATATAGGGGTGTCCAACCTGCAAGTTGCACTTTAATCTTCTGTTTATTCAGCTACAGCAAGTTTCTGCACGAGAGCACCCCCTGGGGCGTGCTGCACTGACAAGCTGCGCATAAAATAATTGTAGCCTTTGCCAAATCGCGTGCAGTTAAATTTTGACTAATCGTGCAGCCCTAATGTCAGCCTATTTTATTGTTTGATTGATTTTAAAATGTGCATTGCTTTGTGCAACATTAGCCGCTTTTCCACTGTTGGGGCAGTGCAAGCCAGGGCTGGCTAACAATGTGCCGGGAGGGGGGCCAATAGCCTCAGACCTCAAGTAGACCACCACAGCAGCCAATATCAAGCTGGATTTCCACTATCAGGCCAGTAGTACCAGCACTACCCTACAACTCACCCTTAACACACTAAAGAGAATCATCACACAACCCCATATCATCAGCATGGGGAAAACCTGAAACTAGCTAGATTGTAGATTTTGGTCTTTACTTAAATGATTGACAATATAAATTACAGTGACAGTTATATATTCATTTGTGTCAGGAGCGCACATCAACATGCTGAATCAAACCATTAAGGGTTTTAAGTCTGAAGGCTTACACATTTAAAAATATCATCATATATTTACCTCACATTTCTTTAGAAAGAATGAGCATTTCTATTAATTTTCCACAAAATGATGTGATCTGGGGACGTTTGTTTGAGAAATATCCTCCGTCTCAATACGGTTATCCTTTTAGCCAGAGCAACAGAGGGAGCTCACGGACAAAAAACAGGAGTAATGAGTTATACAAGTTTACAGAAGTATGTATAATTTATGACATGCAGATGCACTGCAGAAATCAGGTACCAAAGGCGCGGGGAAGAGATGGATGAAACCAAATAAATGCACTATAATCATGGTATAATTTGTGTAAGTTCTTTAAGCAGTCTCCGGAATTTTCCATAACCACGTGTATTTTTTATGGCAATGGTAAGCATTAGTAGCCTTTAGTATCACATATATATTTCTGCCTCATACAGTGATCAGCTTCCTCATATGATCGCAATCAGAAGTTATTGAGTTCAACTGAAATTGTATTAAACGTGTTGTTACTTGTTATTAAATGCTAGCAGGTAGTTGAGCAGTGGTGTTGACCCTCACCTGACTCAGATACACTTTTTTCATGACCACTCCTCAAGCCTCAGTTGGCCCACTTTAAACCAAGGTACTGTGTGCTAACAAACCCTGCCCTGCGGACCACAGTGACATTTTTTCTCAGTTCTAAACCAAAAAAAAAAAAAAGTATATGCCTGGAAATGCCTTATACGCAGAAGTAGTTCTACTGTATGCAGTCCATAAATGACTGAGCTAGTTAAGGGCCATGTGTAGCCGAGTTCTCACCACACAAACCAGCTCATGCTTAGCCGGGAATCCATTCTCATCAGGGTGGGTGGCCACATTTATGTCTCAAAACCCCTCTAATCTTATATTGACCTGCCAGAGTGAAAATCTTCTGAGGATAAACTTTCATATAATAGCAGAAATCGCTGGCAAGAGACGTCATCAGCTGCTCACCTTTCCACTAAACCTTTATTGCACCCTCTCTAAACACATGAACAAACAAACACATGTGTATCTAGCCCAACACCAAAATCAGACACAAGACATCTTCTCTTAAAGGGTTTTGTTTTTCTACCACAGCTGTGCTGGTTCTCTTGTGGAATGGCTGAGAGGCTTTTTGTAATCCCATCTGTGATTTTGGGAGCTGAATGTGTGTGTGCACGCGTGTGTGAGAGACTGAGCTCTCATAAGCTTTACTGCAGTAATGCAACTCTCCCCAGTAACACTGTTCATCTCAAAACACATTTTAAATTCGCTTATGAGTCTTCATAAAGGACAAACTGCTGTATAAGACCCTACAGTCTGTTCCATGTTTTACTCCATTTCTAGCGGCCTTTGAAACCAAGAACATTTCGTGCAAGCAGCCCTGAAAGAAATTGATGTCTGATGGGCCATAATTATAGGATAGTTCACAAAAAGTCATTTACTCACTCTCATCTCATTCTAAACCTGTACAGTATATATTTTTCGTCTGTGAAACAAGATATTTTAAGAAAATGTTTTTTTTTTTCTGTCTATACAATGGAAGTTGATGTTAACCAAAAATGTTTGGTTAAAAATATCTTCTTTTGTGTTCCTCAGAATATGGGTTTGGGTGACCATTCATCAGAGTGAATGACAGTAAATTACAATTTTCATTTTTGGGTGAACTATCGCTATACATTTTGCACATCCCAATTCTAAAGAGACACAAATGACAGTTTATTTATTTATTTAATTATTGTTATGATCAGATTGAGGCATGGATTGGGGCAGATTATGGTTAGGAAATTCCCATAAAACTGAAAAAAGCTGTAGTTTTGTAAAAAAAATAAATAAATAATTTTTAGCTCTTTTTAGCATTTATTTTGTAATCTATACAGTATAGAGCCCCTAAAGGGACATGGGGTGAAGGCGAGATAAATCAAAAATCTCATATTTCCCATATTTCCAATCTACTATACATCTTTTCAACCACTCTAATGGAGAAAGATATAATGACTGCCGTCTTGTAAGTATATATATATATATATAATATATATATATATATATATATATATATATATATATAAGACATGAGCAGGATAATAGTACTACTGCAGGACACAGGAGTTTGAGGTTTGAGTATTTATAAGGTAAACAGCCAAGATACAGATCAGGGCCTTAAAAACCGTATTTGCTGTTCATTACCATCGCACGTTGAGACATGCAATGCCCAGCTGTTTGCTACTTGTTTAACATATCAGATGCAGAGCCAAAGAAAATATATGCATTTCTAGGCAGATAAACAAATAAACCATTAAATCCCTAGTGGTGCAAATACTTAACAACTGTTAAATGCTGAAAGTCTTTACTAAATACAGCCACAAAAATAAGCATCCCGATTCATGACTGAGGATCACTCTCTCTGCTAAAAGCATTTAACAATCCGACCCAGCTAATGGCCAAACATACACTAAAACACACATGTTCACGTTCACCGACTCCTGCTTGCTCAAGCATGCATGCATACCTCTAAAAGATGGTTTCAGACTTTTACAATGAACCAAGTGAACTTGTCTTGATGGATGTAGGCTATAAAGTGCATTTGATGGGTGATTTCCTAGTTCCATGAACCTGAAGTTGATATTTTTTTTTCTCCACACAGATCCAATCTGCAACATAACATTTGAATACATTTGGACTGCAGCTATACAGCAAATGCCTGTAAATCACACAATGCAAAACACATTAATGGTTCCCTAATGTGCACAGCGGACCAATAGAAATGATTTAAGACCAATTAAAAACCTATGGACAGAATAATAAAAGCTTTGATTACTTTTATTGTAATGTTTTCCTGAATGCGCTGCTTCAGAATAACAGATAAAAGCGTTTATATAAATAAATAACCTAAACACTTTGTGTCTGATTGCATTTTAACAGCCTCCACACACCATTAAGCATCAGAGTGCCTTGATCTGCCAGAAGCTTGCTATAAGTGTTGACGGATAACACAACAAATTCTCAATCATGTGTGACTGATAGATTCCCAAAACATCCAATTAAACTGTAAAAACAACAGGATAACAGGAAACAGGATATAAGGAAAAATGCTAATTCATCAATTTGGTTTCCAACTCATTTTTGAAAAAAACATTTACAAATTGTGGAAACACAACGCGTCATTTCTATGCATACAAGCCAGGTTTGTTTAAATTATTTGCATTACTAAGAAGCATTCCCGCAGTGTCAGTCTCGAGACCATATTTTAATGTACTCGGTCTTGTCATGGACTCGTGTGCATTTTGACTCGGAATTGACTCGTACTCGAACATATTGGGAGTCGGGACTCAGACTTATTCCAGAGTCCACTCGAGTCCCATTCAAAATATGTCATGATTATTGCGGTGTGTAAATATTTCTTTAAATTGTTTGATTGAAACGTCCAATGACTGCTGACTTTCTTGTGCGCAACTGCGCATGACTTGAGACTATAACGTTCGTGGCGCGCAAATATGCAGCAGGCTCAACTATTGAAAATGTCTGCCTTATCATCCCTAATTCAGTTTGCGTATAAGAGCCACACAGAATTCATTTGCAATAATTTTATGTGGAAGAGCACTGATTATAACAATTGTAAGTAATAATCATAATAAAATTCCCTACACCAATATGTGGCCTTTTTACCATTACAGTGTACATGATTCCATGGTATATTTGGTTTACTGTTTGAGTATGCCAATTTTATTGTTACCACCAAATATTTTACATATTCTTGAAGATATCTTTAAGTCTGGTTTGAGACCCAGCCTTTAGGTTATCTAACCTCTCTGGTCTTGGTCTCGACTTGGACTCGACTCTCTTTGGTCTCGGTCTCGACTCGGACTCGACCTTCTATGGTCTCGGTCTCGACTCAAGTGAGCTGGTCTCGACTACAACACTGCATTCCAGACCATCCAATAGCTTTAAATCTCCTTCTAATCTCTTTAATCTGGTCTTGATTGTGTTTATCTATCTCAAATCAAGTGTAAGGGGCCATGAAAAGTTGAAAGCGGATGTTCACTTTGAGTAATTCTGAAAAAAAGACATTCTCCTAAATACCCTTATTTCTCAAAAGCATTCGACATATCATGATTGAATTATGCAAAACAACAACCTAACCCAACCATGATGAAATAAAATAAATACCTTAAAGAACATTTCAGCATGAAACCGCACCTGGTTTCTGCAAGTATGAACATATAAACCACGTGGTTAGTTATGAGGTGAGCACAGGTGCATTGCAGGAGAATTCAATTGCATCATTGCCAAATTATCTGAAAGAAGTCACTTTAACAGTCAGATTCCATCATTACAGCCACAGGTGTGGGGACAGAGATGGTCTCTTGAATTGGTGAGTGATGCAATGTGAAACATGCACACACTCACACTCAGCAGTGGCACAGAGATGAATGAAAGCTGTGTCTGGCATCTCATTAGCCGCCGGGGTTTCCGGTCTGAATTAGTGCTGTCATTCCGAGGAGCTATAGGCTTTTGAACAGATGTCTGATGCAAGGGGGGTGAGACAATTTCACTTTTAGTGCTATAAGCCTGATTTATCTCACCTCAGTTGTTCTGATGCACCTTTATGATGACCCACACACCAGCCAAATATATAATACAGCAAGACACAGAGACAGAGGGAGAAAAAAATAAAAAAAAAGCATGGTTCGTTATAAATACACCACGACTAAACCTCAGGGTTTGATTCAGTGGATAAGCTCATGGAAGCTGCCTTTTTGTCAGTACCAGTATGCATTTCACTTATCAATGCCATGGTCCTACTATGTCACAAGCCAATGAGAATTTAACAGCCCATTAGGGATTGGACATTAAATTAATGGGTCTCTAAATGCATATTCAGCATCATTCATCTGCTGGGACTGATTATGTAGCACTATCAGATGAGAAAAGACAGTGAGAGTCATTCAAAACCACTAAAAAGTCAGTGTATAGGCTCCAGCATGCGTGAAGGAATTAGACTTACGGCACTACAAAGTCAATACGTTAAAAGATTCAGTGGTAGTCCAAGCGAATTTTCCTGATTTTAGCCTTGCGTTCCAATAGCTATAAATCACAACTGGAGTCCATCTTAGCTGACAGCCAGCCTGCTGCTGTTCCTCCATCTGTAGGCTGGGAAATAGATCTCCAGTCTCCAGGGAGAACCAAAGTGCCACGCCTGACACCAGCATCTGTGTAAGTGTGTGTGCGTGTGCGGAGAACCTATTTGTGCTCCGGCAAAAAGCCAGACATTCTCAGAATACTACGTGTGATTGAGTTACACACACTAGGGTGTGCGACTGGCACACTGTCGTATATCAAATCGCAGCATGTGCAAAGAAACATAATGCAATCTATTCGGCGTGGGGGCACTGGTCCTCAGCCAGCGAGTATCGCGACAGGTGTGCTGCCACTTTTTCCCCGATTTCAAATAACACAACGTCCATATTTCACCAGCGAGCAGCGTACCGCTGACAGAATAACGATGAAGCTGTGGGATGCCAGATTCCAACACATCTGATTACGGTTTCAGAGAAATCAGAAGTTCTGGATGAGTAATTGCTAATCAAACACACTGTATTTATCATAGATGACATTTCTAAAAATAGGCAATGTTATAGGGATAGCTGACCAAAAATTAAAAAAGGTTCTCATCTTTACTCACCCTTATTTCATTTATTTTTTCCATGAAACACAACATGGTTATTTAGCTGAATGTGCAAAGCACTATTTTCCATACATAGCAGGTGAAAAGAAACTGGGGTGGTCTTGGCTGCTTTTGGGCCTTCTCATCCCCTTCCTGTAGCTTAGTGGTTCTCAATCAGAGGGACAGGGCCAACTAGGGGGCCTCAAAATGTCCATAGGCTTCTTGAGGAATTGAAACTTGCCGGCCTCGAGAAATAATTAAAGACATTGTTAAAATAGTCCAAGTGACTACAGTGGCTCAATCTTAAGTTTATCAAACGACAAGAACACTTTTTGTTCACAAAAATAACGACTTTATTTCAACAATTCACTTCTTCTCTATGCGCCTCTAGTCAGTTAACGTAGTGTGATAGTGTAGAGCTATGTCACACGTAGGCTCACTATTGGCCGACGCTGGTCATGTGTGTGATGCGTGTGACGTACAATAACAGAAGCTTACGTTATTAAACTAGTAACCTGACTCAAGGCTGAGAGACAAGCAAATGAATAGTTGAAATAAAATCGTTATTTTTGTTGTTTTTTTGCGCACAAAAAGTGTTCATGTCGTTTGATAAACTTAAGATTGAGCCACTGTAGTCACTTGGACTATTTGAATGATGTTTTAATAACTTTTCGAGGCCAGCAAGTTTCAATTCCTCAAGAAGCCTATGGACTAGTATGGAGGAATGATCCAGCTCTCAGATTTAATCAAAAAGATCTTAATTTGTGTTCCGAAGATGAACGGAGGTCTTACGGGGTTGGAACAACATGAGGGTGAGTAAATACTGACAGCTTTTTCATTTTGGGGTGAATAACCCTTTAAACTTTGGTCGCCTGTACATAAGCTCCATCGTGCAACACTTTGGACCTTGTGCACTACCGTCCAGGTCACATCTCCGATAGTATAGCATAATCTGAATGTTTCTGTCATGGAATTTCTCTAAAACAGGTAATGTATGGTAACACAGAAATGTACATTTATAGTCTGGCTTCAGTGAATCCTCACTCAGTGGCCACTGGAGATTCTCAATTTCTCAAGCAAAACAGCAGCCCGGGGTCAGCAGAGACCTTCTGAGAAAGGCTGATGGAGGTCATGTCACCACAGTGATGTGGTGTTGACAGCAAAATAATTTCTCATGTCAAAGCTACAACACTAACACACCAGTCACAAAAGCATATAATTTGGCTAATAGAGTGTGTCTTAGTGAATGTGATAATCTAGTGATTCCCTTCCCCAGTCATAAACATGCAGATAAGCCATGCTATAATGAGTGAATTTCAGATTAATGTCTCAAATAGGAGGGGTCAGCCAAGGTAACAAGACAGGATATTGGTAAAACTTTACAAAAGACGTTGGACTTGCCACTTCAGTAATGATTACAGGCAGGATTATTATTCTTCCAGATACAAGCTTCTGTATGCCGTATAAAACAATGCCTGGATATTAATGCAATCTAGAGCCTGGTGTGAGGTGTTTTTCTTTCTATTAATGTCCTAAACAGACCCACTCCATGAATTAGTCATTTCATTTAACATGTTTCCGAGAAAGGTATTTTGGAACAGATTTTGTATGATTTCTGACTACACCCAAAAATAACAAAAGAAGGAAAATTAGTGAGCTAGTCCATATTGTGCACACTCATAAAGTATATTTCCAGATGTCAACCAAATTAGTCAATCTAGCAAAAATAAAAATGGTGTAAAACTGAAAGCATGGATACCTAATAATATGGACCAATAGATCCTCATAGTCTACCTCTAAAGAACAATGTAGAGTGTTTGAGAGAAAAAAAATATAGTAGGGCTGTCAAACGATTAATCGCGATTAATCGCATCCAAAATAAAAGTTTGTGTTTACATAATATATGTGGGCGTAGTGTGTATAATTATTTTGTATATATAAATACACAAACATGCATGTATATATTTAAGAAAAATGTGTTCTTAATATATCAAATATTTATATTTATACATAATATTAATTATGTATAAATATATATAAAGTATATACTTTCAGATTTTTCTTAATTATATACATGCATGTGTGTGTATTTATATATGCAAAATAATTATACACACTACACACACATATATTACGTAAACACAAACTTTTATTTTGAATGCGATTAATCGCGATTAATCGTTTGACAGCCCTAAAATATAGATTTATTTATATAAATATATACATGTCCATATATTGTCACATATATAGTAGAGACAAAGCAAGCTAAGTTAAGACTAAAAAAGGAGGGGGCACTTCCAAAATACCTTACTGACAGCAAGTGCTGACATCTGCCAAGGTATGTAGACATGCCTTGAAGAGATAGGAACCAAGGTCAAGTCATCACATTTACCTGCTGCCAAAAGTCTAAGGCCTTTGGAATTCGGTTTGCTCTGAAAACAGCCAATATCTACAGACAGTTAACAGCTAAGAGCGTAGAATTCTCTGTTCCGGCAAAGCACTAGCCCTCAGAAACAGTAAAAGGTTATCTGCTTGTATCGGCACACATGATTAAACTCTGGGGGGCACGTTTTTGGAGGGGGTGATTAAACCCCGTCTAACTTAACAAGAATTCCACACAAATCCTTTAACTTTCACTATACAATATTAGAAGGTATTTGTTGTACTATAGTCTCTGCATTAAGTCGCTAGCAGCTGATAAGGGTCGTCTGAGTGCATGGCTCTGTTTATTAAAAAAATGTAGATCCATCCTCTAACTGTCTGGGGGGGACAGACAGGATGAGTAAAAAAGGGAGCAAAGTGTCAAAGTGAGGGATGAGTAAAAGCTTGAGGAAGTGTTGTTGTCAGGGAGTGATTGACAGGCATTCATGGCACAAGTTAAGCTGGACCCGAGGCTGCAATGTTTAGCTCCTGCAGACTAGTGCAGATAGTCATGGTCAGTGGTGGAACTTGGCTCATTAAAGCATTGTTTTCATACATACAAACTACTGTTTAAAAGCTTGGGGTTGGTGAGAAAAAAATAAATAAATAAATAAAATAAGTTTGATTTTAATGCTTACCAAAGCTGCATTTATTTGATCAAGACATTAAAATTATAGTATGAAATATCATAATATAACTTATATAGTACAATATACAATTATTCCTCAAATGGCTAAAGTTTCAGCAGCCATTACTCCAGTCTTCAGGGTCACGTAATCCTTCAGAAATCATTTTGATATGCTGATGCTGAAAACATTCCTCATCATTATCAATGTTGATAACGTTTGTGCTGCTTAATATTTTTGTGCAAACCTTGATACATTTTTAGTTTTTTTTGATGAATAGAAAGTCCAAAAGAAATAGAATATTATCTGAAACTGAATATTTTAGCAGTTTGATTGATTCAAATTTGTTATAAAAACAAAATTTTACTGACCCCAAACTTTGAATGGTATAGAGTCTTAAACATTTGCAAGAAAACAGTAATACAAGAAGCAAATCTCTTTGTGGTAATGCACATTTGACCATAGCCAAAACTCTATGGTATCATAATTGTTGTCAAAGCAATTTGAAATGAAATGTACTGCTTTTAAAAGTCAACTCTGGGTTCAGCATTACAACTAGACTTGCCTGGAGCCAAGAAAGCATTAAGAACTCCTAGACGTTATTTCTTATCACTGCATAAATCATCAAAAACGAGAGGCACGCAGACAGAAGGAAGCAGCTATGGAGCATAATTGCAGTCTTTTAAATCTGATTCATTTTTTTTTCTTTACAGTAGAAGTAGTGGACTAAATGTCTTCCACCATTTCTGAGAATAGATAAAGAACATTTTTTTCTTGATCTTTTGACATACAAGAGGCCATTGTAATAATATCCTGTAAGTTTCAGAACCCAAAGCTTCAAAACAATGTTTTTCAAAAATTGAAATGAAGCTCAGAAAATGAGTAGTTTTGGATTGTCACAGTACGTCAGAGTGCGACAAAAGACCACCTATGCAGAAAAAACAAAAACAATAATGCCTTCTACATCAATGCCTCTGTAGTCCACCCAGGCGCCAACCAATTCGCACGTCATGTAGTAGTGAATACGAAAGAGATGCAAAGATAGGATTACTGAGCAACAAAACCAAAGATGCCTTTGTGGATTCATGAGCCATTAAAACAAAATAATTCCACTATCTACTCTAATTCCACTACCAATAGCAACTCAGAGGTCATTTATTCATTTCTAAGATAAGACAAAAACTTAAAATCAAAGCACTGTAAACTGTTTTAAATACACTCTAAAAAATGCTGGGTTGTTTTAACCCAATTTTGGGTAAAATGTGGACAAACCCAGCCATTGGGTTACATCTTTAAATTAAATTTTTTAACCCAATGGCTGGGTTTGTCCATATTTTACCCAAAATTGGGTTAAAACAACCCAGCATTTTTTAGAGTGTAAAATCATATGCTTAATAAGACCGAATGCTAGAGCAAAGCAGGGCTAGCAGACCCATTTTAACTCAGGGTAGATGGACACCACTACTGAAATCTTACAATGACCATTTCAGCACACAAGCAATGGATTTCTTAACTGAAACAAGAAGACAGATAATTCACAGGATTATGGGCATTAGGTGGATGGCACCAGGCAATCTTCTATTTTAGACGAATTACATTAGAGACTTACTTTTAAACAAAATGTGCAGTATTGCATACGTAAATAAGCCAGTCTTCAGCTTCTCAGTGCTTTTTTTTCTCCTTAAGTCTGAAAGGTTTCAATGAAAAAGCACGGTCCCCATTGAGCTTTTGAAACTCTGTTATTGGCAGGGTACAGTGTGTCGATTGACAGCAAACTTCAATACCTACAGTATTACAATACAGCCAGAAGGGCTTGGTGAAAAAGGCCTGGGGTAAACTATTAATTTAACAGGGAGTCATTTGTCTCAGGTGTGTGTGTTTGTGTGTGTGTAAAAGTTAACAGAAAGCTAGTTCTCTTTTTCATTGGACTACTGGGTATTGAAAATCCTTTTTGTTTAAGTTTGCCAGTCGCTACCCACAGTGTATGCACAATTCACAATCGCACCATAAATTTGAAATGCCATGGAAACTACTTAACACAACAAGTTAATAATGTAGAGGTTTGCCAAGCAAGAACACTGCCAGCTGCAAAACAGTTTCTGAGTTCTGAACCACCCCCTTCTGAAGCCTTTATAACAAAGGGAATACCAACAATATAGTACTCCTTTGAGGATGTAGCTTTAAATTTCATTGCTATCTCCACAAGTTCAACAGAATAAATTGAGTTCAAATTCAAAATCAATGGAGTTCAAAACAACATTCATTATATACAGAGGGTGTAACAGTGCACAGATGTGTCAGTTCAGTACGTACCTCAGTTTTGGGGTCATGGTTCAATACGAGTTTGGTACAATAAGAAAAATGGATAGCATTAGTTAGCAACGAATTCTCACTATTAACTAAAAAAATGACTTTTGCCTTTCTAATTACTGCGCATTATAGTTAGGATTTAGGGATACAGAATAAGTTCGATAACATGTGCTTTATAAGGACTTAAACAGCCAATATCCTTGTAATAAGCATGCTAATAAGCAGTTAATGGTGAGAATTGGACCCTAAACTAAAGTGTTACCTTAAAAGCAACAAATCTACAATGCTAAGTTTCTTGTTTATTTTGAACAGATAGAAGTGCACATTACAGTATGTTCCACCTAGTGGCATTCCACCCTGAGGTAGTTGGTTCAGTACAGACGCTTTTCTGGTATTAAGAACTTAGTAGCAAACAGAATGCACTCTTGCATGCATAGGTCATATTTTTACGGAGCCCTCCTAATCCCACTTTGGCAAAAAATAAATAAATAAATAAATAATTATAACTATCTCGTGGCCTCAAGATACTAACTCGTCAAGATAACTGTATATAAAAGGAGAATGCACAATGGGGAGCAGCTTTTCTCCACAAAGCAGAGATTGCACGCTAAAGCTGCTACCTGCTTAAGGCACTAATAGCTATAGATAGAGATATTTTGATGAAGTTGTATTTTAATTTAAGGCTGCGTTACCAGGACATGCTTTTCTTACATTCAAAACTACAAAAATGTGGGTTCCACTTTATATTAAGTGGCTTTAAGTACTATGTACTTTCATTGAATTAAATAATTTGATACAATGGACTTATTGTGTACATGCATGTCTTTACATTGTACTTATATTTTTAAAATACCAGCATGTAATTACAGCTGTAACTAATTTATGTAATTACATCTAATCACACAGCTGACCCATCCCTTACACTTAACCTACCCATACCACCACACCTGTCTCTAACCTTACACAGATCACACCTCAATAGCAGCAAAAGTGTTTTACAATACAACATAAGCACAACAAGTACATTGTACTAATTTTTCAATGTAAGTACATAGTACTTAAAGCCACTTAATATAAAGTGGGACCGAAATAATGTATTGATCTTTATTATAGATAACCCGGGGTACAATTCTTGTGTAACAGTTGATGTGCACATCAAGACATTTAAAGGGATATAAGTAATAATACAAGTTGGTAAATAAACAAGTATATGCATGTAAAAAGTATAAATATAGGCTATAAAATATGAAGAAGAATTATAAAGGACTATGGAAATGCATCCTGCAATATTTACAGTACTAGTAAATAAATAGAAGCAGAACTGCAGCAAACTATATTGCACACTGAATATTAAAACAGAGAATATTGCACAGAATGTGAAGTATTGCACTTAACTACAGGGTCCAGTTTAATAACAAAGGATCCATGAGTCAGACACTTCCCTATCTTAAGGCCACGAGTTACTATCCTCCTGAGGCCACGAGTTACTATCCTCCTGAGGCCACAAGTTACTATCTTGAGGCCACGAGTTGCTATCTTGAGGCTACAAGTTGCTATCTTGAGGCTATGTTTTTTTTCTTTTTGCCAAAGTGGGACTAGGGGGACTGTATATTTTTGCAGGGCTTATAAAGAACAAAACTGGAAAGCATCTCATGTTTTAAAAGTACAAAATAAACAGCATAAATATAAATAAAAATTGTGAATCGGGAAGTGTTACAATTGGCACCAATTGACACCACCAACTATTTAAACATTCAAAGCTTAAGCATAAACTTATATTTAATTTTCATGCACAGCCTTTCAAAGTATACTCTTTTTGTGACGGTTAGCAAACAGTGTTACACATGTACCATCACACCACTATTGTATGCCCAAAAATACAAAACAGAGACATTTTTCAACAAATGTCTTTTGGTTTGGAATAACATGAGGGTAGGGTTATTATAATTACCTATTATATATATATATATATATATATATATATATATATATATATATATATATATATATATATATATATATATATATATAGACATTAGAATAATACTGACAGAAACAAAGAAAGAACACAATAACTGAAATGTACTAAAATTTGTATATGAAAGGCATAGCGGAGGATTTTCTTTTTCCGGGTGGCTATTCTATACTATTGGTCCACAGTGTCATTCTGGTGATATGTTTACGTAAGGCCGTGATTTTGGGTGAATATCACATGATGGCGTGCGCTAAAAGCACAGGTTGGGCTTCTCACTGATGCCGCAGTCGCGAAGATTCTACTAGACAGGTAAAGTTTGTCATGCTATTTGGAGAAATCCATTTAAAATCACTAGTAAAAATTAATGCAAGCTACTTAGCAATGCTAGCCCTGGCACAAGTCATGCACCGCATAGACACAGTAAACAGCTCAAGTTGTCTAAAGTAGCCTTTTGACCAAATGGTAAATGGTATCGCGCTGAAATATTCTAAAACCGTGTGTGTTCATATTCTAAAATCGTGTGTGTTTATTATTACACAAACGCAACTAGCTACTTCTCCATATGCAACTATGTATAAAAATAACGTATTAATACCTACGTATTAACAATAAGACATATTAGGTCAAGGACCAATGTAATAGCACTGCTCATATGTTGCCATGTAACGTAATTACGATTTGCAAAATAGTTTCCTCAGAACGTATTTCGTGTGATAGAGGGTTGCACAGATCTCATCTTGAGTCCTCGGTCACTCAACCGATCAATATAATAAGTATAAATAAAACACGGAAGGGCATTTGACATGTTGTCTTTTTTATGAATGTTTTTGAGTTAGTTTATAATTTGCAACATAATTCTGCAAGGCGTAATAGGCGTTCCCTCTCGGGAGCAAGAGTGTTGTGTTTGTGCATGTGCATTTTTTAAAAAAAATTGGAGAGGGCGGGTCTTCTCTAATTCGGAAAGATCCTCCACTATACCTTTAATAAAAGGTAATAGTATCTCAATACTAAAATGACTAAAACAACAGCCTTGAAGACGGAAGAGTGATTCAACTGATGTTTGCGTTGTTCTGGATTAATGGGAGTGGCTTGTGGAGCTGTGCAATGTGGTGCATTGTGGGAGTTGTCTTGCATACAAATGCACCCTAAAGTTATTATCTGTCTTTTCTCGGTCAAGAGGGCACCAAATTCTAAATTTATTTTACATTTCGACTACATAAATGACCCACTTTTAATAAAGATTAATGTGCAAATGGGTGAAATGCTCCTTTAACTGCACAGTGAAGTGTTGCTTGTGAGCATTCAAGCAATTTTGCTTTAATCATTACACACCCACCACTTAACTGTCAGATACGTGAGGCAGGCTGCATATCCCAGTTAGCTGATGGACCACATTAACCCCATTCCTAACTAAGTAATCCAGTAATTCAGCGCCTTCAGAGGCATTTAGCTGTTACTGAGGCTGACTTTCACACGTCTCTGCCTGAGACGTCACAGCAGATTAATGGTGGATTATCTGGCACCATTAGAAACCTGCAGCTGCTTTCTGAACCTACACCACTGATATAGACCTGACTTATGGACACAGCTAAACTGCTAATGGACAATGGTGCAAGTATTTGTAGTTCGGTCATTAGTAGGGTAGGACTTTGTTGCAACAAGGGTTAATAAGCAACTCCTCACCATTTCAGGATTCGTTCTAATTCTTCGCTTGAATGTCATCTAGACGTCTTCTGTTAACACTTGCATGATAAAATTAGATATCAATAACATGCAAGACCTCTGTTATACGTTATTAATTTCGCAATAAAGTCTAAAATAAATTTAGTTGGCAGAAATCTTGCTCATTCAGATGTTGGAATATTGAAAATAAGGGGGATGTTAAGTCAAGTAAACAGCCATTCATGTTCTGAATTCGAAGCGCTACAGTCCTTGTATGACTGTCCATTTAACATCTTAAATTAGTGCAGCTAAATCATTAAAATGTACATATTTATGTCCTCTGACCACATTTACTGAGAGTAAGCAGCAACATTGACTGAATAATGAGCCATTCATATTGAAAGAGCCAATATGTTTTGAAAAAAAAAAAATTACTAAATTCATAATGCTTAAAACACAAAGTCAATGCAAATTAAATCAAATCACTGTCTAAAAAGCATTGAGCAAGAAGCCAAAAAAGCAAGTTAATGCAAAAGGCAAAAATGAAACATTAAAAAGATCAAATAAAAAGACGCAAAAAGAATGCACCCTGTGTGAAAGACCCTTTATTTTGTTAGTGCACATTACTTGTCTTGTAGTGAACAATTAATAAAAATAGAAAAAATGTGTTGGTCATTGGGCAAGGGATAGAGAGGAGGTGCAGTAAAATAAACCCTGCCCTCTACTCAATGCTCTGTTTCACTTGGAAATACTTAACAACACTAAAGTTGGTTGCAACTTACAGGTTCACATGTACTGAAAGACCTTACCAAGTTTGATAAAATGGATTACATTATTTCCACCTAACTGCATGAACTACCTACACTGATTTCTAAAACCACTTTTATCATTTGATTTACTCATTTACCACTATAATGAGTTTGAATATGGCTTATGGAAAACATCAATATAAATATTAACTTGCTCAGTTGACAGCCCTTGTTGCAACACCATGGACATACTGTACCTCTATCATAAATTGACCAACTTTTAGCAACTGTCAGTTATAATGTCATGAATCCGCTTTTGAAGGTCGGGTCAATGCAGGTATTGCCATTTGAGTCATTGGTGTGGACGGAGCACTGCAAATATCTTTCACCCTTCTTCCTCAACTACATCATTCTACTTGCATCAATTAGTATGAAAACTATTAACCCAAAAGAACTTAAAGCTTCAGTCCAGCCTATTTCCTCTTTGTCGCCATCTCTGCTCGAAATCTGCAATTGCAGTCATTCACGGAATTATCAACTTTTTTCATGAGTTGTACTTCAACACCCTCGACACGGCACAGCGCGGATGAACACAATTTTTGAGGAGAGTGTTAGGCTGTCAGTCACCACGCCAGTGTCGATACTGGCATTCAGAATCAAAGACTATTCTTTTTGTAAGTATGACCAACATAAAAATTTCAATGGAAAATGATCACTAATCTGTAATACGTCAGTAGCGTGAGTTGTTCCCAAACCCTGGATAAATGATGAGCTATGTTTGTACTCTTAACCCTTATACAAAGAAATGGGACGTCCTGCTTTTTATGACGTAAAAATGGTAATTTCGCGTCATTAAAAGCAGGAAGTGGAACGCTTAAATCCTTATTTCTCCCATCTCAGGGGAAAATACAGGAATAAACCATAACCATTCAAACATATGACTGGGTTTCTAAAGATACAAAGCTTAATGCAAATGGGTGAAGTGTCCCTTTAAGTGTTCAGAAAAGCCTTTATGAGATGGGTGAAAAGCTCAGTCAACTGCAAGGGCAGGCAAACTCTTTGAGGTTAACCTGAAAAAGTTGGTCAAGTAGCTTTTTAACCTGACCTTAACCTCACACTGCAGCTGCAAAATAAAACCAGCCTCAGATCAGTGGTGAAGAACTGCCTCAATCAACACCAACCAGAGATGGCCGCCACAGAGCATCTACTGTTTTGACAATTAAAGAGAGCCAGAGAACAAGTATCCCCGTTCAGAAACCCTTGGCAGAGCACACTACCAATTCACCTCCATTCTTAAGTCACTGGGGAATAAAGGTGGCGTTACAGCCAAAGACCCCTATCAAATGGAAATCACAAGGGTCTTCCCTGGCACACAACTCTGACCTGAGAAGGGACTAGATAAGTACTGCATCAGAGGTTCCAATTAAATTAAGCTTTCCTTTTTAATAGACAGAGATGTTAAGATTTTACAGTCTTTGCTGAAGGTTTCCGTACTTTTATAGACTTCCAAAAAAAGACTTCCATAAAAACATGGCTTCCCAGTAGACATGTTATGCATGCTCCAGTTTAGAGAAATAATGATAACACAATGAAAGCTCTGATACTGGGTCCAGAGAAGCCATTTGAATGCAAGATGTTTCCACTCTGCGTCACCCCTGACACAGTAAGGGGCGCTCCCTCGCCTAAGTCAACACAAAAAGTAGTTTACATTTGGTAATGGTGCGCAATGAGCGACAGTTTGCCTGTCCCCACCAACGCCTGCTTTACAACACTGAGTTTATAGTTTCAGAGCAAAAGTTAAATGTAAACTCTTGATTTATTTTATTTTTTATCATTTCTGATGTTTTTTTTAGTTCACCTGTGAGTTTTGGTGGGATTAAGAGGAAAGCAAATTGCATGGCCCCAGGCACCCCGCACTTCATGAATGGAGTCTTTCTGCGATCAGAGAGAAAACCCTTCCCTGGGGACTTGGTTACCCAGAGATTTTTTCCCCCTCTTAAACACACATACAGATGTGCATTTCATGCACATGAAAGCCAAAGGTAACTTCAACTTCCTACTTAGCATAACACTGTGTGAACCCCATAAATTGTGGACAATCCATGGCAAGCTGTTTTAACATGCAATCAATTGAACTAACTTTAATCCATTATTATTAATAATCTGTTACATAGGTAATCCAATAGTGACTAGTGTACGTTTTAATTTCACAAACTTTTTATTGGATACTAGTACTGTTACTTATTCCAGAAGTGAAAAGTGCTCATTTAAATAGTCCTTGACTGGAATTATTCATCAGACATTAGCATGTGTTAATTTGCTAATAGTCTCTATTGAAACAAATTACTTTTTTTCTCTGTGGGTTAGAAATAAATTATCAATAGTATACTAATATCTAATTGTCACTGGATTCGTTTTACTAGTACTATACCCCAATAATTATGTATTCCATCTTCATTAGGCTACTACATAAATGATGCACTGGTGTAATAAACATGGGAGATTAAAATGGAAAACCTTTATCTTAATAGCTATAATATTCAGTAAAATGAAAAAAAAAAAAGATTAGTAAGTTTTAAAGAATAAATGTTAAAAGTCTTGCCATGGCCATTCATTGAAAAGGTAAACTTAATACGTTTAGTTGTAAAGCATTATCAAAGTCTCACACACCCCAACAAGAGAAAAAGACCATGCGATGACTCTCTGAACTTACCATTTTGCTCTTTAGTGCTGGCGTGGTGAATCTTACTGATGTGACTCGATTCCGCCACCGACTCATGCTGATGAAGAGACGATATAAGAATCAAGAGAAGCATTGGAATCATTTGGATTAATGGTGGCTGTCGGTGCTTTTAGGCACTTAGTATGTGTTGTTTCAATCACCATGCAGAAATATTGTTCGTGAGACGCGTATCCAACTTTGGACACATCTGTAAGAGGCACGCGTAAAGTAAAGTCCACATAATCCTGATCGGGCAGTGTTTCTACAGCGAAAACTTCTCTGTGGAAAGTTTCCCGAGAGGCATCTGAGCAAAGATCATTAATTGCTGTTAACTTAGTGAGCGCACACCTGTTCGCCTAAACACGAGTGTTCAAGAGGACAGCTGGAAACGTGCACGGTTGTAATTTAAGATCTGCTTAGACGCGAAACTGCCTTTGCTTGTTTGCAAAGTGTTCGACTTTCCCATGCGAACACTATAGTCCACTCGAGTGAGGCGACCGATTCTGGGTAAAACGCCACTTGTTGCGTTGCACGTCCAACTTTCTGAAGGAAATCAATGTCTTGATGTGGCTCCGACTGTTTGGCAAGCGCAGACGGCCGACTGGCGACACAACAGGTGCTGCACATAAAGTAAAATAAGTTCCCCGTGGAGGAAACTCCCCGGAGAGGCGGGGACCATTCACAAGCTGCTGGTGCTGCCGCTGCAGTCGCTTTAGAGTGAAAGACTATATTTCTCACATATCCAATACTACACAAGTATATGTGTGTGTGTGAGAGAGAGAGAGAGAGAGAGAGAGAGAGAGAGAGAGAGAGAGAGAGAGAGAGAGAGAGAGAGAGAGAGAGAGAGAGAGAGAGAGAGAGAGAGAGAGAGAGATCATGTGTTTATAGGTCGTTGATGTCTGTTCAAATAACTGTTCAAAAATACAATTCTCATTTAAATTTCTCATTTAATTTCTTCATTTAAATTTTATATAGCCTACATTTTGTGGAGCTTAGTCAAAATTCTGTATAGACTATGTGGTGTAGTTAACTGTCCAGATTAGATAAATTAATTAATAATTCAATACATGAACGGAAGGCTGGATGAAGTATTGGTAATCTAAGTACTGCAAAAAGTTAGCATATGATCAAGAAGTTATAACAACATGTGTTTTTACATTGCTCATCAAAATAAGTTAATGTTACACTTTTTAAAGTAAGTTGTATGCCATTTTATTGTAATTTAGGTCTCGCTTTATATTAAGTGGCTTTACGTACTATACTTACATTGAACAATAAATACAATGTTTTATTTTGTTCCTGTTGTATTGTAAAACACTTTTGCTATTGAGGTTTGATACGGGTAAGGTTAGGGACAGGTGTGGTGGTATGGGTCGGTTTAAGGGTAGGTTAAGGTGTGAGTGGAGGGTCAATTGTGTAATTACAAACGTAATTACATAAAGTAATACAGTAGCTGTAATTACATGCTGGTATTTTTAAAATATAAGTACAATGTAAAAAAACATGTATGTACACAATAAGTCCATTGTATCAAATTATTAATTTCAATGTAAGTATATAGTACTTAAAACCACTAAATATAAAGTGTGACCAAAAAAAAAAAAAAAAAAAAATGCTGATAATTTACTCACCCCCATGTCATCCAAGATGTCTATGTCTTTCTTTCTTCAGTTGAAAAGAAATTAAGGTTTTTGATGAAAACATTCCAGGATTTTTCTCCATATAATGGACTTCATTGGGAACCAAACGGTTCAAGGTCCAGATGAGAGATTCAGTGCAGCTTCAAAGGGCTTTAAACAACACCAGACGATGAATAAGGGTCTTATAAGACCCTTCGAGTCATGAGGCGAGCATTTGTGCTTATAAAACTTTTTTATTTATTTTTTAAATGACCGATCGTTTCGCTAGATAAGACCCTTATTCATCGCCTGGTGTCGTTTAAAGCCCTTTGAAGCTGCACTGAATCTCTCATTTGGACCTTGAACCATTTGGTTCCCAATGAAGTCCATTATATGGAGAAAACTCCTGTAAAGTTTTCAACAAAAACTTTACTTATTTATTTTTTTTCGACTGAAGAAAGAAAGACGTGGACATCTTGGATGACATGAGGGTGATTAAATTATCAGTAAAAGTTTTTTTTTGTTTGTTTTTTTTAAGTGAACTACTCCTTTAAGGCAGCAACTTTTTGTAAAGTTTTATTTATATATGTATTTATTTAAATAGTAGACACACAAACACAATGCCACAAACACAATGGCACAGATGAAGTGAATGCGTTATCTATAAAACTGTAAATAAATATAAGAAAAGACAAAATTTGCATAGATTACCGATTTACAAATAAAGCGATAATTAAACATGCGACAGGATAAGACAGAATATTCCGTGTTATAGACATACTGTAAGTTACAGTGTTCACAGCTGAGTTGGCATTATTGAATAACAGATATTGTGGAAAACATGATTTGGTGAAAACATATTTTCTGGAAATACCCGAGAGACTGCTGGAGCTGTCAGATTTAACAAATAAATAAATAATACAAGTTGATGCTGCTGGGCAGATCTGTGTTAAAGATAACAAAAAACGTTTTTCTTAATACTTGTTTAAAAACATGCACTTGAGAAAATTATTATCACAGTTGTTTTAGTAGCCTACATAAAAGGTCAAAGAACCGAGGGGTCAAAGGATAATGACAACATGGGTGTATTCATACTACACCTGCATTGCCTAACGCATACTCTATAAATGGGAAGTAAGTTTGTCGTCACATTCAGTACATATTCTGTAAGTACAGGAATTTGGATGCAGATACTAAAAAATGCATTATATTGTATGATTACAAATTCTCATTTGGCCGATTTAAGGTCGCCCTGCAAATGGTCTTAAGGTGCATTAATCATTAGTTCATGACTGCTTCACTTGTTTATATGGAAAGGCTTCCTGAACGGGTGTGAGCATTTGGAACAAGGCCTAACACTATTATTATCACAAGTTGTGGCCTGTGTCGGTCCTCATGTCTAAATCTTTTCATCATTTTGTTTGGCATTTCATCATTGTGAAGTCAGAACAATGCCTAAAGCATCTTAAGGGAAACGCTAAAGACCTCTTAATTTGTCAAATCAAAGCTGCAGACAGTGCACTTACTCCCCTTGTGTAAGTTATTTCCTTCTCCCTACTCAAAGCATCAACCCATGAAGGTCTTTTCATGTGGTTAATCTCATCTCCCTGTTGTCAACGTGTTCCTTACATGCCTGTTAGGTGTAGATTTCTATGGCAGACTAAACAATCAAAGAAGGGCACACATTGAAATGATTCTCCCAGACAAGTGATGCAATGGCAAAGCAATTCACTTTCAGTAGATGTGGGGAGAAACTGAGACCAGGAGCATGTGGAAGCTGAAGATTTCAATCTAGCTGACATGATCAGATTTCTAAGTTTGTTATTCTATTGTTGCTATATAATATTCTATATAATGGTGATAGAGATGGAATATATTAGTGCTGTCAAATCGATTAACCACATAATCTCATCTAACATTAAAAGTTCATTATCATATTTATATGAATTGTATATATGTCTCAGTGGTTGTTTGTTTGTGTACATATACACACATATATATGTGTGTGTTTGTATTTATACAGTATACAGCACAGGAAGAGGTACATGGTACAGTATAATGGTTCACCAGCATATAACGCTTTGTTTAAAAAAAATTGTAAAAGTATTTAGGTATGCAGGAAATATTGCTTATGAATCCCTCAGCAACAGAAAACGGAAAGGTGCAGTATGTGGAGCTGCCAGACTGGAGGTCATGTGCAGACTATGGGAGAGTATCATATTCCATCCCAAAACCTAGAGCAGATGTCAGCACCTCTGCCAGAAAGAATCTGTATGTGGGGGAGGGGTTTCAGTAGATTGCTATTTTGCCTTCTTCGAGACACTACAGTGTTTTATGCTTCCATGGTGGTCCTGTGTGTGAGTCACTTTGATATTGAATCTAGATAAACAGTGAAATTATAAACAAGGCTGATATTTGTGGATTGGATGAAGAGGTCACTGTGGCCAATGCCTGTCTGGCCAGCAAACACGAAGTTAGCATCCGGCAGTAGCATTAGCAAAAACATAATCTTTGTTTGTTTGCAATGAGGTCATAGAGGAAACTAAACTAAATAAATGTCGTGTCACCTTCAGTCCAGTGCAGTATCCATCATGCAGGATGTGACACGTCAGATTGGCAAAAACAGGATATGCATCACCAGTAAGGGATATGACAATAACATTCTGTCACATGATTTTCTGTCAATTTTAGCGTTATTTATTTAACACTATTTTAGTATTTTTAATGTTTTGATTTATCTTTAATTTTCAGTTAGTTGCTAAGGCAACTTCATTATAGTTTATCAATACCTATATTTTATTTCAATTAAAGATTTCAAATCACTATGATAGGCTATCCATCACGTTTAAAGTATTTTGGCTTGTGGTCGTCGTCATTGTAAAAGTCCTGTTGTATTTAACATCTGATCTCTATTTACACTGCACTGAACATTTGTAGCTGTTAAAGGTCCATGTAATTTGTCAGGTGCGTAAATTCTCTCCTTGTAAATTGCTTATAGTCTGTGATTTGGTTCTGTTCCAATGTGAGAAAAAGGGTAATGACCTGCTCACTTTGATTCACTTGGGTCTGTTCCAAGAGACATAAAAAGAGAAAGTAGCAATCTCTTGTTAAGCTGCAATTATGACCTAAGGAATTATCACACTCCATACTTTAGATTTTATCAGATAAAAATGTTGTAAAGAGTGAACGAGTGAGATGAGAGTCTATAGGATGAGTCATGCTGCTAGCACAGCTTTTTTGGCAAGAGAAACAGTGTAAATCCTCGAAATAGACATTGTCAGGGGAAAGTGAGACATAGATCTGTGATATACAGATTTATTAATAAACTTCCTGTCATTTCTGTCAACACTAACTTCTTTAAAGTCACAATTCAATGTAGGTAAAACATTAGGAAGACCTTTTACCATATGCAATGCAACATGAAAGTCCCTTTCTTAGATGTCATTTCTCACTCTGTCTAGTGGCTATATATGATGACTAATCCCGAGTCCCAGTTACAGTATTCTCCATCCGGGTCTTCCTGACATTCCTTCAGACCCCTGGAATGCTTGTCAATCACCTCTTGAGAGCTAACACATCATATGGCAAAAAGAAGTCTTTGAGAAAGCAAAGTGGTACCTTCACCTTATGATTGCTTTTATTTTCATTTTAAACATGGAATGTGTCAGCACAGGGCTGTGTGGAGACTGATAGCGAAGTGGAGTCTGCATGCCAGATATAATACCACATTCGATTTGCTAGAACGTACTGACATATTTTTGGACCGGTGCAGCATTGTCCGTCAGCTAGGTGGCTCTTGGCCAAACATTGAACGTTTTCTGAAAACAAGCCTCCCTTTGTTCTGGGTAATTTATTATTGCGGGTTTTAATTTAACCGGTATTAATCAGTATTTAGTTTATGTGCACGCGTTATTAATATGTTCTACTCCACTACAATAATAATAATAAAAAAACAGAGATTAAGGAGTCCATTGTCCCGACAAAGCTGATGAAGGAGGTACCGTATAATTCACATGAACAATGCCTGAGGTCTTTGGACCTCTGCTAAACGCCAGAGAGCCCTGTGGAAATTTGTGAATGTCTATGTTTTCATTCTCACTTAATCCAAACACCATTCACCCAAGATCCTTGGAGAGCATCTGCATGGGTGAAAAATGTGTCTGAGCCTTGCTTTTGGTTCACATCTTAATGTCTGTGTTGTCTTTTGAGGAAGTAATAGTGTTTGACTTCGCTCAGAGAGAATTGGCCTCAGTTTGGAACTGTACCTGCCATGACGGCTACATTCCACCCTGGGCAACCTCTATGTCTCGATGAGCTTAAAAACACAGACATCCACACTTTGTGTCTGTTGGCTGGCAATCTTGTGTTTTACTTTGCTTGTTACTTTAGTACTTTGGTTTAAGCCTAAAAAGGCACCATTCATTCATCTACACTCTAAAAAATGCTGGGTTGATTCAACACAAATTTGGGTAAAATGTGGATAAACCCAAATGTTGGGTTGAAAATGCAATTAAAAAAAATACAGTTGAAAGTGAAAGTTGAAGTTTGAAATTACATTTTTAACCCAACATTTGGGTTTGCCCATATTTTACCCAAATTTGGGTTTAACCAACCCAGCATTGTTTAGCGTGTAGGAACATGTATAGAATAAAGTAATCTTTAAATTATTATGCACATAATACACAAGAGTTCTTATTAAGTTTTTTTTTCTTTATTTGTTGCATTATTGTTTTCAGGCATGCATTTATTCTTTATTGCATTTGCATTCATTCTTTTCTACATGTATTACTTTTTACAAATTAATTTTTTGCATGCATTCTTTCTGTTCTTTTCTCTTTTTTTCCATTTCAGAGGCACGATTTCAAGCACTCTACAGATAGACCCAGTAAAGAATACTGTATGTGCTAATAATTTTCGGGGTTATAGGCTACTTGTGCTGAAATGGCAGAGCAAGTGTGATGGCCTTGCATTTCAGTGATGCTGTGTGATTAATTCTGTCCTTGTAGAGCGTGCTACTGCGCATGTTGCATGACATGTGCACACACAAGTCTCCATCTTGGCAACCCTTTACCAATGCAATAGGACAGCTGAAATACTGTATATATTCTGCTCAGGATATTAAACTTGAAAAAGATAAGAAAAAAAAAGCAGACGTGAAACGCCGTCGTAATGAACGAAGATTCGCGCTGATTGAGTCAACGACTATCAGAATGCGATTTAGACGGCGACTTGTTTTGAAGGATCTTTGATCGATTGCACTGTCAGCTCTACCGAATCGAATCTGTGGAACAACAACCGTAAATATTTTGAAATGGTGAGTGAAACCACACGTATTATTTTAAAGAAAGCGCGTTTTAAATGTGTATGAATGGGGACGCGCTGCGACGCGTCATTCTGTGTTGTAGTCTACTATTTCCCCCTTCATCATCATCATCATCCCAACCCCCTCGTCGTCATGGAGGATGCTGTTGCTATGTTTTCCCTCTTCCCCATATGCTGCCGTAACCTGCTTTATTTTCTATCACGCCTGAATGCAACTTCTTCAACTGCTCAAAGCATCCACAGGTCGTTGTTGTACCTTTACGCATTTGCATGAACATAAAATATAAGAACAATTTGAGAATGTGGTGACATTTTACAATATAGGTATTCTCAGGCTAAAATTATGTAATAGCTTTATGGCGAATTCTAATTGTATTAACAGAAAATTGTAACTGAAAATTGCTAACGTATCATGAATGTTTATATATTAAGTAAATAAGTAACTAAAATGTATGTGTATATATATATATATATATATATATATATATATATATATATATATATATATATATATATATATATATATATATATATATATATATAATTACACAAACATTTTATTTACCTAATAGGCATATACTTGTGGTTTTATTTTTTTATTAGTAATATATTCAATTTGTATTTACTATTATATTATAAATAATGTTTTAAAATACATTTATAATTTATTCGGTTTCATTAAGCATATATGTACAGCAGGCCTACATTACTGAAAATAATTGAATGTATTTTCCACCTAAGCTTCTAATACATCATTTATAGCCCTTAAAAACATCTTTGTTATAGGTCAGAGATCATGACATGAAAAATGTGCATCATATGTGAACAGTGAGTCTTTTTAAAGGGGTCCTATTGTACTTTTCACTCTTTTAACACACATCCAAAGGAGGGGTGTTTCAAATGAAGGGTCAAGTTTACTTAGATTTAGTCTATCGTGGAAATAAAGCAAAACCATCTCTCCTACCCTTAAATTGTCTTCCATAGTTAAACATTATAATCCACTACTTGAATTTCTATTCTTCATATGTAAACCCGCAGTGTTTGTCTGTGTCTTTCCAAGAAGGAACATTAAACTCAAATTGCCGTGACCGCTGAATCAGTGAAAAGAAAGGGAATGAGAGCGAGAAAGAGATTGAGAGATCTGGAGAGATGTGAAAGAGAAACACAAGCATCTGGTGATAATAATAGTGATGGAATGAGTGAGAGATTGGAGGAGTGTGCGTGAACACTGGCCGGTTTCATTTAAGATGATGATCAATGCACTGGCGTAGAATCAGGCCTCCAGAGGTGGAGGGTGGAAGAGTCTAGACAGGGGAGTTTTCTGGCAGTGTTCCTCAGAGGGGAATTCCTCATGCTGATTTTTCCAGTTGCTTCCTCTCCTTTACATTTTAGACACTCATCGATGGCTGTGTTTTACAGGAGGACTGCACATGTGTACATTGTCGAATAGATCAGTATTTGGCATATTTCAAACTAGGCATGCATGTGTCTTCGCATTTTAAATTCAGTTATTTTAAATACATCTTAAATTCAGTAATCTTGGTCATTTTCTTTTGATGTACATGTACAGTATGATATGGTTATGTATCTGTAAAGCACTGTTTACATGGGGCAAAATTATTAGTTTTGATAATAAATTCATTAATTGTCCTATATGATTTGTGGAAACAATGTGCTTTCCTGTAGAAACACATTGTCAGACCACCCACTGTGACAGACACCCATAACCATTTTTAAAGCGGTCACAGATACAACAGAACCACATTTCTTGTGCCAACAGACCATCAGTCTCTAAGACAGCCTGTGTGTCCTCTGAGAGAGGACACTGTTATCCATTGAAAGCCTGGGAATATTAGTGCTCTGCTTATAAAAGGTCTTTGAACAAAGACAATATCAGAATTTTGTTTTCTAACAATAAAATAGTGACATAATATGAAAATGCATTGTTCTTGACAATGCCCACTGACAATGATATGCAGTAAAAAAAAAAAAATCAGCTTAATATATGTAATTTACCTTGTGTACTCTTAATGTATGTGTTGTTTCTCTTCCAGGCTAAGTTGAGTTGCTGCAACATGAAGGCTCTAAAGGTGATTTTCTTGTTGCTTATCATCTGTGTCTGGATGGAAGAAGGATTCACCAAAGAAAAATCTGCCAAGAAAGGAAAGAAGAAAGGAAAACAGGTTTATTGTCCTTCGTAAGTGTATTTACATTCAACATTTTCTGGCAAAATGGTGCAATACAATATGTCGTCTTTCTGACTATTCAACAGGGAACTATAGAAACAGCTCATAATGTTGTGTGTGTACTTCACACTGTGACAAAATTAAGTAATTCACTACTCACTAACCATCAGTCCCAATGGTTTTATGTAACTCTGCATGGTGACTTTTAACATGAGCATGACTTGAAATAGTTTTGTTGTTGTTAAAGACTGCGCCCTAACACTCCTTGTTTCTGGTCCCTTCAGGCAGCTGTCATCAGAGGATCTGGCACGGGTTCCAGCGAACTCCACCAGCAACATCCTTAATAGACTTCTGGTCACCTATGACCCAAGAATACGACCCAACTTCAAAGGTCAGTAGGCTACCCTTGCAGTGCCATGATATATATATATATATAGGTATTGAGGTATGTTATTCCTCAATAACAACCGGTAGAAACTGATAACAGGCTTGTTCCAGCAACTAAGGTCAGCGCTATAAGCTTGCTAGGAACGTTTTCTTTGTGAAAGCTTTGATCCCCCCCTGTCGGGGTTTATTCTGCAATAACAACCGTCTGGATGTACAATATCTTTTACATATACATTCACCTGCCACTTTAGGTACACCTGTTCAACTGCTTGTTAACGCAAATAGCTAATCAGCCAATTACATGGCAGCAACTCAATGCATTTAGGCATGTAGACATGGTCAAGACGATCTGCTGATGTTCAAACTGAGCATCAGAATGGGGAAGAGGGGTGATTCAAGTGACTTTGAATGTAGAATAACTGTTAGTGCCAGACAGGCTGGTCTCCTTTGATTTTCACGTGCAAACTAAATCTCTAGGGTTCACAGAGTATGGCCAGAAAATATCCAGTGAGATTCAAGGCGAAAATGCCTTGCTGATGCCAGAGGTCAGTGGGGAATGGCCAGACTGGTTGGATCTGATAGAAAGGCAACAGTAACTCAAACAGCCATTCGTTACAACCAAGTTTTGCAGAAGAGCATCTCTGAACACACAATATTTTGAACTTGAAGCAGATGCGCTACAGCAGCAGAAGACACACCGGTGATACTCCTGTCAGCTAAGAACAGGAAACTGACGCTCAACCCTGCAGGCTCACCAATATTGCACGATAAAAAATTGGAACAATGTTGCCTGGTCTGATGAGTTTCGATTTCTGCCGCGACATTCAGATAGTAGGGTCAGAATTTGGTGTAAACAACATAAAAGTGTGGATCCATCTTGCCTAGCATCAACGGTTCAGGCTGCTGCTGGTGGTGTAATGGTAATATTTTGCAATTGTATTGCTGCTGACCATGTCCATCCCTTTATGACCACAGGGTATCCATCATCTAATGGCTACTTCCAACAGTAATTCCAAATAATTTTAAAATGGTTTCTTGAACATGTATATAGCCTACACAATTATTAAATAACAAATCATGTTTTATAGTTGTGTATACACTGTGGCAGATATTTAACTCTAGGTTATGCTACTGTTGGCAGTCGTTCCTGATATAATGAAGCAAGTTGTAAAGAGTGAGAAGCTCTATAGCCTCCTGCTCTCTGGCATTCAACGTAAACGTGGGCCTTGATGTGGTCTGAGTGTTAAGAGCTCACTGTATGATTCAGTGTTATTAGTCTCTATGGCCAGCCAGCTGCTCTTCATATCTGAGCAAGATGAAAGCTCCTGGCAGTCATTAAAGTCAACATAATCATCTTGGGAATAGGAATAGCAGTGGAGTAGTTGGAGCGTTTTCCTATAATGCCATGCTTTCCATTTAGTGCATATAAAGTGCAAACATATGTTTCATGGTATAAACCAAATAGTTAATGTTACCCATAATAGTCTGTGAGAAAGTGCACTGCTAAAAATGTTAGAATGACATTTGGGGCGTCTTGTTTGATGGTGTGTTTGATGTGCTGAGATATCAACTTTGTTCGTTTTTTTCTTTTGTTTTCAGGTATTCCTGTTGAGGATCGTGTCAACATTTTCATCAACAGCTTTGGGTCCATCCAAGAGACCACTATGGTATTACTTTCATACACATCCATACGTCCAATACTCAATATAGTGTCACGTGATCCTCCAGAAATCAGTCTAATATGCTGCTTTGCTGCTCAAGAAACATTTCTTATTATCAATGTTGAAAACAGTTATGTTGATTAATATTTGTAACTGTGACGCATCTTACAATTTAGCAGGATTCTTTGAGAAATAGAAAGTTGAAAGTCAGCAAACCTATCACTTTTGATCAATTTAAATTTATCCTTGCTAAATAAAGGTATTAATTTCTTTATTTTTTAAAATCTTGAATGGTAGTGAGTGTATATATATATATATATATATATATATATATATAGTATATAAATATATAGTAAATATATAATATATAAATATATAGTATATATGTATGTATTTTCCTCAACATTTGCCGTTTTAAAACAAATATTTGCATTGTAATGTAATGATAAAATCACAATCAGTGCAAGTTCTTTCCTATCAGTCAATTTCTTTGTAAAGTTACTTTACAACAGAAATGTGCCTGGAATATTGATATGTTCAACAAAATAAGTTAAAAAGTGGAATTTTTCCTATAACTTTTTCAAAATGTTTGATTAGAAAATGGATTTATGGACTTATCTTGAAAAAGAAATGGCTTCACGACTGCTAAAAAAAAGTATGTTCTATAGTATGAATGTAATCTGGACATACTACATTTGCCATGTTGCCCTTATCACATGATCTACCAGTATCAGTTGTATTGTATCTTTGAAACGGACCTTGGTCGCTTCACTGCCTTTCATAAATGCCTCGTTGCATAGTAAAGTGTCCATCGGATGCACACTTAAGAATCTCTTTACACTTCGGAAATAGTATAGAATAGTATAGTATTGGAAATAGTAGAGGACTGACATACTTCTTTTGTCACAATACTGTTTTTCGCCTACTATTTGCAATTTCGGATGCAGCCAACCTTTTCAAGTAAAAAAAAAAACTTGACCGTATTGAGCCATATAATTTCCTCAGTTTTATTCTGCTCTTTTCGTTTTCTGATTTTTTAAATGTCATTGACGTTGAAATCAATAATTAGATCAAAAGAACATTGATAAGTCTCAAATATTTTATACAATATAAATAAATTGTAGTTTCCAAAATGTCAGATTGTCAGGGGAAACTCCTACAAGACAGATGATTGGATTCATGACTGTATGCTTTATTTTGGGCTTACCATGTTTATTTAACACTCCACCAGGGGGGAAAAAAAATCAGCTCCAGACCCTACAATCTTACGCCTGACTCCTTATGAGCAGTGACACCCATAAACAACCCACCATGCCAGAGTGATCTGACTCAGATCACCTCTACTGAAAATATTTCCCCTGGAAAGACATCAGAGGGCTGTTTTTTTTCTGCCCAGCACTGCATGGTGTCATAGGTTGAATATAGTTTGCAGTCAGTTCTACAGGAGCGCTATGTGACACCAGGCATTGAAAAAGCAATCCCACTTTGTTGTTGCATCATTCTGCTGTGGTTAACATTAATATGCACAGGTGGCATAAGACAGGAATACAAAAAGGCTATTCATAACCTCTCCAGAGACCCGACTAGTAAGAAGCATGCCACTTTGCCTACCATAGCTTATGTTGCACTTTATTAACATTTGGACAAGTCCAACAAAACAACACTTGTAAATATGACACAGTGCCATCCATGGTGTGTGTAATACATCCTGAAGGTTCCTGGTCAGAGCACGGAACGAAAAACAGGACATACCAAGATGTGAATCATGCACGCAAAAACACTTAGGGACCGAAATTCACTTGACTCAGTAGTGCAGCTGGAGTGTGGCCATTTTATTTGGCATATCATCTGTCTTCACAGTATCAGCGCTAGCAAAACAAGCTCCACTAAAAAAATGCCACTTCAAAGCTTTTTGCTCACGCAAGCCGGCAGGGAAGCTGGGGCCAATCTGACTTAACGAACCCTGTGTTTTCCCCAGTGTAGGTGCTCACATACAGCATGAGCCCTTACTGCAGCACCCGTTGCATGCCTCTGATGTTTGCGATAGTTGGAAATGTAAATAGGAGCAGCTCTGAGCGCCGCAGCTGCGCGACTTCAATACCAACCATTATTGGAGCCTAGATACTTCAGAGACAAGCGTTTTTTAAAACATCACTCAGAGGTCATGAGAAATGCTGGTTGCCATAGCGTTTCCTAATACACCTGGGCTTCTCTGTCACTCTGAGAACCAATGTGCTGTTTTTGTGTCCAAGTCAAGGCTTCACACAGTTCCTGTCACGTAACACAAAGACAGGTGTCAGCCCTTCCTAATTAGCACCCCCCCCAGAATCACCACCCAGTTTTCGGTGTCACGAAACACCAAAGTTGTTTTTCAGGTTTAATTCAGTTCAACAGATTTATGAAAACCTTCGGCCTCTATTTTGTAGGACTATCGTGTCAACATCTTCTTGAGACAGCGCTGGAATGACCCCAGACTCCGGCTTCCTCAGGACTACAAGTCGGACTCGCTCACCGTTGACCCGACGATGTTCAAATGCCTTTGGAAACCCGATCTTTTCTTTGCCAACGAAAAGAGTGCTAACTTTCACGACGTTACTCAGGAGAACATCCTGCTCTTTATCTTCAGAAACGGAGATGTACTCATCAGCATGAGGTGAAGTTTAATGCTCTCTTCCTGCTAAGCACCCAACCTCTGTCTATATGGATGGTGACAAATGAGGTCTAAATGCCGGTAACACCTACTCACATTATTTACCACGGCAATCTAAACAAAGCAAACACAAGAGTTTATCAGATGTCAAGGCCTTTTAAAGTGGAACAAATTACCATGCAGTTTAATCGGAAGGTGTTAAAATGAATGTGTCAGCCAGGTTCCTAACTTCATGGAAGACTTTTTCCGATAAATATATATGAGATAAAGTTTAAAATAAGATACAATGTCACACTGTGAGAAATGATGTCACAAAAAAGTGTACTTACAGTAGTTTCACTTCAGCACAATCAAATATACTTCCAGATAACTAAAGTACATGAAGTACAAAATTAGTTGTTCCAATTTAGACTTTGACTATATAATTTTAGTGTACCAAAAGTACAATTGCAGGGTATTTATTTTAAGTATTTGTAGTATACTTAGCATAAAATACTATTTATTTCAAATGCATTTTTGTATATTTATTTTTTCACTAGGGCATGTTTGAATGACAGGTAACATAGTGACTGAACCCTCCTCTGAGCTCTTCTTAATGCTTTTAATAAACCTCAAGGGACTTAAAGTGATCTGAGAATTGGAGATTCGATCTGTTGACCCTAGAGTTTCACCTCACCACTGACACCTAAATTACAGCTCCTGCTATATGATCCCATGTGAAAGTTCAGTCCTTTAGTAGTGGCGGACACCTCTTGTCATTATCTGTCCAGGGCTTTATCTACAGTTCCTGCTGAGTGAATGAAGCCCTCCGTGTCTTCTAGCAGTCAGACTACACCTGCTGTAGATCTGTCCTCAGAGTGCTGTGTTTTACAAACCCCGTTTTTTAAAAACATAGTAAGGTTTATCAGCATGGATAGAAACAAACAGTTATTTATAAAGGTAAACGAGGCTGTGATGCTTTAAACAAATGTGAGTTGTTTTTGTGGTCACCTTGCCAGCCGTGCATTGGACATGGTCCAGTTTAGGGTAAAGATAAAATCTAAACACTGGCACAGAGCCATTTCAGTCTGGATGGGAAGTTTTTTTTTTAAGAGCATCACGTTTTGTTCTATTATGTCTGAGGCAATGTATTTCCATAGTGTTTTTCCATGCCACCCGTATCACATCATGAGCTGGGTGGTCTTCTATAGCCCTTTCTCACTTTTGGCATTGGCCCAGGATGCCTTGCTCTTTCTCTGGGTATGTGTGTGGCAAGGGATTACTGTCTTAATGAGAGTCTTTCAAAAAGAAACAAGAGTGTTTATTTCATATTATACCTCCCTGAAACAAATTCTGCCTTTACTCGTCCATCAAACTTCAACTTCCTCCCTACATTTACATATGTCTTTTCTCTTCTTCTCAATGATACTGACAGCCATCCTTATCACTTTTCTCCCATAACCTCCTTTCCAAACATCCAGTATACTGGAGGAAAATTATTCAATATTTTTATTTTGGAACATTCTGATTTTAGGTCATCTTGAAAATTATATATATATATATATATATATATATATATATATATATATATATATATATATATATAGAATAATGTCATATTTTATATGCTTTAGTCGAATTGTTTAGTATTGGACATTGGATACAGCAAGCCCCCTCCCCTGAAACTGCTTTTTGCTACTTAATTCATAGACATTGAATTTTTTCGCAACTAAATATTGTTTGGAGCAGGATAATACAATGGATGCAGTGTTTATTTTCAAGGGGAATTTTTATTTTGTGTCTTTGTTTGTCCCCGTCTTTTCCCGTCTGACCCCATCTTACATCTTAACCCTTGTCTGTCTATATCTCTCTTCCTCTCAGATAATTAGTATAACACACCGTAAAGATACATCTTAAACAAAAACAGATCTTATAGGGAAGCAATGATTCTCTCTAACCTCTCCCAGACCTTTACAAAAATAACTTGGCACAGTGCTTCAGTTGCTTG
Organism: Cyprinella venusta; assembly: GCA_038021265.1. Lineage (NCBI taxonomy): Eukaryota > Metazoa > Chordata > Actinopteri > Cypriniformes > Leuciscidae > Cyprinella > Cyprinella venusta. The sequence goes on along the minus strand of CM075873.1, from coordinate 13,302,797 downwards.
CAGTGCACTAAAGTGCTGTGTGGCCTTGCTGGTGTAAAAAGTACCTCTTTGCTGCGTCTGAGGCTGTACTTGTCAGATTATGAGAGAAAACCAAAGAGCTTTCATGTGTTAATGGTGTTTTAAATAAACATGCCTTGGTGTGCATGCTGTGCAAAAAAGGGAACTGCATGAAGAATTTATTCTACTGTTGGGAAGGACATTTTATGTCTGTGGCATCTATGAAATCGGTTACATTTTGATTGAATTTCAAGTAGTGCGATCTGGTGATAATAGTATAAAATAGTCTTTGCAAGGATGCTGAATATACTCATATAAGTGAATGTTTCAGCATGAAACTTTAAATGCAGTTAGTGGAATCTATTATTTTTCTATTTCACGCATTATTATTTTATATTACTTCTTATAATGGTTTTGAAATTAAACGTTTAACAATCTCAAATGTGCATGGTTTAGGTATACAGTTGGTCAAGAAAGAAAATGCCTCATTCCAAATTACTACCCTGATTTAAACTGACCAAGCTGCCGCATGATTCATTGTCTCAAATGTATTGTCTCTCTTTTTTTAGGTTGTCTGTTACCCTCTCTTGTCCACTGGACTTGACTCTCTTCCCCATGGACACCCAGCGATGCAAAATGCAGCTTGAGAGCTGTATGTGAATATGAATAAAATAATTTGGTAGTATTTAGAAGAAAATAATACATATATATATATATATATATATATATCCGAGTTCCCACAGTCATGACAAATGTGGAAATATAAAGCAATTTATTTTTTTTTTACATTTTTTTTTAAATAATATCTTAAGACATGGAAAATAGTATCCATATTGTATATTAGATTTAATTTGGTAAAAAAACAAACAAACAAAACAAAAAAAACATGCAAATAATTTACTTAGGTGTGGTTAAACAATACAAGGACCAACTGTCTAGCTTATATTTCATTAAAAATGTAATTATATATTTCATTTATAATATTTAATATTTTTAAAGTGTGAAAGTGTGTTTAAATATTGTTAAAAAAATCATTATCTAGTTATCTCATGGACTCAAAAGTCTTTGAACATACATTTAAATCTCTGACGTATGAATCTAGCATTACAGGTATTATTGGTTATGTGTAGTGCTATTTTTCATTTTAATGTGTGTGTGTGTGTGTAGTCGGCTACACCACAGATGACCTGCAGTTCATGTGGCAGTCTGGTGACCCCGTACAGATGGAAGAGATTGCTCTGCCTCAGTTCGATATTAAACAAGAGGACATTGAATATGGCAACTGCACCAAGTTCTATGCAGGGACAGGTAAAAGTTTTCACTTTTTATGAATGGCACTAAATGTATGCAGAAGTGCTCTGTCTGGTCTAGTTGAAGTAGTAGCCATTAGATGTGATTCCATGATAAATGCACCCTTTTGTCCATTTAAAGCAACCTTTTGAACCGTTGAATGATAGGCTACTACACGTGTGTGGAGGTGATTTTTACTCTGAGAAGGCAGGTGGGCTTCTACATGATGGGTGTGTACGCTCCCACCCTGCTCATCGTCGTCCTTTCCTGGCTCTCCTTTTGGATCAACCCTGATGCCAGCGCTGCCCGTGTGCCTCTGGGTACTTTTTCCAATCATCAGTCCTGCCACAAACATCAGCACCTCATCTCATGTCTCTGTGGAGTCCTGTACCCCCATCCTTTTTCATTCCACGGTTTCACCAATATAACATCCACCAATGAATCTTTTCAATGCCTCTGATTTCACATCAGCACTGGAGGTTTAGGGAGATAGTTTTTTATGCCCTACAGCACTATAGCTTCTTTTCATCAATTGCTTCCCTAAAGGCATCTCCAAGGAAATGTAATGCGTGTCCAGGATATTTCCATCCGCCGCAGCTGCAGCCCACAGGCGTTATTTCGCTATCTGACCCGCAGAGTTCAGTGAGAAAAGATTATCCAAGATGCGATGAAGATTACGCAAGATGCCGTGAAATGTGACAATTTCTTGTGTTTTCCAGTTGCATTAGCCTGATAATGCTGATAAATGCATGTATTGTTTTCACGGAACACGCTTATTCCTTGTGCTAGATCTGTTTCATGGGTGGAACTCACAAAATCCGATTCCATTGGTCATGCCAGTAACACCACCATTCTGTCCACATTGTTGTCCTTGTCACAGTATAACGTGATTACATCAAGTGTCATCTCATGGTCTCAAACCCATACCATTTCAGGTCAGTCATTTAATGCAGTTTGTGAGTGTTTGGTTTGTATGTGTGTGCCATTTTAATTATACGCAGGCCTAGATGGAATCTACAGGAATTTTTTTGTAGATTTTGTGGGGAAACCTGCAGAATGAATATTTAACTCTTTCTCCGCCATTGACAGAATTTTCCGGCAATCTGTTTTCACTGTTTTACGTTATATCCAGATCCATTAATGTAAATATCCATAATAAAGGCTAGATGTCTCGTCCACGCTAGACCATCGTTCTGAATCCGATCTGGACAAGTCTTGAACAAAAATTTGATTTGATTTTCTCAGATTTTTGTGTTTAAAACGTTGCTATTTTATGAAACTTATCAACATTCAAGTGTAGATTCTAAAACAATGCATGAAGCGAGAATATCTGTTTTGTTTTGTTTTGTTTAAAAGAAAAAGACTCTGTTATTTCTTTTGATAATTTTCTTACAAAAAATATTCTTGGGGCCACATTTTTGTGAAAATGCTGGCAACTTAAAAAAAAAGAGCTAAAAAAAAGAGTTGCTGGCAAAAGAGTTAAAGGGTTAGTTCACCCAAAAATGAAAATTCTGTCAATAATTACTCACCCTCAAGTTGGTCCAACCCCTTAAGACTTTACATCTTACCTACAATAACCTATCATAAAATAAAATTCAAATGTGTAGTAAACAAACACATTAGGGACAGGGATGTGTTTCTGTGTGATTCCATGTAAGCCTGCTCATAAAATAAAATATTCTGAAATAAATAAATGCATCTTTAATATGAAATTCTCTAAGCAGCATTGCATAGGTATTGGTATACCATTCACAATTTTGGGGTCAGTAATATTTTCTATTTTCACCAAAGATGCATTAAGTTGATCAAAACGGACAATAAAGACGTTTAATGTTTCAAACAAATGGTGTATTTTTGAAATTTCTATTCATTAAAGAATATGCACCTTGGTTTCCACAAAAAAATATTAAGCAACTCAGCTGTTTTCACAACATAACGGTTTTTACTGTATTTTTGATCAAATAATGCAGCCTGGGTGAGCTTAAGAGACTTCTTTCAAAAACATCAAAACATCTGACACCAGATTTTAAAATGTAATGTATAAAAAGAGGAGATCAACATCAGTTGCAAAGAACTTGCAATACATGGATGGCATTTTCAAACCGTTGTTGTCACAGATGCGTTCATATGATGTTGTACAGCCAGATCTAGTGTGAACAACTTCAGATCAATGTGTGAGCTCATCTCTTCTCAGCTCATCTGATCTAATGACCCCTCTCTTTGTCTGCAGGGATACTGTCAGTGCTCTCGCTCTCTTCTGAGTGCACGTCTCTGGCCTCTGAACTGCCCAAAGTCTCCTATGTAAAAGCGATTGACATCTGGCTGATTGCCTGCCTGCTCTTTGGCTTTGCCTCACTGGTCGAATATGCTGTGGTTCAGGTGATGCTTAACAGCCCTAAACGACTGGAGGCGGAGAGAGCAAAGATTGCCAGCAAAGAGAAAGCAGAGGGAAAGACCCCTGCCAAGAACACGATCAATGGCCTGGGAAGCACCCCTATACACGTCAGTACGCTACAGGTCAGAAACAACCCGTTGACTCTATTTAAACAGAATGATTATGAAAAGCACCACTGGTAGAAATACTACGATAACACTGTAGTTTTTGGACACGGCAATGTCACCTCTTTGAACATCGGATTTATAGCATTTATACATTTAAAAATATGTAACATATCATTACATAATTATGAATGTAATTATATATTTAATATAATACACTACTGTTCAAAAGATTAAATTAGCTAGTTAAATTAGTTGTGACAAAAGTCATAGTATAATGTGACTATTTCAAATAAATGCTGGTTGTTTTTTTTTAACTTTCTGTCCATCAAATAATCCAGCATTAGAGTTTCATATTAGGCAGCACAACCGTTTTCAACTTTGATAAAATTAAGAAATGATTATTGAGCACCAAATCAGCATATTAGAATGATTTCTGAAGAATCATGTGACACTGAAGACTGTAATGATGCTGAAAATTCTGTTTTGCCATCTCAGAATTTTTTTTTTTTAAATATATACAGAAAACAGTTATTTGACATTGTAATAATATTACATTTTAAACTTGGTGAAAATAAGATACTTCTTTAAAAAAAAAAAAAAAAAAAAAAAAAAAAAAAAAAAAAAACTTAAAAAAGCTTACTAACCAGGAACTTTTGAACAGTAGTGTAAATATTTTAACATGAATATACAATTAAATATAAGAATTATAATAATTTGTTGAAAATATAGTATTCTGTTAATTAATTATTATTTATTTATTTTTTTTACTATATTTTGAAATACAAACGTGACATCTGTATTCCTTCTAAGTATGTTTTATTCCATGACAGCATACAATAGAGACACATTAAGCAGCACATGGGGACACATTATATTTAAATGGGCAATTTTGCTTGTACAAAGAGATCTTTGTTTAAATTCTGTTTTTATTGTGTTCAGTTGCGTTGCTGTCCCTGTAGTTATATAATCTGAAATCATGCACTGCTAATGTCAGGTCTGCATGCGAAAGTGGTGGGATAATCACAGTACTTCATGTTCTTCAGAAAACAGACAGCTTTATAGCAACAATTGCAAGAGGAGCTTGAAGGCAATGGTTGCCTGACAGACAGGAGAAATAGGCTGAATAATGTGGTCTGTTGAAGTCTATTATAAGCTTTAAATTGGCCCCAGAGGGAGGCTTAAGGATGCAGTGTGTTTGCAACCACTGTCACACATTTACTCCCAGACTTCAACTTGACAGCAGAAGAACATCTGACCCGAAATTAACCCACATGCTCTTTGCACAACCCCTGAAAGTTACTGACCTCCAAGAGAACCTCATTCATTGCCCTGAATTAGAGCTGTTAAGGTTTGTTTCTGCCACTGATTCTCCAGCCATGTAATGGCTGTCCAGACATGCTGATAGCTTTTGAGCAGACAATATTTATTAGAAGGAAATGAAAGCTCCAATACTGTGTTTGACAGACAGTTTCCTAAATCTCCACACTAGAAAATACATCAAGCTGTTTGAGGATTTAAGTGTTGTGTGCCCAGTGGGAAGTACGGTCCAGCACTGCATGGCTTCTGCCCCTTTCCACACATCCAGAACTAATACAACAGACAAGTTGGCATTAGACCATCAGACATCACTCCAGACATCCCTCTGCTCTGTTAGTCAGAGGGAGAGAGAGAATCAGACGGTGCAATGTCACATCAGTTCTTAATGCTTGTCTTGTTCTGTTCTATTTTAATGCAAGGTAGGTGTTTCTACTCTCCACTTCTTTTCTTCTCCTGTTGTTCCTGTGTGGGAGGGCCACGCTACACTGCCTCTGCCCTGTTAGGGCTTTGGGAAGAGACCTAAATAATTGCCTGTCCTCAAACTCTCCCTCTCCCAGCACCTCAGAGTGTAAAGAGAAAGGAAAATGCCACAAGAAAGAGATAGAGAGTGTATGTGCCTCTACACGAGGGACACAATTCTGCGGGAAACATTCAATCAGATTTGGTTTGAGTTGTCCATGTCTGATGCCTGAATGAGTATCATAATGCATAAATGATCCGCCTGCCAGCTATCATTTGTTCAGTTCCTAATTATACAAATTAAAATACCTAAGTGTGAAATTAAAGGGATAGTTCAGTCTAAAATGTCCTGTTATCAATAGCACTCATGTCGTTCCGAACCAATATTTCTTTCTTTCTTTCTTTCTTTCTTTCTTTCTTTCTTTCTTTCTTTCTTTCTTTCTTTCTTTCTTTCTTTCTTTCTTTCTTTCTTTCTTTCTTTCTTTCTTTCTTTCTTTCTTTCTTTCTTTCTTTCTTTCTTTCTTTCTTTCTTTCTTTCTTTCTTTCTTTCTCATATATAACCCTAAATTAAAATTTGGAAAACACTCATTTTAGTTTGATTTGTATATTAAATCTTAAAAATGACGTATGTTAAAAGTGCCTCTATCGTGCAGTGGACAATATAGCAATATAGCTTGCAAAGTTCTAGAGATCAAAGTGCATGACAAATAGTCATTGCCTGCTAAAGAAATTATCGATTCTGAACTGTTGAAACGAGTCGTCAGCAATTCCAATCTGACTTCCTGTTACATACCTATGTAACAATGTAAAAAATTGCATAATATCAGCCTTTGGTTTTCATTGGCTGCCCGCAAACAATGTCTACTTTGACCCGCCCTCAAACACTGTAGATGTAGCTGAGGCCTGGAAGAGTTTGTTTGTGTTGTCGACATATCAAGACGACGCTGTTTTTAGCTCTGAAAATCTACTTTACAGAGATGGTCCTCACTGGAGAACACTAAATCCAGGGTATATACCGAACATATATCCTTGTTACATATACCTAAACCCACCCATCTCCGCTCCCTGATCCCTAACCCCACCCCTAATCCTACCCATCTCCACCCCTTAGATCTGGATCTAACTCCGCCCCCTGGATCTCGTGTGCTGCAATGAGGTGCTACTGACTTTAAATGCACTTCAGAAGGATCAAGACTCACGCTCGAATTAATATGGAAACACAGACGCCATCATTACTGTTCATATAACTGTGTAGACAAGCACTGAGGAAGCCTCCAGAGCTGAAATTCAGTTATGGTAATTGCTGTTTCATTTCCGACACGCTGTCTGAACAATCAGAGCAGAGTATGCTTGTGGAAAGGAGGGGTTTAGAGAGACTGAATCTTCGAATAAACTGTGTGGGTGGCAAGTTGTGTTGATGACCAACAGCAGAGACTATTTATACAGAGACATGCCACTTCCTCAATCCTTAATACAAATGTATAGGGAAAACCCGTAACACCAAAACAGCCCGTACTAGCCCCGCCCCTCCTGCTGGACAGCCAATCGTCTGCTTTTAATGGTCAAGCCAGAAAACATTTAAATACGTTACTGTTTGAAAAGGCGGCAGATTTGATATGCAGTGTATGTGTGCGTTGTGTAAATATCAGACATCCCAAGTCTCCCAGAAGTTCCGAGTGTCTCCCGCAGATCCCGCAGAGGCTCGTTGATGCCCGCAAATTAGTTCAAATCTCCCTGAATCTAGAGCGAGCGAGAGCATGCACATACTGTGTTTCAAACTGTGCAGCGTGTGAGACAGCGAGCGAGAGAACACTTGCGCATTCGCAGTAAAAGTATAACCTGTGGGAAAACAGCGTTTTAAACCATTTTTTTGGGCAAAGTCATCAAACTGCTTAAGTCATCTTACTGCTGTTTCTATACATGCAGTTGTTATGTCCCAGTGACCAGTGAAAGTGTAGTTCTGACTCTCTGCCCATTCATTTAGATAGAGCCTGGTCTTGTTAAGTCCGAAATAGCTGCCCGAAGGCGTTGCCAAGATGGCGGCCGAGTGGCATGACTTGCCTAAAAGGACTTTGCCAACAGGCTTATTGGTTACCATCTGCTTTCATTGTATAGAAGAGAGCAGCTTGGACATTCTTCTAGATAACTCCTTTTGTTTTTCATTGAAGAAAGTAAGTCATACAGGTTTGGAATAACATGAGGGTTAGGAAATGAATGGAAATGGGAACAGGGTGAACTATCCTTTTACTGTTTTGAGGACAAATCAAACCAGATGTTGGTGGGATCTGACATGTCTCTTTATTCATCTTTTTCTCACTCTCTCCCTCTTTATCTCTCTCAGGTGACAGAGACAAGGTGCAAAAAGGTATGCACCTCCAAGTCAGATTTGCGCTCCAATGACTTCAGCATCGTAGGCTCTCTGCCACGGGACTTTGAACTCTCAAACTTTGACTGCTACGGCAAGCCCATCGAAGTCGGCGCTGCTTTGGGTAAATCGCAAACCAAAAACAACAAGAAGCCGCCACCTCCTAAACCTGTCATCCCCTCGGCAGCTAAGCGTGTAGATCTATATGCCCGTGCGATCTTCCCTTTCTCCTTCCTATTCTTTAATGTTATTTACTGGTCTGTGTATTTGTGATTGTGTAAAGTTTAACTTGCTTTTGCTAACTTTTTTTCTCTCCTTCGTATCGTCTCGGTCCATATAATTTTTTACCTCAGATATCAAATGAAGCAGTTATGCCAGTGGTGTGCAGAGCGAAACTATGGGAAGAAACAGTATTGCTAAACAAAAGCAACATTTTCTAATAAAAAAGAGCGAAGGAATTGCTTGAAACATGTTTGATTTTCACACTATATTTAAATTATTCACAAAAAGAGAGAAATTATTGTCTTGCATGTGAAAATGGAATATATGGATATTAATATATTTAAAACATTTAATATTATTTTTAACCTTTAGATCATCAGCTGTTAAGATGATGCTGAGACATTTGTACTGAAAAACACTGCCATAAGAACTGTCTTTTGATGATGTTCCTATTACAAGCATTCCAGAAATTACAAGCACATGTATAAAAAAAAAAAACAACAAACATCTCCTGTGCTTGTGAATCATCCATCAATAAATGGCCCAGTGGTTCAACTGACCTATGACTCTTTTTCCTGCTAATTCCTCTCTCAAGCTCATCATATCTTGAAAATTCAACTATATATATATATATATTGTATATACACTGTATATATAAACAGTATTTCCCAAAAATGTACCTAAATGAAACCCTCAAAAAATCTCTCAATTTCCCTGGGTTCTTCTTAAAAGACAGTCCTCTGCAAGAAAATATTGTTGAAAGTTCAGGGATTGAAAAAGCTACTGTGCTAACTTTAGGAAACCAGTTTTCTGGTTCTGAAGTCCACTTAACCAAAAACTTCTTAGCAGTTTGAACATGTTCAATTGAACAAACCCTTATAATAATGCCAATGGTGTCTCAAAAAAAAAAAGATTCAAGATTCAATCAACAGTGTCAGATAAAATAGAAGTTGTTTTTTACAGTGTTGCGGCAATAAATCATAATATCATAGTTAATTTAGCCGAAAGCTATCAGTATTTTTCTATATAAGTTCCTGTTGATCTGATACTGACCAAGCATGTGCTTGAGACCGAAGACACACAATAGGCCACACAGCTTTCTGGATATCATGGTTTGGCCTGTTCCTGCACCCAACCCAAGAACCAGCATTCATTATGCTGTGAAATATGCTGGCAGATTGACCTACGGGTGTCTTTGCACTAGTGGAATATGAAATCTGTCTGGAATGTAATGAAGCGTGGTAAATGGAGAATGCCCTACCCCTCCCTGCCACATTCACACAACAAAAAGGCCATGCCAATAAATCTAAGAGAAACCTGGAGTTGTTTATATAAAATGGGAAGGGCAACTGAAAGGAAAATGGTCTTAACCCTCCCATATTATCTTTGGGGTGGTATACACAGAGTTGCAGAGCATGTGTCGAATGGTTAGTTAGTTGCTATGGCAACAGACACAGAGACGGCAACTGCGTGATTTCGCTGATATATTTGACTGTGTCTGGAGCCAGGTTTGCTTTTCAACCCTTTAAAGCAGTCACATTAGATGCTGGAGGAAGTCATCTCAGCCCATTCTTTCCTTATAAAGACCATCATCTGAACATGTTTTTGATTACTTTAGTTTAACTTAGGCTTTATCAAAAGCCTCCGACTTCCAAATGTTAAGATGCACTCTAGAGCCCCCTAGGGGTACAACTTATGAACTAACTCTGAAAAAAGGAGACAATCATGAAAACCTATATGCAAAATCATGCCAATGTGTGATTGAGAGTAGTGAAAAAACGATTTGCAGGCTTATGAAGATCTCAGTTATCTTGCAAATTACTTGATATGTGCCCTGTTTCTTCACTCTGCTTCCTCCTCCACAGTCATTTGACTAATTACTGTGGTAGCGCCACTCTTTGTGCAACTAGACAGACTAACATGGAGGTGGAAGCCTTTGAACAGGCTAGGCTACAATATAAGTTTCATAAAGCCAGCCCTAATGAAATGGTTCACTCTGTGTCCAAGTGCATTATTGCCTTTGAAAATAATTTTATAAATTCATGACATAGGCTATATCACTTTATTATAGAAAACCTTAATTTGAATTCAATTTTAGTACATTTAAATTTACATAATATTTTGTTTTATCCTAAATCCTCAAAATGTCAGGTGGTGCAACTGTACGAACAAATGAACAAACCAAAGAAAGCTATTTAAAATGGTCTTAATAATAAAAATTAAAAAGTAAATACTATGGGAATCATTTTAGGTTTGAAACTTTTCATATAAACACATTTTATTGCTAAATATCAATAACAATAACAGATCCAAAACTGAGCACAACAGTTAACAGTTAACAAACGCTATTGATTTCTGGCCTTCCCTGAAACTCTTCTTTTGATTGGCTATTATGTTATATTATGATTGGCTTATGTTTTTTTTTTTTTTCATCCCTTTGAATGGAAATGCATTGATCTAGTTCATTTGTATAGTACTATGGTTTACTGACAGTATAGTTTTATATAATTAGTGTAAAAATATGTGAAAGTCTCATAGATCAGTTTATTTGATTTAAGTCTTATAGACCCTCCAATTTTTTTCCCAGACATGATTAAATATGAAGAGTTCAGATGCAAAAGCCTCTAAATGCCATTTGAAATTTTCTTCTAAAATGACCATTTTTATCAAGCTTGCATATTTAAGTTCAGTAATTTCACTTAAATGACAATTAATAGGTAATCTTCATTGCCATTTAAGTGAAATTACTGAACTTAAATATACAAGCTTGATAAAAATTGTCATTTTAGAAGAAAATTTCAAATGGCATTTAGAGGCTTTTGCATCTGAACTCTTCATATATTGCTGTCGATTTAAAATGAAGATACAATTTTATTTGCCTTTAGTAGAAAATACAGATTTTTAGATTTCTTTAGACACATGGTATGAATTAAAAATGAAACATAAATAGACAGCACATTCTCATATAACCTGACACCAGCTGAGAAGCACCTGCTGCAACACAAGAATTATTCCATTTATGTTTAACATAGGCTATTGAAAGTCGAAGATAGAAGATTGGAAAGGTAAAATCTTTTCAGAAATGTGTCTCAGAGGTTTCAAAGTTATTTTCAGCAGCTTCAGCTTGCAGTTGTGTGCTTGAGCATGACACTACTCATCATGTGTTTCCAAGCCCACCCACATGCGTTCGCCTCTGCGTTTTCCCCGGGATTGCTGTTTCACACATTTGTTTCAAGCAGCGTGTCTTGATTCCTGCTGGTTATCTGTCCTCCCACCCCACAGGTCAGTTCACTCTGTAACCTATATCACATATACTACTGCCTAATACAACCTGAACACACACACTGGGTGGGTGCGGGTGGAACGACTGCCTCTTCTTTCTTGCAGTTGCCACACCCAACACCATTATAATGAAACGATTATAGTGACTTAAAATTATCGTGGTTATCAGAATTATCACGGTATTGTAAAAATGGTCTGGAAATGTTCAAAAAGTATTAATAGACAGTTGCTGCTAATTTTAAGTGTTAATTTGTTTTCTATGTTATTTTGATTTGCATAAATATTAAAATAATAACATCAACAATTGCAGTGAACAAAATTGGTTGGGTGATTAACATCTTAAATGTTCAAAAAAAGTTTTATAAAATGTTAAACCTCACATTTCAGCATTTGAAGCATTTTTTAGAAAAGGAATGAGTCGAAATGATAAGTGAATATCCATGAATAATGCTAGAGATAACCAGGTACTTTTCATTCCATAAACAAAGTTATAAAGAGATAGGTCTTGATTGCATAATACTTTCTTGTTCAACGGGTTAATTTAATGTTTTATTTTTCTTCTGATAAAGTATTTAACGAGATGTTTGATAAAAATTAAAAATGAATTAAAACTAGATTAATTAAAACTAAATGCATAAAATGATCCATGATAGGAACCCCTAACGCCTGTGTCACAAATACAGACAGACTTGGTTTAGGTGCACACAGTGTTTATTAAAAGCAGAGTGGTGGTGAAACAACGAGAACCTAATGGTGACTAGTAGAAGGATGATGGTGATAGAAGGACGATGGTGACTAATAAAGGACGATGGTGACTAGTAGAGGGACGACGGTGACTAATAGAAGGATGATGGTGACTAATTGAAGGACGATGGTGACTAGTAAAAGGACGATGGTGACTTGTAGAATGACTTGTAGAACGACGACGTTGACTAGTAGAATATTTTCACAAGATGTAATAGAAATCTATGTTGTCCTCAGAATGTGTCTCTGAAATTTCAGCTCAAAATACCCCCCAGATCATTTCTTATAGCTTGTCAAATTTGCCCCGGCGCGGTAATATCTTAATATGTCAGAAGGGGAGCGAAATCTCATTGGCTTATGGGGAAAGCTTACCAAAACAAAGTTACTGGGTTGTCACTTTTCACGTTTTCTGGGTTGGTTGATGCACCGGGGACCCGATTATAGCACTTAAACATGGAGAAATTCCGATTTTCATGAAATGTCCGCTTTAAGTTTTAGCGTAATATCACGTCGATCAATACGCCATTTCATGTTGCATTTTTATTGGCTAGAAGATGGCTACTGGCTAACAGCAAACTGCATCAGAAATTCCATACTATCCTACTGTGTAGCCTTTTGTAGGCAAAAACACTATGTGACAAAACAAAAGTGGTAAATCTTATATATATATATATATATATATATATATATATAAATATATAATCTTATATTAAGTATAATTCACAGTACTCATAAAAGAGTAGGCAAAAAGTACCCAAATGACCCGCTTCTTCCGTTGAGATTCTGAAGTGTGCATACGATGGACACTTTAATATCCCATGAGGCCCCAAGAGAAGATTTATGAATGGCTGTAAAGCCATGCACTGACGCTGGTAAGTCACATGATATTGACAACATGGTAGTATGTCTGGATCTAATTCACACACAATCATACTAGCATACTTTTTTTTATATCAGTCATGAAGTAATTACTTATTCAAAATAAGTACCTACTCAAGAGAGTATATGATTTCGGACACAGCACTGTCAGAAAATTATTGCACGCTGTCTTTGGCCGCAAGACCATGACAACGGCCGTCTTTGAAACTCTCTTACTGTACGATGTAGGACCAGGCACAGTTTAGGAGCCATGACCACAGAAATCACCATGATTTGTCAACTTAATTTCCTCTGGGACAGCCCAGAATCGTACAATGTGCACCTGGCATAGGTTATATTTGAAGTGCCTGACAGGAAACGTTAAGGTTATAGAACCTTTTCCTCTATGAGTGTATAGTTACATATCTTTAGCTGATGTTATTAGGTATTTATGATAAACTGACAATATTTCATTCAAATGTGTTGCTGTAAAATGGGTAGCACTGGAAAAAAAAATTAAGCAATGTTCCCAATGCAGGATTTTCCAGCCATTGTTTTTTATCCACGCATAAGTGAATTCAAAGTGGTCAAATTTTATCATGAGCTGAGACTGAGGTTTGATATGGAGTGTGTGCGCACAATATATAGCGTGTGCATAAATTTGGTTTTGGTGTTTGAAACGGCTACCATCTTTCAAATGGAAGCATGACAGAACTGGATAGGTCAGAAATGAGACGAAATAATGTGTGGAGGAAATGGATGACGGGTGCTCACTTTTTCATTCTCCATCTCTTCCTCTAAACCCCTACTCACTGTCTCTCTCTTTCTGACCAGTATGGCTAGATGTTGCATGGGTGACACTGCTGATTATGGCCTCAATGTCATGTCATCATGGATTAGAGCAGCTGCAGTCTACAGCACACATATATGAGGGAGGTCCATGTGCTCAAATATTACCAAATACTGAATTATCAAAGATTTAGAAACATTACTAATTTAAATGTTTTTGAAGGAAGTCTCTTATGCTCAATTTCAGAAAATGTGTGGAGAATGATATAAATCTATACTTCTTGATAAATCACTTTTTATCAATTTAACACATCCTTGCTGAAAAAAATATTTATTTATTTTTAAAAAAGAAAGAAAAAGACGTTTGAACTGTAAAAAGTAGCACAACTGTACATATATATATATATATATATATATATATATATATATATATATATTACTCCAGTCTTCAGTGTCACATGACACTTCAGAAATCATTCTAATATGCTGATTTATTATCAATGATTTATTATCAATGTTGAAAACAGTTGCGCTGCTTGATTCTTTGATACATTGTCATGTTTCTTTAGAAATAAATAATGGACAAATGAAGTCGTTGGACACCTCAGATATAAAGTTATTCGCTGTTCCGGCTTATGGAATACCCCCTTGGTGAAATCAGCGTATACTTGACCCAGTAACAAGGCAGACATTGGGGGCTTAAATACACACAAGGCTAATGACAAGGGACACCTGTGAACAACCACGACAACAAAACCAATCAAAACATGACACATAAGACAAGGAACACATGGCGGGATCACATGACTAGAACAGGGGATCACATGACAGACATGAAACAAGAGCATGAAACAAAACCAAAACAAAATCAAAACAAGATGTGACTGATAATAACTGAGCATCAAATGATTTCTGAAGGATCATGTGACACTAAAGACTGGAGTGATTGCTGATGAAAATTCAGCTTTGCATTACAGAAATAAATGATATTTTAAAGTTTATCAAAATAGAAAACTATTACTTTAAATTGTAATAATATATTTATAATATTTCTAATATTAATATATATATTTTTTTCTGGCTTCATACTGGCTTGATGAGCATAGGAGACTTATTTCAAAAACATTAAAAATAATAATGTTTCCAAACTTTTGACTGGTACTTCATACATATTTACAAAATATTTATATTTCAAATAAATCCGGTTCTATTTGGTAAATGGTAAATGGACTGCATTTATATAGCGCTTTCATAGACCTAATGGCCACCAAAGCGCTTTACATATTGCCTCACATTCACCCATTCACACACACATTCATATTTAATTTTCTATTTATCAAATAATCCTGATTTTTATTTTAAATAACCATTTGGGGTTTGATAAAATTTCAGCAAACTGTACAATATCATGTTTTGTAATGTATGCCTTGTGTGATATTTTCTACTAAAGCGAAGCCAGAAAGACAAACACACTAGCCTGTGATATAGCTGTAGGCTAAATCATGCTATATCATGTGAACTTCTCTCAGTGTGTCACACTTAGGTCCATGCCATGCGAAATGGCCATTAGTCCTGCAGCCAATCTCCTTGTCCACTGCATGACCTTTCTACTCATATATGGGTAGATTCACGGTGTCTTATCCAATAGGAGAAGAGAGGATAGAGCAGTATGTGAGGACGACCCACTTAATAAACAGCCATGAGCATGAAAAAGGACATTGAAGAGTGCCAGAAGACACAGAGAGAGAAAGTGAGAGCATGAATGTGCCATGCACAACAACATATTCTAAAGCTTAAATGGATCAAGTTTAGACTAAGATTAGTTTAGAAGTTTTTGCTTGTCATTCGTCTATGGCTTTCTCCTTTTCTCAATCCTACAAAGACATATAGGGCAAACATGGTATAGTTTGCGTGGCTTGATGCCTAAACAGCATTGGTTACAGAGATACAGCATAACCGTCTTTCGGTTCAGACACAAGATTTTCCAGGGAATATTAGCCATACCCATACTGATAATATTAGCCATACATATTGAAGTTAAAATATGCTTGATAAGAAGTTACTGTATTTGGGCCTGGATGATTAAATGTGGTTAAAAGCCCCCTCTTGGGTTGTGGTTATCCTCACCTTTCTTTAGATAAACACATTGTCATTTTTTCATTGTCATGAAATATTTAATTTTCCATTTATCACTTGAGTGAGCTCCGTTTTTATATTTGCAATTTAACTCTGGAAGACCTTGCAGCCTGGGATCTTGTTATAGCAACTCATGCAGCATGGAGCTTGGGCCAAGGGGAATGAAACTGGGACATGGAGGTTGGGGAACTGTAAGATGATGATTAAGGTGTTGGTTGTGGTCTGTGCTAAAAGGAGGAGGAGGCAAACAGAACAGTTTCCAAAATCCAATCGGATATCTCTGAGCAGTATTAGTAGATTCATTGCCATTATACTGTATATTCAGCAAATGAAAGCTGTCAGGGGTTTAGAGAGCTGTGATGTACAGTACACTGCAAACTATGTCACAAAGAGTTTAGTACAGAGAAACTATACCTAGGGTTATTGATTGGGACAGGAGTATTAAACATCATGCAAACCGATGATCCATATACACATGAGTGCACAAATAGTGTGAACAAAATGACTGGTCTCACAGGAGGTTCAAAGCTGTGCAATGCAAAATATTCATGATTTTAATTTTAATGAATTTGTTTCATCATAGACATGGACATCCAGAAAAAAAAAAAAAAAAAAAAAAAGAAGAAAAAAAAACACGAAGTGTGCCTATATATGTGCGGTTCATCAAATCAGGACACTTTTCATGTCATTTGTTTTGTGGAGGTGTGAGGGACCTGTCCATGGTCCTGAATGCAATGCAGCATCTATACATCAGAGAATTGGCCAAAATCTAGTGAGTACAGTATTCTAAAACAGGGTATATAAAGTGGGATGAATGGTGGGAATGACTCATTGGCGCACAGATCCAATTTCAAATTTTATGGTGCTCATAATAAATTCTAATTATATTTTGAAAAAGGGGCCCAGAATGCCTAGATACAGCCCTCTTTACATACACTGCAGTACTTCCATGGAGATTTTCTCTATATTTAGCCTATATGGATGGTAAAATAAAATCTGTCTCATTTAGCACTTTTTGTATGACTATAAAATATTCATTCATTTATGATCGCCAGTTCTCATTGAGTGAGTCATCGCATTTTAAAAGGGGAAATGGACCAGAATATCTATCAGTCAAGTCCATTTTCAACTGAATAAATTAAAATAACTAACCATTTCTTTCTTTCTTTCTTTCTTTCTTTCTTTCTTTCTTTCTTTCTTTCTTTCTTTCTTTCTTTCTTTCTTTCTTTCTTTCTTTCTTTCTTTCTTTCTTTCTTTCACTTGTTGGGCTTAAAAGAAAATGTGGTTTAGCTATATGTCCAGAGTTTGTAAAAAAAAAATTAAATAAAAATAAAATTGCTAAAATTCTTGACAGCAATTCAAAGTAAGTAGGCTATCTAATCAATAGGGGTGTAACAATATATCGTGCCACAATATATCGCAATTCAAAAATGCAACAATACGTATCGTGGATAGTGACAATATGTATCGTGGATAGTCCCCCCAAAATAAAATTGACTGTGTGAGAAAAAAGTCAAGTTTTCAGAGTTTTAGTGTCAGTACTACATTAAAATACTATATATAATGTTGATTATAATGTATAATAATGCAATGGGGTAATATTTGTGGGTCCTGGTAATGCCAAATATCTGATGTTCCCAGTTAAAAGTGTCCTAAATTATTTTAAATGTATCTAGCCAGTGAAAGAGTACAAGCATATTCATCTAAAATAATTCTGTATTTTCAGCTTCAGAATCATGAAAATTTTTATTTTCCTTGGGTTACAAGCACCAAGTCCAAGCCTATTCATTTAAACCCACAATGTAAAATCAAAATTAGCATTTTAATCAACAGTACATTTTTTGTTAACCTTTTACCATATGTCTTGGAGTATCGCAATAATATCGTATCGTGAGTTCAGTATCGTGATATGTATCGAATCGTGACGGTATCGTTACACCCCTACTAATCAAGAGAGTACGCAATTCTGGATGCAGCCAGTTTGGTGTAACCATGGTGGAAGCCATTATATTGTCATGTGACTACACAAAAGAAAAACCCATGTAGACCCTCTCCTGTTTGTGTCAAGATTTTAACTTTCTTTCGAAAAAGCACAAACTCAGTGATCCACTTCAAAATATGTTTGAAAACTTTTGTTGAGAGAAGTGAATTAAAGATGTGTTAGAGTAGGCTCTGGATAGTATTTTAGTATTTTTACATGATGTTAATTAACACACCACCTGGTAGGCTACTCGATATTTTTAGAGTCGTTAACTGAAATAGTGTTTATAAAATGGTTTAAAGGTTTTTTTCAAAAATGTATGAAAGCAAAATGAACACACACACAAAAATAAGAACTTGGCCCGTAGCTATAAACTAGCTATATAAAGTTCCCGATGACCCGTGTTTCGTTATCATTCGTCACCAATTTACCGTGTAAGCAGCGTTCTGTATGTTAGTAAAGGTATTATCAACTCAAAGGAAGGCGCGCGAATGGGAACGGGGGTGGAGAGAGAGAGAGAGAGAGAGAGAGAGAGAGAGAGAGAGAGAGAGAGAGAGAGAGAGAGAGAGAGAGAGAGAGAGAGAGAGAGAGAGAGAGAGAGAGAGAGAGAGAGAGAGAGAGAGAAATCTGCATTATTTTTCCAGAAGCGGGATTGAGGCAGGAGTCCGCGATAGAGGAACCACCTGCAGACAGCAGCCGCTCTCATCCTCCAGCAACGCCTCAATATGTTACGGATTTGATTGAATACAGTGTAAACGGCAAATACTTTCTTCATACAGTGGGTGAACACATACACACACTGGCATGGAGATGCAACAGTTTAAGAATTTATCGATTTGTCTCATTTCCCTTTTATGTGGGTTGTCAACTGGAGGCTCTCCAAGTGTTCAAATTGGTACGTTTAATATGGGCGTCATTTGTTAATTTGTTAAATCATCTTTTTATCATTCGTGTCAACGGTATGACTATTTTCATCATTGGTGTGTGTCGTGCAGGGGGCTTGTTTCCGAGGGGAGCGGATCAGGAATACAGCGCGTTTCGGATCGGAATGGTTCAGTTCGGAACGGCTGAATTTAGACTGACGCCTCACATCGACAATCTGGAAGTAGCTAACAGTTTCGCTGTAACTAACTGCTGTAAGTTATGTCTTCTTATTTTTATATAATATATGTGATTGCATAGTTTTTACAGCTGTTCGTTTTTACATTTCTTCAGTGCTAATGGATAGTTTGTTTGCATGCTGAAGTTTCAGTGTGGCTATTGGAATTTGTGTATAGCAGGATGTGAAGTTGGTTTCCACAGTAACGCACGAGCTCACATCATCAGAAGCAGCTTAACCATTGTCTTCGGCAGGCTAAAGAAAACGCTATAAATGAATTGCCTACTATATTTTTGTGACTAGTACCAAGCTTGTTTGACGTTAAGAATACATTTGTATACATAACAAAATACATAAAACAAAATATAGCCTATAAAACAGAACAAAATATAGCCTATTTATTTGTTTTTGCATTTGACCAGGATTTGAACAATTTGAACCGGATTACGACTTTTCACCTTTATTTGTTATTTTTTAGACATTCATTGAACCATTCACACACTTTTCTCTTTAAGTTGGGATTGGCATCTAAACATCTGTAATGGTTGCTTTGCATATAGGAAGGATGTTCAAATTTGGCCCATATTGAATGCTCCAATCACATATTTGTAAAAAATTGCAAGTTATTATGAAAAGCAAAAGTGATTATTTAATTAAGAATATATGTTCCAATGATCTTTAACAATTATTGCAATATTCGATAAAGTTATTCAATGAACATTCTATATCTATATATATATCTATATCTATATATATACTGTATATATATATATATAGTATATATATATATATATATGTATATATATATATATGTGTGTGTGTGTGTGTGTGTGTACAGTATATGAGAATATAAAGATTAATGTCGCAGAAAGCATAGGTAGGCTAAAGATGATCCATTTATCTGAATAAATTACCCACCCAACACAGGAGGTTTATAATGCACACGAAATGTTTGTCGTTAAAAATCCAGACATTTTGAAACTATGCCACAATATATATTTTTTAGTAGGAATTTTGTGGTCTATCAGTATCACAAGGCTAGAACATGTCATATAGTTGATCTGCATTCACATATTTGCTGTTTTAACGTGGGTAGCCTGTTGAGCTAGAAATGGTCAAGAGTAAAAAAAAAAAAAAAAAAAAAATACATTTTCAATGTCTGATAAACCTCTCTTAGATTTACTGACCATCACTGCATTAGATTTAATCAGTAAAGAACTTTATGAGATTCTCATGAATAAATGAAGCCTTTATTAAGTGGATCACTTATATTCAAGGATTTCATTAAGTATTCAGTGGGCTGTTGCTAAGCAATATTTCGAAAATGATTCTTGTTGAAGTCTCTTCAAGAGTTTCAGTTACATTTTTTTTCAAATATTGTTTCTCAAAAAGACTACATATCTAAATAATTTGCAGACCTTTCTCAATGAACAACCTTATGAGAACATTCTATTTGAGGTTTTAGTTTCCTATTCAATACAGATGAATTTGTATAGACTTATTCTTTGATAAATGTTAATAATGATAGTTTGTCGTGCTTATTCTTGAAAAATGTACTCTAGCGCTCTATTTCTTCCCCAAGATGAGTGTTATGTGTTAACATTCGGTCTGTCGGGCGTCGTTCCTTTTATTTCTCAAACATAAAAAACCCCTAGATGGCACTATGCATTTACAGGCACTGCTTTACCATTTTCCATCTTTCCCATATAGTTTAGTGTGTCTTTTTAAAAGCACCTGGGGAGAATGTGTCTATCAGTCATATTTAATCTGGACCACACTAAATGTCATTTATACTTGCTTTACTTAAAATGAATCATTTGAACAACACAACCGATGATATGATCCATTAGCAACACGGCTTTTGGTCTCTGGTAAATGGAAGACTTGGTTTGGAAAACATTTACTTTCTAAACCTGACATTTGCTCTGTGTTGTTGGTTAGGCATGAGTCAGTTACAGTCATTCTTGTTACAGAAGTATGCCAACTCAAGAACAAATACTGTTATGGCTGTCTAATGAGAGAGAGAGAGAAAAAAAACTTTTAAGATATGCCACCTTATGAGATGCAGCTAATGAGACTTCTCCTTTGAAGCTATATAGCTTTTGGCAATATGCTGTGTATTATTATATGAGCACTTATCCTCAGATGTGAATCAACCCACTTTCAATATAACCCGAAAGGCATTGATGGCACTCGTACTATCATGTAAATATGGTTGTTTGTCACATCCCAATTTCAAATTGATTCAAATTGACCACTCAGAAATATGTTCTCAGTAAGTGTTGGAGTAACATATTTTCTATTGCTTTACAAGAAAAGGTGTCACAATTTTAAGAGTTAGATGCAACAATCATGCTATGTTCTGATTTGACCATGATTGCTTACTCACTTCACTGAACAAACTAAAACATTATAAATAGGATTGGACTAGACTGAATGATAAAACACTGCAGCTTTAAACATAAAAGCTTTATGTTTGCGCAGGTCCTCGTCCTCCCAATCTAATTTAGTGGATTTATGATTCATTTTTAAATGCATATATTTGAGTCAAGTAAGCAGATGTGCTGGTCAGCTTTCTTTAGGCCTTCCATCTATATGGAAGATATATGTGGAGCAAGTTTGCAGACATTGCACAAAATATAACACAGATTAGTTGTAGATAAATACATTTAAAGAGTCTGCTGCTCCTTGACATTTCTTGAAGATGAAATATCAAATGAATGGGATGGAAACTGTATCAGCGTCTCACTATATTATACACAGCGTTGAGTAGTAATGTATTACATGTAATCTATTACATAATCAGATTACATGTAGAAAAATGAAGTACTTATATTATGTTTTAAAATACTTGTAATCAGATTACTGTTACTTTTTTATTGATCACATGTTATTCTCACAATGGCAGTAAATTATTTATAATACATTGATTCTATATTTTGGAACTACTTTTTTATTGTATACATTGTATACAATATTTTTTTATTGTATAACATAAGCCTACTGCTTATGTTCAGGATATCTTCTGGGTTTGTGGAATTAACACAGACCTGCAACGAGTCATGTGCCTATCACTGAAAACTGAGACCCACACAGTCCTAAACCAGTACCATGCCGGTTAATGGTCACATGACATGCAGATAAACAAAATATATATTGCTTTTTAAGTAAAAGTTTTTAAAAAGTTGTCAGATTATATTACCTTAAATGTTTAATGTAATGGATTATGTTACTAATACAGTTTTTGTCATGTAATTTGAAATCAGTAACGGCTTACAATTTGTAAATAATCTAGCCAGCACTGATTGTACAAATTGTTAAGTGTGTGTTATGTATTCGACTTACACACACAAATTTATCCTAATGAAAATATATATACATTCTGATTGAGTGGCTTGGATCTCAAAATATTTACAGACTAATCAATGTGAAATCAATTTTGTACGTGCCATGACTCCTGATTTCAGAGTACTTTCACAGGACATTTATTTGCATTGTTTCATGCATTTGTGCTTCACTAAATGTTGTAACCATGAAACCCCCAGATACTATGTAAGTAGTCATAAATAATGAGGACCCTATATCCCCTGCCACATCATTCAATCTGGTTTAGGATTGTGAAGTCTATTAACCGTGGGAAATAAATTACGTGATCATGATCAATAGCTGGGTGTGTTTCAATCCTTGTCTCTTGTCAGTGCATACATAAGTCGTTCGACTATCCTCCGCTAACTGGCTGATTCGATCCCTTTTCAATTATAAAGACCTGCTGTTTTTCCTACCTGACACAGCAGGGTTCTCAGGACTGCTCGCTCTGATCCGGCTGTCACACAGCAGCCTGGGAAAGGCTTTAGTGCTGCACTGCTGAGAAAAAAAAGCACAGAACAGAAAAAAAAACTGTGAATGATTTGAAGTCAGGGTCCAAAATAACTTTATGCCACACCTGCTGATGGCGAACGAATTGATGACGTTTAGTCATAAATATTTCTAATTGCCCATGAAACTATATTTTGCATATTTTGTCTAACTAAAATACATCATTTGTAGTCCTTGTGACAGACTCTGTTTCTTGGTAAAACTGCACTTGTCACATGTCTCATCGTGATCATGTTTTGGAGGTTTAATGCATGAAATAATCCACGTGTATTGTCGCAAGAAGTTCTGGAGGAAAAAAAAAAACAAACAAAAAACTTTAGGCTTAGCTAAACATCATCTTTTCCACCAAGGTAAAAGCGATAGATTTCTTTTTTTCTTTAGTAGATGGTTGACTTGAATCGCTCAGATAATTTACATCAACAAGGGTCAAATGATTATTATTGAGGCCTACTTTATTTAAAACCAGTAAATCCAAAAGATGAAAATTCCTAATGGCAATTGTGTTTGGCTTGGGAAGGTGTCTTGTCTTAAGTGAAGTGCAGTACTTTCATCCCCCACCCAGCACAGGGATGACCCCCCCATCTATTAAAAGCCCCCTTTCCCCCCTGGCTGCAGCCACATAACAGAAATGGCCATAAATTATCTGACAGTTCGATTTCCACTTCCTCTGGCCTTCTCATACAGAGGAAAACAGTAATAGTGAGACATTCAATAAAAGCTTTTAAGACTTTGTCATATTTCTGCGTAAGTTCAGTACATCATCTCATCATGACAAATGAGTGAGATACTGTACAACATCTCAATTTGGCCTATTTTTTTTGGCCAGAAATGGTTCACACCTGTGATCCATGTTTAAAAATGGATAAAATGGTTTATAGCTTTGAACTAGAGCTGCACTATTCTGAAAAAAATGAGAATCACTATTTTTTTTCTTCCAATAGAAATTGCTATTCTCTTGATTCTGGAGGTTTAGTTTTTTTTATTATTATTATTTCAGTGATTTACAAAACCTGAACATTAGACTTATAATGATGCAATAATCCAGGGTTCTGAGGTTCTGAATAAAATGTTTCAATATTTTTAAAAATGGATTGGATCAGTTTAATAAATGATCCAATGACTCACTATAAGCAGTCACTTGTTCCTGAATGAATCTGTGTTTTGGAAAGACTCAATTTAATGAATGATACAATAAGCTGTGATACAATGCCTACTGGTGGTTACAATGAAATCTATTACGTTAATTTTGGTCATGGCTTCTCTTGAAAAACGAATACAATTTGATAGCTCCCGTAATATAACTCACACTACAGGACTGTGAGTCAAATCTTCTGACTCTGCCGGAATTTCATCTGAGGTAAAATTGGGTCACAACGGTCATTAATCGGCTGTTGGTGAATATTTCAAACTAATGATCAAAGACCTCAGATTTTAGCCTAGGATCAGAGAAATCTTTTTGTTAAATTGGTCTCAGACAGGCAAATCATGTACAAAATGTACAGTGTGTACCTGAAATGTACAGTGTGTATAAATCATTGTCATTTAAGACTGTATGGGTGTTTGAATCAAGACCACAGTCTTTTTAACGATTATTTGTGCAGCTCTACTTTGACCTGAGATGTATGTGCAATGCCATAAAAAAGCATTGAGAAACAATGGCACAATTTGGGATTTTTAGGTTAAAAAAATGCATTGAAGGCACCTGAGCTTAAGTTTCATAAGGCACATTCAATAACCTAACGAGCAAACCAAGAAAAAATATTATAATAGAATCAAAATTAATAAATAAAACATACTTTCCAGACAAAAACTAATTTGTGAGATAATCCTAAAACCTGCTGTGCCTATTTTATGGACATTCTTGGGTCCTTCTCACAGGAAACGAAGGGACTTCCAACTAGTATCCCTCGCAGCCTGTGCTCCAGACTGTGCCATTGTTTCCATAGTGATGAGCTTCCCCGTTAGAGGAAGACTTTTCTACCACCCTGTGGTTTATCTATCTGTTCCTAAGCTTGTACACTTGCCACTGAGAACTCCCTCAATGAATGTGTGTGTGTGTGTATGTATGTGTGGGTGGAATATGATTTGTCCTGCCAGAGTGTGAAATCAACTTTAACACACACACACACATACACACAGGAAAGATACACGCTCTATTCGACGGTCACCATGGAGATGCTGGGTTCCTTTTAAAGGGTTGCATTTACATAATGGAAATTGCATCTATCGCTGTCGCCCTGCTGTAATCCATATAAAGTGTTCATGACTGAAATTAAGCATGACTAATCATGGTTTCTCTCAGTTAGTTGTTACAGTGTGCATGTTTGATCAGGAATTCTCAGAAGTTAACTCAGAACAATGTCTGAAAGTCTGCAAGCTGTGCCGGTATTCATGCAGAATACATTATAATAACTTATAATCGGTTTTCCTGTACAGACAATTACACTATTTATGAAAGCTCAAGGAATAACTGATGGCAGCATGACATGATTAATACAACTATTATAAAAGCACTATAATTAAAAAAAAAACAATTCTGAGATTGGATGTGCAGTGTTATATTGTTTATTCCACTAATTATTATTATTAATAAATTGAACTGCTTATTGAGCATGAGTGTATTTTGTGCACAGCTCATTTATATGTAGTCCTTGTGTTAAAATGATTTTCCCACTGTTAGGTGTGTTCTAAAACAAAATTAGGATCTTTCTCGATTCATGTTTTATCTGTCTATTCCCTTAATCATTCTTCAAGTTTATTTCACAGCCTTTGAAACATTCAGCTTTCCCTCCCACACCATTGAATGTCTGGCAGTTGCTGTTTCTATGGCAACGGCACGTCAATAATGAGCAAACATCACAAGTCTCATGTGTTTATTATACTGGACTCCGACTCGGAGCTACTTACAGAAGCTTATTAGATGCTGTGACACACCAGTGCACTGAACTCTCTTCATTCAGCCATTTGCAGAATTTCCACATACGCACCTGCTCTGCTTTCAGGATTATTTATTTGTTCCTGAATTCAGTGATTGTGCCCCTAATATCAGCTAAAAACCTAAAGTTATTCAAAATTGTTTTTGCTTGTTGAAATAAAGCTGAAATAAAAAACAAATTTAAATTGAAAAAATTTAAGCGGAAATGAGAAATGTTGCCTCAATGACTAACAGAAATAAAATATGTTTAAAAACTAAAATTATAAAACCAAAATAAAAATAAATCAAAGCTACAGTAATTGAAATGAAACTAAACTAAAATGAAAACTGAAAATTTAAAAATAAAAGCTAATTAAAAGTATTATTAAATACTGTGTAGAAAAAATACTAAAATAATGCTGTTTTTTTAAATTTGACATAAATAACTGAATACAAATTCAGCCATTATCAAGCAGTACAACATTTAAATTCACTTTTTGATGTTATATTACTGGATAATTGATCCAAAAGAGTTATTAGAACAGAATATAATTTAAGAATACAGAACATTGTCTTTCCGGCCATGTTAAATGGGGTACAACATTAATATTTTATAACCTTTTAATAAAACTAAAATGATTTCCACCAAAAAAGTTTCTTTTTTTAAAAAAAAATAGTCCCAAGAAGTCTATTAAACGTGACGTGTTTGAACCACTTGTTTCACCAAATGGAAGTGGGGAAAAATTGAGAGAGACTTTTTAATGAAGTTTCATGAAAACTCCCCCCGTCTGCAATTGGCTGAATACAGAGTTAGCCCCGCCCCAAACTCACACCATTGGCTGAACTAGTATTGCTAGTACTGGTATAATTTTTTATTGAGACAAGCTAAAATAATTTAGCATCAAAAAAATGGCATGCATCATTTGTTTATTTCTTAGAGAGCATTAGATTTTGAAGCAGAAAGTCACTCCATTTCCAGATGCCTTGATTATGTGTTGAAATCTGCTTCATTTGAACTTTTGCCCTATGTGTTTAAAATCAGATCGTTTAGGTCAGGTCTCAAAAGTTAGGCTTTTGTCTGGTTTACACCCCCCTGTCTTTTTAGCATGTTTCTATCCGGTCTCTGTAAACAAGAGGGTTGCTGGGTACTGAGGCTCTTTGTGTTTCCATAGAGCAGCTGCAGGAAGAGACTGTGAGAACCACATCCATCCCACAATGCTCCTCTTAAACCAATGGCAGGAATGTGTCCGCTCAGATATGTCTGCTCAGATCAACTTGCTTTTATACAAAGAGACACATACGTACTTAAACACACACAGGACTAGACCGTAACAGACAGAGCCTATTAAACCTGACCAAAACCAGCCATTTCAGCATTCACATCCTTAGCACATCATATGAAAAGTGACAGTAATGTACAGTCAACCATAAAAAGAGAACAGCAATTCAGTTTGCTAACAGCACAAACCATATGAAACGGTTTGGCAAGAAGTGATAAGATGCCATATGCAATAAATTGCAATGTCAAACATATAAGAGGAGGAAGAACAGTTGAAATTATCATGTTAACAAATCAATGTTTAATTAGACTTACTGTGCGCGCTCTCAGCCAATATAAACAAACAAATAAGAAAATGAGTAAACAACAAATTAGAAATGATAATGAGGACTTAAGGGGGAGTTTATTGCTCTTGTGTGGCACCTATACAATTTATATAAGTTGTTAGGACATTTGAGTGTAATATATTGCACAGTATTGTTCGCTCTAGTTATAATTATTTCATCAAAGGTGATTGATGCATAACATGGAGGCTGAAAAATGATGTGCCATAAGTGGACTCGATACGTGTACTAAAAATGTTTTTAGTTAGCTTAAAGTCCATCAAGCAACACGTTTTGCAGGGAACTTGATCGCAGGTCCCGGAAATGGAAGCCCTATAGAACAGAATGTGTCAGACACAAGAAAATAAGGCCAGCTAATGAGGACAGCTAAATATACCACTTCAGGCATTCTGTTCTCTCTCTCTCCCTCTCTCTCTCTCTCTGAAGGTTACCTTGCTTTCATTACATGAGGACACATTTAATATCAGTTCTATGATCATGCCCAGTGAGCCCATAAAGAGCTTTATCTGGGGTTTGGACCATCAATTTTCAAAGAAGACATACTAATATCTGTGCCCAAGGCTTGAAAAAAAAAAAAAAAACAAAAATTCTGTCATTGTTTGCTTATCGTCATGTTCTGACCCCATTTGCTGTTGTTATTTTTTTATGTGGACAGTTAAAGTTGAATATTTTTTTTATTTTTATTTTTTATAATCATTACGCAGAGCTGTCATGCTGTAAAATAAATAACTCAATAAAAACACAGCAGTAGTAGCTTATATATATATAATTATATATTCATTATATATATATTATATATTATATATTCCTTATTCTGCGTGACCATATTCCCTCAATCCTAATGGATAGAATTGGGAATCGTGAGAATTGGACCCTAATCTAAAGTGTGACCAAAGATAGAAATCTTCAAAGTTTAAAGACAGAACGCGTACAGATTATACATATACAGTATCTAGACATACCAGTCTTTATTGTGTTTCTTCGACTAAATGTGAAAATAATGATGTCGAGAAATGTAATAAATAAGCAGAGCTTTGAAGCATTAGCTATTAACAGCATGAAGTAATTTATCCACACACTTCACTCATTGGAGTTGTTTCTGTATGCTAATGACTCTGTGCTATTGAAAAGCAGTCATTTGTGACAGTGTCATTAATGGCTTCTTGGGTCTCTCATTCACTCTCTGTATATGGTGGTGGTCTTGGTCTTGATTAAAAGACTTTAATAAGATGACGTACATCTACTCTTCTTCCACACTTGACTGACTGGGCCATACAAACATTTAAATGACCTCAAGTCTTAAAGTTCTTTTCAGCATAGCACATTCTGAGATATGGGTTACATAGCGGATTAGGAATTAGAGTTGAAAAAAATTGAAATCCTAATAATAATTATAATACTGTAAAAAAAAGTTGACCCAACTTGAAAAAATTAAGGCAACTTATCACATTCAACAAGTTTACTCAACTAATTTCCAATTAAAGTAAACTTGTGTTCCATCTAATGAGTAACTAGTCTTTTGAACTTAAATTATTGTCAAGGTAACTAAAGATTGTTGAACATTTAATGATGGAGGGGCTGCAATCCTTGTTCTTTCCTCTTCTTTCATTCTGTTTGTTTTTCAAAGCTAACTACATGATATGAACTTTATTTACCTCTTAAAACAAGAGGCAAACATTTTCAAATAACCTGCAAGTTGCTGTAAGATGCACATATACCTCAACACAACACAAAATATGATGATGATCATCAACAAATGCATATTCAGTAAAAATGAACTCTGAACCGACAGCTTTTACAGCTTAACTGTAAAAACAACATATGCAATTTTTTCTAGCCAGTAAAAGCAAAACAGTGATCATTTGTTACCACAATTTATTTTCAAGCTGCAATGCAAGCTGCAACTGGCACAACATTGTTCAACGTAAAATTGTTTGTTCCGATAACTCAATTTGGAAAGACGGGACAACAATTGGACAAATATTCTAAATAAGGACAACTAAACAACTTTTGTTAGCAACATGTTAAGAATATTATTGTTTAGTTCACTCAAGATAATAAACTGACTCTACTAAATCCTACTAAATAATCTTTGTTCAAGCTACTTTTTTAAAACTGGTTAGAATAACATTTTGCAAGTTGGATTTTTACAGTAATTCTTTGTTAGAAAAAAAGGTAAACATACTGTAAATAGGAAAATTTCTTAGGTAAAAAAGAGCAAGGTAGGACATCGCTGGTTTTAATGTTGTTTTATACTATTATTATAGATGGGAATTTTGAGTAGAGGCCCGATATCGAGAAATTCTGGCAAATGTAAAATTTATAATCTCTAATTAGGAAAGAGTGATTACAGAGACATAATAAATAAGTTTAAGGCTATCTGCCCGTTACAACTAGATAACTACAATAATTTCATGGTCCCCTTTAAATTCATACTAGAGACCAGAACAGTTCCCCTGAAGGAAGAATCACTCAGCATGTATTGAGGTTGACTGCAAGGAATAATTGGCAGAATTGTAAAAAAAAAAAAAAAAATAGTCCGTTTATTTTTATTCAGTAATAGCCTGAGGAAAGGCAATTCACAAGCGTATCTTAATCTACACTTGACATCCTTTTTTGCCTATTTTTTTTTTAATATAGCTGGTATTAAAAAAAAATCATGGGGTTGATTCATGCTAATTCAACAACCAACCATATACCAGATGACCTGACCTGACCCATCTGATAACCCGACCTCTTCTTAACCCTCTGATTGCTATAGATCAATGGAAATGTTGAAACTGGTTATAGATAAGACCCTTTTAATGTTCATAAATGGTTTAACTAATAGTGCTGAGCAACATACTCATTAAGTACAGGTCTAAGAGCAGCTGCTCACTTTTGGTTAATGATCTGTCACACGCTATATGCAGCTTTCATTGTATAAAATATATACACAGAGGTGACAGGCAGAAAGGTGTCTTGGGAAATAACGGCAGTCCGAGTTGGGGATGGTAACGAAAAGTGGAGTGGGGAAGGGACCAAGCAGGGAAAAAATTCAGTGGCTCAGAGCCAGATGGTCATTGATATATGGAGGTGGCCCAGTTACCATCTCATGAACACGAGGACACACTGTACTTTAGTTGTACTTTTTTTTTATCTTGGTGTATTATATGAGGTGAATTATATTCATGCATAGCATCAGTGACAGCGGGACCATTCTTTATTACTAATATCATTGCTCTTGCTCACATACTCCTGAGGCTGACCGGACAGTAGGACCAAGGTGGCAGTGGTTAAAAAAAATATTAGTACCACTGTCTATATTTTTTCATGGCTTTTTAATAGACTAATTTAACTGCATGATCAATCATAAAG
Source organism: Cyprinella venusta (assembly GCA_038021265.1). NCBI lineage: Eukaryota > Metazoa > Chordata > Actinopteri > Cypriniformes > Leuciscidae > Cyprinella > Cyprinella venusta. Next base: position 13,271,986 of record CM075873.1, on the reverse strand, counting down.
TCATAATTTTGTCAACAAATCATCATAACTCAAAGGCCCTGAGTTAATTACACTGCTTGCAATGCATTTTTCATCAATGAATTTGATTATGCCATCCCTCAGCAATAATCTTCACCTTTTACTTCTGCTGACTTCACATAATATTGGAAGAATGAAGTTTACAGTGCTCAGATTCTCAAATTCATTTCATCAGCCCATTAGACAACTTCAAAAATAAGTGGATCTGAATGAGATAATTTTTTGTCTGTGCTGGGGGCTCTTTCAGATTTAGTTTTCAATAAAATTATAGATCAGGGGTTTTCATCTTTTTTAGGTCATTCGCCTATTTGGTATATGTAGAGACAGAGAAAATATTAAAATAATGTAGTAACATAGAGTCATATACCTGAAGATTACATTGCAATGTTTATGTTATTTTAATATTATTATTTTTTTTTTCTCTTTCGATCAAACAATAATAAGTTGAATTGTTTTAGATAAAAGATTAATACAAACTCTTCTCCTATATATATATATATATATTAAATCATATTATACATAATTCTTAAAAACACTTAAATTAATACTCATAATGGCACTTTTTACGAATGAGATTTTAGAGTTTGTCTTGATTTTAGTGTTGACTTTCATAATTTTCTGTCAGATTCTAATTGATTCTTTTTATTTCCAGTCTGTTCTCAGTTCTCACGGGGAGTTTATGCTATTTTTGGATTTTATGACAAGAAGTCAGTGAACACAATAACATCATTCTGCGGGACGCTTCACGTCTCCTTCATCACGCCAAGCTTTCCCCTGGACGGAAATCAGCAGTTTATCATTCAGATGCGACCAGACATCAAAGGTCCTCTCTTGAGTCTCATTGAGTACTACAAATGGGACAAGTTTGCCTACCTGTACGACAGTGACCGAGGTAAAGCACTGCACTGCATTATTCAATACCATATGATGAACATGAGATGTGTGGGTTGAAGATAAATATTAATTTTCAAAATAGATATCAGTAAAGTGCCTTGTTGCGTACAGTCTGTGTTTTTTGGGATGTCATTATGGATTATGGCTGTTTTCTGAATAGACACACATATTTTAAGTATATTAAGGGAGCATAGCCTGTCGAAAGGCATATCTACAATAAAACACTGGCTTTTGCACCTTGACTAAGAGTGGCGGGATCCTGTGGGCTACAGAATAATTAAAGGTTCATTTCGTGTTTGTTGGACCCACTGGCCTTTGTTTCTCAGCTTTCTATTTCCCTCAAGCATATCTGTCTCTCTCACTTTCCATTTTTTCCGTCTCCCTCTCTGTCTCACTCCTTTTCCTATGACACCCTCCCATTTCTTTGATGGTTGCGGAGGGTGAGAGCTTTATGGCACAAATGAGATTGGTTGATGTGTCTCTCTAAGGACCGTGGTGTCATAAATATCTGTGATGGGGACGTTTTATTAACTGTGAGGTTGCTACTTTCAACTTTCCTGTGATGAAGATCAGTATGCACACAATGTGCCATTTATAATTTATGAATATTAATTATGTATACATAACACAATGCCCACCCTGCAAAAAAATCCTCTTTGTGTGTTTTTGCATGCGTGCATTTGCGACTGTTTGCTTTTGTTGCGGGCTGAATCTGGCTGCATTATTTATTTCAGACCTGTGTGGTTGTGTGTGTGGTATGTAAACGTGTGTCAAGGTGCATATTTCATCACCTGCCATACTAATTAGGTCAAACGACGCTGCATTCCCATGGCAACCATTGTGCTGTGTGTTATTAATGTGTCAACGTTACAGTGTGAAAGCAGCAGCACAGCGCCCGTGGTCATGACGCATTCCACTGGTTAGATCGTTTTGACATAAATGCAAAGTTAATGCCACAACCAGTATTTCACTCCTTCATTTGTACAAATAATACTGAAGATTCAGGGTACATAAAACGATTTACATGTCTGAAACACGCCAACATTGAACATAATTTTTTAGTTTTTTAGTTTTAATTAGTAGGACATAACACACTTACTCAGACATCACTTTTGGTCGTGTGTAAATGGAATGTGCTAAATGATGATTTGCGAGTTTATAGTGGTACATCTGTGTGTCTGCGACCATCATTACACTTGTTCATAGTGTTCATAGAGGATTTGTTGACTGAGAGTTTGAGATATGGTGGCTATGAAAAACAAAGGCTAAGAAAGGGCAATAATAACAAATAAAAGCTATATGAAATATATGTGTTTCTGTATTATTGTAGTTATTTGTATTTTTAAAGAAAACAGGTTTAAGATACAAAAACTTGAATTTGGTTTCAAATAATAATCTGCTAATATTAACTTCCTTCAAAAGTTTAAAGATTTTGAAGTCTCTTCTGCTCACCAAGGCTGCATTTACTTAATGTTGTAAAGTATTATTTATAGATTTTATAATAATTATTTACTATTAATATATTGTAAAATGTAATTTATTCCTGTCATGGCAAAGCTTTCAGCATCATTACTCCAGTCTTCAGTCACACACACACATATATATATATATATATATATATATATATATATATATATATATATATATATATATATATATATTATTATTATTATTATTATTATTATTATTCAAAACATATTTTTGCATAATTAAAAACACTTAATTTAATACTCATAATGGCACTTACCCCTCTTAATTTTTCCTGGATTTTATTACTTAAAAAAAAAAGAAGTACTGACCTCAAACTTTTGAATGGTAGTGTACAGTATATTATAATATAAAAAAATGATGGAAAAAAAATGCTTGGAAAATGTGCAACTATCAAACCGAACTGGATATGAATTTATATGTATTACATATACATATGTATTCATGTATTACATTGGCCCAGATGACCTTCAAAAATAAAGGCATACACACTTGTTGTTGCACTAAATACATTGTGAATGTTTTAGTGAAGAAATTGCTGATGGGTTAATAAAGAGTTTATTCAAGACGAACATTAAGCACTTTAGCAGGAAACAAATTCATAATTTATTACCCTGGAAAGCCTTTTATTTTTAAACCAAAGAGCGTGGAAGTGAAAGTAACTGGTGGCCAGGATGGCAGTTGTGCTTATATAAATTGTGTAAAGATTCCAGCTTAGTATTTCGTTCATTGGCGTGTATGTGAAGACATGTTGGATTCTTACAGCATACTGGTTGCTTTCTACAGGAAAAATTGATCTCTTTAGATACTTTTTCCATCACAAAGATTTTCCTGACAGAGATGCCAGCATCCCTTTTGTACTCAGTTTTGATGAGCACAGAAGTGACTGCAGCTGAGGGTCATTTCGTCACCCTGCCTGCTGTCTATGTGGATCTGGCGTGGTGCTGTCCGTGGTCCTGGACTGCATGAGACAAAGGACCAAGAGACACGCACACACACAGCCACACAAACACTCTCTAGTGCTTGTTAGATCTTGTGTTGTCTTAAGGGACAGGTGCATGACAAACAACAACAACAACAACTACAGAGAAATTTGCTTACGACTGGAAACATACTAGAGCACCAGAAACCCTGTCTCAGCAGGTCAATAAAGTCAACTAAAGTTTGGATTGTGCTTTTCTTTTTTGTTTATGCTTGAAGTATATTAAAGACAGTCACTGATCCTTGTCCTGTTGCACTTTATCTTCTTTTAGCGGTTTGCTTTATGTTAAAGGGTCTTATGTAATCAATAAATGATTGGCTGTGCACAAAGACTAATTCTCTCTCACTGTGAGACTCATCCATAACCTCTGCATAATTGGGATGGCTAATTAAATCAGCCAAGCACCTCTCACAATCTACATTTATAGACAGCTAGACCCAGCTGTTTAGCGCTTATAGAGAGACAATGAGATTATGTAATACAGTTGACAGCACAGTTCAATGAGGGAGACCCCATACCGGGAAACAAATAGACTGATATTGGACTATTATTCACTAAAGTTTCACTCATGTTTATGTAACAAGAAAAAAAAATAATACAAATACACTACTGTTTAAAAGTTTGGGGCCAATACGATTTTTTTTTAATTAATACTTTTAATCAGTAAGTATGCATTAAACTGATGATGAGGTGACTGTAAAGACATTTATACCATCTTAAATACCATCAAAGAGTTCTGATTTTTATTTTACCACGGTTTACACAAAAAAGTATATATACAGTACCTGTATTGAGCATCACAACTGTTTTCAACATTGATAATAATAGTAAATGTTTCTTGAGCACCAAAATCAGCACGGCTTTTGAAGGATCATTTGACATTAAAGACTGGAGTAATGATGCTGAAAATTCAACTGTCATCAAATGAATATATTACAGTTTAAAATGTTAAATTAGAAAGCAGTTTTTCTGTAAACATGCATGTAATTATTTATTATTATTTTGATGTTGTTGCTTTTTTATTTTGCGCAAGTAAGTGCAACAATGTTAAGTAGTTAAAAAATATATGGTTCTAAATCTAGGGTTGATGAAATACATAGCAAATGAAATAAATATATTACTAATATAAAATAAATATCAAATGCATCACCTTAACATTGTCTTGACATTGTACTCACTTTTGAGTATTGTAATTTCTCTGTATATAATTCCCTGTTTCTGTGTCACCCATCAGGCATTTCTAGATTCACAAGTGATTTTGGAGTGTGATGAAACAATAATGAACAGAAGTGCTATCATCTCATTTGCTCCGTCTTTTAGTGACTCGCATCAGGATTTCCTAGATTCAGAAGTGATTTTGGAGTGTAACAATGCATTTCAATGCTATCATCTCATTTGTTAGCGCTAATGGCCTTTACTAACGAGTTTTTAATCACTTATCTCCACAAATAGCTGTACGCTTTGATCCTCGTGTCCCCAAGACACCCATTTTACAAAGGTTAAACATTGGAGCCCACTGTGCCTTGCACTCCCTGTGATTTTACCCTTGGTCAAACTACTTCACATACATGGTATTTTTTAAAAAATCCACATATATCTAGCATACAAACACTCACCTTACATTGGCACGTACTTGTTTATAAACAAGTGCTGTCGCTATTATGCACGCTTGATTAATTGTTTTAGTTGTTTACCTCCTCTGTGACTGACAGAAATCAAAATGCCAATTTTAGAGTTGTATTATCTATATCAAATCCCCCATGGACTATAATATAACTGGCAATTTTGTTAATCATGGAAAGAAATGGAACAAAGTGACCGAATAAAAACAAAGACAATTATTATTATTTCATGTATAACCCTTGAATTGCTGCTTGCCATGAATATTGCAAAAACAGTCCTGTCATAATCACATTGTGGATTCTGTCAGCCCTCGGGCGATACAACCCAAACAGTCTAAACGGTGTAGCAAAAGCATTACCTAGTTCTTAACCATTTATTGTTAAGTCACTTCTAAAGCAAATTATAAGGGGTCTAATCGACCCTTGGAATATTAACCTAATTTGGTCCTCTTTCTCATAATCAGGACTTACCACACTCCAAGTTGTGCTGGACACAGCAGCAGAGAAGAAATGGCAGGTGACCGCCATCAACGTGGGCAACATGAAGGACGAGAAAAAGGATGAAGCATATCGCTCGCTCTTTCAGGACCTAGAAAACAAGAAGGAGCGGAGGGTCATTCTTGACTGTGAGCAGGACAAAGTTAAAGACATCATGGAGCAGGTATAGACATCAACACATGCACAAAAACTAAATAGTCTTTATTTAATATACATTTGGAAACTTTCAGCTGAAAAACCTGCATCATGTGATGGTTTAACCGCAAGTCTTCTGCAACCACAGAAACCGAAAATTCTTGGGCCAGCAGCATGTGTCCAAATTTCAATCCTAACCGTTCCATTTTATCAGAAACGATCTTAAAACAGGGCTTTAAGTGTAAAATACAGAACTTGTCCTTTAAAGCAACTAAGGACTAAGAGCACCATAACTATGAATCATTAATTAGGCTGCACAAACAAACGTCGTTATCGGGCAGAAAAGTCCTCATGAGATGGGTTTTTCATTCAGACTCGCTGCACCCTCAGGGAAGAGCTATTGATTTGTATTTAAGGCCTGCAGAAGTGTGTTTAATCAACCACCAGAATCATTGCAACTGATCTAGGCTCTATATTATAGCTTCATCCACACACACACTTGCACATACATTTACCTAAAGGATTTCTCATTAATGCAATTATCTAATCAACCAATCACATGGCAGTTGCTTCAATGCATTTAGGGGTGTGGTCCTGGTCAAGACAATCTCTTGAACTCCAAACTGAATGTCAGAATGGGAAAGAAAGGTGATTTAAGCAATTTTGAGCATGGCATGGTTGTTGGTGCCAGACGGGCTGGTCTGAGTATTTCACAATCTGCTCAGTACTGGGATTTTCACGCACAACCATTTCTAGGCTTTACAAAGAATGGTGTGAAAAGGGAAAGACATTCAGTATGCGGCAGTCCTGTGGGCCGAATGGGCCGACTGATTCAAGCTGACAGAACAGCAACTTTGACTGAAATAACCACTCGTTACAACCGAAGTATGCAGCAAAGCATTTGTGAAGCCACAACACGCACATCCTTGAGGCGGATGGGCTACAACAGCAGAAGACCCCATCGGGTACCACTCATCTCCACTACAAATAGGAAAAAGAGGCTATAATTTCCAAGAGCCCACTAAAATTGGACAGTTGAAGACTGGGAAAATGTTGCCTCATCTGAGTCTCAATTTCTGTTGAGACATTCAGACGGTAGAGTCAGAATTTAGCACAAACAGAATGAGAACATTGATCCATCATGCCTTGTTAAAACTGTGCAGGCTGGCGGTGGTGGTGTAATGGTGTGGAGGATGTTTTCTTGGCACACTTTAGGCCCCTTAGTGCCAATTGGGCATCATATAAATGCCACAGCCTACTTGAGCATTGTTTCTGACCATGTCCATCCCTTTATGCCCACCATGTACCCATCCTCTGATGGCTACTTCCAGCAGAATAATGCACCATGTCACAAAGCTCGAATCATTTCAATTTGGTTTCTTGAACATGACAATGAGTTCACTGTACTAAAATGCCCCCCACAGTTACCAGATCTCAACCCAATAGAGCATCTTTGGGATGTGGTGGAACGGATTTTGTGCCCTGGATGTACATCCCACAAATGCAAGATGCTATCCTATCAATATGGGCCAACATTTGTAAAGAATGCTTTCAGCACCTTGTTGAATCAATGCCACATAGAATTAAGGCAGTTCTGAAGGGGAAAGGAGGTCAAACACAGTATTAGCATGGTGTTCCTAATAATCCTTTAGGTGAGTGTATACATTACAAGCGTCTTGCCCTTATCACACACAAACTGGTGAAGCTGCTTTTATTTCAGTCCGTCTGTTTGATGGCTGTGTGGAGCTGTTCGCATTTTCTTGTTATGTCTTAAATATATTATAATGGCTTAGATGTTAAGTGCAGTTTTATTTTATTTATTTTCATTTAATTGATTTGATGAGTTTCATTATTCTCTTTGCAGGTGATAACTATTGGCAGACATGTGAAGGGATATCACTACATCATAGCAAATCTGGTAAATGATCTGAAATGGAACACTACCAAAGAGAAACATATGACGTTGAGAAAAAAATAAATAAATCAAAAAAAAAAAAAAAATGTTGAGAAAAACCATGCCATGTTTTTAGGGTTTTGTGGATGGAGATCTTTCAAAAATCCAGTATGGTGGATCCAATGTATCAGGCTTTCAGATTGTGGATTTCGATGACCCCCTGGTGTCCAAATTTGACCAGCGTTGGGAAGCTCTGGAGGAAAAAGAATATCCTGGAGCTGACAGCAAAATACGGGTGAGATATCGGTTTGTGTCCGTCCATTAATTAATTGATTTCTTTTTTTCTGTTTCAGGCAGCTTTACTAAATTTGATTAAAAAAGATGTTCAGGTAATTGCTACATGAACATAAAATGTCTTCATTTAAATGCCTGAATAATTTAGGCCATTTGCAGAACAAGCTTGTTAGTCATTTTGTACTGCAGATAAAATGTGGTCTCATCTGTCTTCCCACCAAGACAAAGTAGGTGTTTAATTTCCTGTTTCATTCTTACATTACTAACGAATCCCGAATATGAATCGAACCTACATTAAAGTAACAGAATACAGAATTTGAATGTATGTGAGTAGAAAAATGTAATGACATTCAAATATACCTGCTGTTATTCTTTCAGAGACGGTTTCACCAAATAAATATTAAAATAAAAGTATATGGCTTTGCCATATGTTATTCATTTCAAATATAATTATGGACCACAAATTCCATTTTGAATCGCTATACCACCTTCAGATAGTTAACTAACTCTTTGTTAACTCTCTCTCTGTTTATAGTACACTTCAGCACTGACGTATGACGCAGTTCAGGTGATGACTGAGGCCTTCCGCTATCTGCACAAACAGAGAATTGACATCTCCCGTAGAGCTAACAACGGAGACTGCCTGGCTAATCCAGCTGTACCATGGGCACAGGGGGTTGAGATAGAGCGTGCCCTAAAACAGGTGACCGTGCCACCCTGCCATACGATTAGCACAAATGAACTATATAGAACGTTTATAGAACTATTTTAATTACAATTTAATATTTGTTCAATATTATTTATAATAATATATATATATCAAGACATATATATACATATATAAATACATATATATATATAATTAATATTTGATAAAACAGAACAGAATATTACTATGAATTGCAGAGCTTCTTAATAATGGGTCTTTAAGGTGTTTTTTGTTTATTTCCAGGATTAAATACTATTTTAGACCCTACTTTAGATATTTCTAGATATCATCTTTCTAGATACATCTTTCTAAGAAAAAAAAAAAAAAAAAAAAAAAAAAACAACTCCTCACTGTCATATCTTTTCATACAGGTGAGAGTTGATGGTCTCACTGGTAACATTCAGTTTGACCAGTATGGAAAGAGGGTGAATTACACCGTCAATGTCATGGAACTGAAAAGCAATGGGCCGGTTAAGGTAAGACTCGGAAAGGTATATGGACAGAAAAGCATGCTTTATCATTTCAAATCATAAGTTACTCAAAAATGCCTCTCTTTTTCAGATTGGCTATTGGAATGAAGTTGACAAAATGGTCGTGACAAAGTCTGATCTCTTTCCAAATGATACAATGGGGCTGGAAAACAAGACCGTTATTGTCACAACCATTCTAGTAGGTTTCACTTGTGCTTTCCATGCTCTATACTGTTCTGTTGAAATAAGTGCACTGTAGTAAAAATGTGCACAGCTCTGACAAGGTGTCCTTGCTGTTGATTTCAGGAAGCACCGTATGTAATGTTAAAGAAGAATGCTGACCTTTTTATGGATAATGAAAGATATGAGGGATACTGTGTGGACTTGGCAGCTGAAATAGCAAAGCACTGTGGATTTAAATATCAGTTGAAAATAGTGGAAGATGGCAAATATGGAGCTAGAGATGCAGAGACGAAGATCTGGAATGGAATGGTTGGAGAATTGGTTTATGGGGTAAGAACGGTTTATTAAACTTTCAAAGTTGGACATAACTGACAAGTAGCTGATGCTAGTCTGAAAAGTTGTCTTAACCATGAGCATAAATATTCATATTTTTAAATATATTGAATTAAATCTTTTTCATTTTAGAAAGCTGACATAGCAGTGGCTCCATTGACTATCACTTTAGTCAGAGAAGAAGTCATCGACTTCTCAAAGCCATTCATGAGTTTGGGCATCTCTATCATGATCAAGAAGCCACAAAAGTCCAAGCCTGGTGTGTTCTCATTCCTGGACCCTCTGGCCTATGAGATCTGGATGTGTATCGTGTTTGCCTACATCGGCGTGAGCGTGGTGCTTTTCCTGGTCAGTCGTTTCAGTCCATATGAGTGGCACACAGAGGAATACGAGGACGGCCAGATCCAGACCAACGAGTCTACCAATGAGTTTGGGATTTTCAACAGCCTTTGGTTCTCTCTTGGAGCTTTTATGAGACAAGGCTGTGATATTTCACCAAGGTTTGTTTTTGACTTATAAGTTCTTTATATTTTATAAATGCTGCTTTTATAAAAGCAAATGCATTTTTTGTATAAAAATCATTGGCTTGCTTTTATGTTATGGTCGAGAGATATTATTGATTAGATATGAATTACTAGTTACATCTATATGCTGAAATCAATAAATATACTACAGTTTTAAACTAAGATAAAACATTATATATTGAGATGTTCATTATTCATTATGCAAGATGCAGACTCATCAGTCTAAGCAGGCGAAGCAAATTCTGCCTAGCAGCTATTTTCACAAATACCTTCAAATTAGTGAAGCTTCAGTTCAGACTTCATGTCGCCTTCAAAAACTTTAGTCTAACTCTTTTACATACTTTAAATATCTTTTCAGAGATAATACAAGATGTCACAGTTTTAACAATACAATGAGTTGCATGTCTTGGAAAATATGACACTCAATATGGTTGAGTTTTACATCGAACGCAGTTTGCTTTCAATAGCCTGTTAGCTGAGAATACAATTTTTGAATCTCATTGGGCTTTTTTCATCAGGTCTCTTTCTGGCCGCATCGTTGGAGGTGTCTGGTGGTTTTTCACCCTGATCATAATTTCATCCTATACGGCTAATTTGGCTGCCTTCCTAACGGTGGAAAGGATGGTGTCTCCAATTGAGAGTGCAGAGGACTTAGCAAAGCAAACAGAGATTGCTTATGGAACTTTAGATTCTGGTTCAACAAAAGAGTTTTTCAGGGTAAGACACACATTTTCTAAATTTCCATGTAATCCAAATGCCTACTTCTTCATTTGCAATTTTTTTAATGCTGTATATATAATGTATGACTGTTTTAAATAGGACTGATCAAATAATAGCACACACTTTTAATTTTGAGTTTAAGAGGCTAAGATAAAATGCAAAGCTAAATACTAAATTGCTGTAGTTAGTCATTTGAAAAAAAATGTGTTGGGCATGGCCATTTTAGTATTTTAGTATCAAAGTTCTATTTGTTAACTATATTGGTTATGATCAAAAAAATTGAGAATAACTAAATCAAAAGTTGTTTCTAGTAATATTTTGCAATGCACCTAAGCTGACATGAACAGCTGTATTAACGAATTTGGACATTAACCAATGGGACCTTATAGTAAAGTTTACGTAATCTTTGCATCTTTTTTTCTCCAGCGTTCCAAAATCGCTCTTTTCGACAAAATGTGGACATACATGAAAAGTGCTGAGCCCTCCGTATTTGTTAAGACGACAGCAGAAGGTGTTATGCGGGTGAGGAAGTCCAAGGGGAAGTATGCCTATCTGCTGGAGTCTACCATGAACGAGTACATCGAGCAGCGCAAACCCTGTGACACTATGAAGGTCGGAGGGAACCTGGACTCCAAGGGCTATGGCATCGCCACCCCCAAAGGATCCTCATTAAGGTGGGTGGAATAGTATAACAATGTGTCCAATGTTGTTATAGTATCCCACCTACCCTGATGTAGCTGTGCTCATGTGTCCTGGTTTGTATAAAAGAGATAGATGTAGAAGCTGGATACATTAGAGCCAAATTAGTCAATTTTTTTAAAGAAAGAAGATATTTATTTTATCAGATTTTTTTACAAATTAAAATATATATATATATGAACACTTATTTATTTTTACAGATATGGATACCTCGTTATTTTCTAAATTTAAATAATATATTTGAATACATCCATATTTTATATCTTAAAGATATACATTATATTAGTGCATTTTTTTCATGCTTTGAATTCAAGTTTAACCGAATGCTAATCTATAGCCATATTTTTGAGATTTTGTATTTTTCAAGTGTTGTGTCTCTGTTTTGTCTTTTGAATGTTTTAAGGTTTTGCCTAATATCCTCTCCTATCATGTCTCTCATCTTTCTATATTCATTAATTATTGCTGTCTTTTTCTAATAATGTAATGATTGCTGAAATGTTTTTAACAAACCCTTGCAGTACACATTTTTGGTTAAAGAACATTAACAAAGATGTGCTTTGAACCTCCAAATTGGCAAATCAAACTAAATTTAGCCATATTCAAGGAACAGGTGGCACTGCTTGGGTTTACCCATGTAAATGTATTTGAAAATATGCTGATATTTGAAATGTATTTCATAATGCCATTAGTCTTCATTTAGTGGGATTCAATTTCTCCTCCTCCTGACAACAGCAACCAATCTGGACAGATTTAAGAATTGGGTGGGCGGGCCTTAGGAGAAGATTTAATTTATGATGAAGATATAACCAGCTTTTATTGCTATTCTGCTGTCCTTCTTCAAGTAATGTTACTTGCAGGCCACTGCTATTATAGTTATGGATGTGAGTACTGCGTTAAACGTCTCTATTCACGGCACTCTGAGCCACCTTTATCAGTTAAACTCACTTGAAGTACATTGAACTGATTAGACTTACGTTAGCAAACAGCTTCATATTTTGAAAGGGAGGAGATATGATTTCTTCTTACTTGTTAAAATGCTGAAAACAGAAAAGCAATCAGCAGGTTTGAAAGAGGACCATTGACAATTGCTAAGTTGGCTCACCCTGTCTTACAAGTTATGTTTTATCGTTTCAAGAAATGCGGTTAACCTCGCAGTACTAAAACTGAATGAACAAGGCCTGTTGGACAAATTGAAAAACAAATGGTGGTACGACAAGGGAGAGTGCGGCAGCGGGGGAGGTGATTCCAAGGTCAGCCCCAGAGAGCAAAGTGATGGGTAACTCAATGCAACACTCAAGTAAGCAGCAAAACCACACAGGATCCACAAGTCCAAAGGCGGACATTTTCTTCAACACTACTGACAGGTTAAGCATTGCTAGCCATTGCCAGAGGACACACACGTAAACATAATAGCCATTGGTATTCTGATTGGTTATTGTGCGCAGTACACATCGCTGTTGTCCTTGCTGCTTACTTCAGGCGATACGTTAATGCACATCTGGCTCTGCAAAACTTGCATTTGCTTAGGCCAAATGGCGCATCAACGTCATAATCGCTATGGCAATAAAGAAAAGAGGAGAGAAAAGGTGAAATCTAAGAGAAAGTTGAATGTAATAATAACATAAAATAACATTGATAATGTTATTTATGTTATTTCCCACGTGAAGAACGCCAGTAAACCTTGCAGTATTGAAACTCAGTGAGCAAGGCACCTTAGACAAGCTGAAAAACAAATGGTGGTACGATAAAGGTGAATGTGGAGCCAAGGACTCTGGAAGTAAGGTTAGTCGCTGCAGGTTCTATGTGATCAAGCACATTTTTGATTAGTGGGAATTACCCATATTTTAAATGATAATGACTAAAAAAAAACTATTTTAGACAGACAATGCACAGACAAGCATGAGATGCCTTGGTGAGATTCTTTGACTAATGCCTGCAGAGCTACTAATATCTGGTACCATCCACTGAGAATTAAAAAGTAATGCATGCCACTTATGCCATATGCACCATTTGTAATTTCTGTAACATAATCAGTGGTCTCCTTCCAGCTTCTAATTCTGAGAATCACAGATCCTGCTATTACTTGCAGGCCTGAGCTGTGCCAAGTTTAGAATAGCAGTTCTCAGACATTCATATCCAGCACATACAACGAAAGACTTCAAATTGTTCCAGTACAAACATGATTTCTCTCAGGTCATTTGTAGGACCATCTACAAGGGTGTCCAAGATCCTTAAATGTCGTTGTTTCATAGTGTGTTAAGCTGTTTGGTTGTGTTTTTTTGTCGATTGTCGTATTGTGTTAGTGTGCTTTGTTTGGATGCTTTTGAAATATTTATATGTACATTATGTGAAAACTGCTTTGCCATGTTTGCACTTTTATAATACAACACAAATGGGAATAGAAAACAATACTCTCTGCAACAAGGCATAGGTTGTTTTCATAGCCATATAGTCAAAGTATATCTCCACTTCAGGGTTGGCCAAAATTCAGGTTAGTGGTTGATCAATTTTGGGATGTCTAGTTCTTAAAAATTCACCTTTGGAACCCCAATTTATTGCTAATATTGGTCACACTGTAAAAAAAAAAAAAGGGCTTCGTATGGTAACAACAACAAAATATTTTTTTTAAGATTGTATTATTATTAGGCTAAATACATATAATTTTATTATATTTTAAAATACAAGATTAAAAAAGGAAGATATATCCTTAAAAGGTAACAATTGCACATTACCACCCTTTACAGTGCAAAAAAAAAAAAAAAAAAGAAATGAATTTTCACAAAATTAAGCTCTGTATCTGTCTATGTGTCGTGTTTTATGCGTGGTCATTCTGTGCACAGTACAGTACACTAATATTTGACAAGAATATCTAACTGACAGCCCCTATCCCCCAAAGACCTTTTTGTAGGTGTGTATATGTGTGTCGATCTCCTGTCTTTTACCTCCAATGCCTGTCATCTGCTTCCCTGTGTATAATGCTACGCCTTCCATTCAGATGCCTCTCTTGAGCATCCCTTTAAATGGTCCTCTTACACAAGCATAATTCATATCATAGCTAAGCATAGCACATTAACCCCTGCTATAACTGTGAATTCAACAAATAAATAATATTTACTACAGCCATTAGCATGTCGGAAATGTAAGGACTGGGATTTAAAACCACATTGCGGGTTTCGTATGTAACTTCCAAGCCAATGTTAAAGGCTTTAGTAAATCCATCCCATTCAAGCAGAATTGTTGACTGCCCCCATTTGCATCGCTTCAAGGGCACATTATTAGTATAGCGCATTCTACTTAGCACAGTTATTGTTTTAACATTACTGTCCTGAGCTGTGCATTTGTATCCACATAGACGTAAAACTGCCACTTTAAATATTCTCTTGTTTATGCATATGAATGCTTATTACAGATATGTTGCGCTTTCCCTGACCGCTGACCCGTGTCTCATGTGCATTTACAGGAGAAGACGAGCGCTCTCAGCCTGAGCAATGTGGCTGGCGTCTTCTACATCCTAGTGGGCGGCCTGGGCTTGGCCATGCTGGTGGCCTTGGTCGAGTTCTGTTACAAGTCCCGAGCCGAGGCCAAGCGCATGAAGGTGGCAAAGAATGCACAGAATATTAATCCCACTTCCTCGCAGAATTCACAGAATTTTGCCACTTATAAGGAAGGGTACAACGTATATGGGATCGAAAGTGTAAAAATTTAAGGGGGTAGGATACGCGGCCGTCATTCCAATCTATCCCCGTGCACGCTTCTTTTGGCTTCCATCTGTTCCATTCCCTGAATGTTCTATTGAATGAGGAGGTTTGGACCGTAAAGCTGGATCGTATGTACTGGTGTTCCTAGTGAAAAAAAAAAAAAAATCAAGAAAAAAAAAAAAACTTGACTTCTCCCCATCCACTGCACATACTGTATATATTGGAGAGAAAAAGTTTTTTTGTACATCCCATGTGATTTTGTTCCGTCAACCCCATTGTCATGTATGAATGTTTATGAATCGCCCATCTCCCTCATTCCCTGCTTGCGATATTTTTTTTTTTGGATGGTGTTTGCTCGTAACTTTGCTCCTCATTTTCGATGTGTTTTTTCCCACCACATCAAATTCACATCTGCATCTTCAATTAAACATTTTAAAAAATAAGACTGAAGTCCTTTTGTGGGATACGCTCTAACTTTCTGCCATCTCTCTGTTTGGTGTGTGTGCGTGGATGTTTGTTTCTCTGTTTGCGTCTATGTGCGTGTGTTCCAGGTGACCTTTTCGGACGCTATGAGGAGCAAAGCGAGGCTGTCTATAACTGGAAGTACTGGCGAGAATGGACGTGTGATGAGTCCTGAGTTTCCCAAAGCAGTACATGCAGTGCCCTTTGTTAGACCTGGTGTGGGAATGAACGTCAGTCTGACTGATCTCTCCTGATGGATAAGAACCTGCCGAGTGCCTTACACAATGGTTTTCAATAGAGCGCGTTCTATTCTCTTTCCTGTCGCTTTCTCCCCTCTCTCTCTTGTCTGAATGGAAGACAGAGGCCTCATTTGATGTCATAAGAGACAGAATCCTTTCTTGGCCCTTTATAACAAAAAAAAATGCACACTCTTATTGGAAATACACCGACTGAGAGAAGAGCTGATGACATCTACCCCCTGCAACGGATATTTTTGATGACAAACTTGAAACTCACAGAAGCTCTGAGCGGGAAAGAAATAAGTCAATAAAGTCTGTCTGTTTTCGTAGCTGACGCCATCCGATGTCGTTTTCGGCTCAAGCACACTTACCATTGTCTGCTTCAGGATGTGAAATGTCTTTTTATTAATAAAACAAACAAACAAACAAAAAAAAAACGATGAAAAAGTATTTTTATGTATTTTCACAGAAATGGCTTTTAAATAAACCTGCTTACATACCAGTTAATTAAAGATGTAAATCATAATCTCAACATACTTTTAAGAGCTTAGCTACTAGTTTCACATTTTAATGCCAAATATGTTGCTTATCTTGTAATTTATTAGTCCTCTTCTGATATATTCATTAACATTTTGGTGTTAATATGAAATATCTAGCAATGCTTGACATTGACATGCTTGAAATTTGTTTGAAAAGTGGGTGCCGCAGTTATGTTCTCTTGCTTTCATCAACCTGTTTGGTTTCAAGAATCTGTTTGTATTTTCTTGTTCATCAAGAAAATCGGGGTAGCGGTTAAAATGTTAAAAAAAGAAAAAAATGTTTAGAATATGAACGTAATAAAAAAGGAAAATGTTTTTAAAAAAGTACCTATTGTATTATTGCATATGTTTTGCTGTGAAATGAATAGAAGCATACACGTCGACAAAATGCTCGTGTTAAAAATGCCAAATAATTAAATGTGCCAAAATTATTGATAAATATAGTCATATATTAATCTGTCATCAATGTGAATGTAGTCAATACATTCTGTAAGTTTTGTTACTAAATGTACAGTTGGATGGTATACACAGTGATTTATCAAGGACTTTTTTTTCACTTCATAGCCATGTTAGCATTCACACAATATGGCTTTTTAAAATGTTCACTAGAAATTCCATATTTCAGGCAAACATCTGTGCTTATTCTTCAGTATTTAAGATACCATCACGAAAACATTTTGTTTAATAATGATAACGATTCACAGTTTATCTTACCGTTAAATCACTATTTCCAATTAAAAGCAATGGCAACCGTAACAGTTAACACTTGATATTGCAATAAGCCAAGATTAAAAAACGAGAACATTTGTAAATTAATAAAATTATCACAATTATGTACAGTTTTGATTGATTTTTATTAGTCCCTTTTCTCTCTCACTTCTTCAGCCTTTTTCTCCTCAGTCTTTCGCACTAGACTGGGAGACAGATACTGGATAACACTTTTAGTTTTGTCATGATATACTTAATATTAGTTGAACAAGTCCATGTAATTTTAAGGACCGCTCTCTCTACCATTTTGTAAATGAATGTGTGCCAACTTGTTTATTTTTTGGGATTCTTTCTAAATAAAAGCTGACTAATATTCTTATGTTTTGATTGCAGTTTTTTAATGACCAAATTGGCATCATTTTACTTATACCACAGTTTCAGACTTCTTAAAGTCCCCCTGTGGTGAAAATCAAGCTTTAAATGTTGTTTATGTGTCTATGTGGTGTTTTTAATATGCTTTAGGACAAACCATGTGCAAATTCATAAGCCAACACCATTGCTGAGTATTTTCTCCTTAAAACTGCAGTGAACCATAGACAGTCTCAGTGTTTCTGATGTCACAAACTACCTTGTAACCACATCAACGTGTGATCATCAATCAGTGGATCTCCGAGTTGGTGTGAGTGAGTGGAGGCGGGGCTAATTTGTATATTAACCGCATTTTCTAAGGCCTTATCCACACAGACGGGGGATTTTTATAACCAGAGGTTTTCCTCCCGTCCACATGAAAATGCAAAAACACACTATCAAGCGCTGTCAAGAGCATGCCACACCAGCAGGCGGCGATATAACCCTAACTGAAGCCTAACAAAAAGTAATTACAGGTTCCGGTAGGTGGATATTGGCGCAGCGCGGGCGCACACTCTGACGTCGCAAGGCAAAACCCCCTGGTTTACTGTAACACTGTAACCGCCATTTCTGAAAATCCTCACCCTGGCAAGGGTTTGCAAAAATGTTCGGTTTGAGTGTCCTGATACTGCATTTGCGTGTGGACGAACAGCCGAATCGCGTAAAAAAAGTCACGGTTATAAAAATACCCGTGTCCGTGTGAACAAGGCCTAAAAGAGGCAAGGGTGTAGAGTTACAATCAAGGAATTTTAAGACATCAATATTTTTTTTCCAAGGAAAAAACTTCTAAATAAGTAATTTTGATGATCAAAGATGAGTTTTAAGGGATACAATTACAGGAGTACTTAAGTTCTGTCGGAGCATGTAGTGCAAGAGTTTGAGGTAACAGAGCTTCATAGATCTAATTTTACAGAACATTTTGAGTCTTCTAAGAAATATGTACTAATCGTTTTGAATAAAAAGCAATTTTAGCATGATTCTTTTCAAAGTGTTCCCAGTAATCATTGTCAAAATGATTCAATCAAACACAAAGACACAATCAAGGATTTCATTATCTTTCCAATAGATAATTCATGAAGTGATTTCCACTCATTCCTTGTTGCGTTGGCATTGATTTGAACGTGTCTGCTAGCCGATAAGAAATGAGAGGAACCAGAGAGGTGTTTTTGATCATAAATAATCATGCTGTGACACATTGGTGTTAATGAATGTCACACATTTCGAGATGACAGATACCCTGCCCCCTGCTCTTCATACATAATCCTCCTTCCGTCTTTGCAGCCCATATGGTGCCCAGCACTTCTGGAGACATCCATTTAATATTTCATCTAACATTTAGTCTCAAAAAATTAAACGGCTCTTTGGGCTTTTAAACAGGGGCATGTATTGAATTGGAGGGCACTTTAGAAATTAATCTTTATCTAATTTCACCTCATCATCTGAACTTCTGTGCTTAAAAAAAGAAAAAAAAAAGATTTCGCCTGTATTTCTGAAGATTCTTGATGTGGCTTTGGACTTTCTGTTAAAAGACCGCCTGGCTTGTTTCCATTCCTTTATACTGGGTTTACAAACAATGCTCCCTGCTCATTTTTCTATTAGAACAAATTGCATTTATCTTGACAGCCCATCATGGATACAATAGTGTCTAATAATAGGGCAGTTTTCAGTTTTATTTGTAAGTGTTTGGTCATGTGATCTCAACATGGTGGCCCCATCAGTGTTAATCTTTTTGCAGAAAGCAGTGGCAAAAATGTTAATTAACAAAATGAATTATTTAAGGTCAATTTTGAAAAAAAAAAGAAGAGGTATAGTTTGCTTAATTTAATAAATAAAATATGAATATGGGTCAGGGAAACACATATCACACCAACTTATCAAGGCAGAAGTCACTTCAGAATGAAACTGAGTGGCAGTGTTGGTGTTCAGCTTGAATTCTGCTAAAAACACACAAAACATGGTGGGAAAAATGGGAAAGAGAAGTATAATCAACAAGAAATCTGAGCTATCTTTTTACAGACTTCCGAAAGCTATGGAAAAGAGAGGGCAATTATCACTGCAATTCACAGAAACTGGCAGCAAAACGGACAAAAAGTAGTTGCCATTTTGTGTCAGATCTTAAATTCTAGGGTTCAATATAAAAAGTTAGTTTTATAGTAAAAAATAGTGAGAATTGGTCCCTAATCTAAAGTGTGACCAAAACGTTATTCTCTTTATATAAAAACAGTATAAATAATTGGTAAGACTTACAACGTGTCCTCAAAAGAACTTCAAAGATGCATTACAAAGAATAAGGCAGTCATCTGATACAGAGACAAAAGGAGGGATAGCCGTGGTTATCTACATCAGTCAGAAAATACTGACCTTTGGGTTATCTCCAGCATTTATCAGTCATTAGGTCAATGATAAGACAGGGGATTAGTGGGGTAAACTCAAAAACTGGCTAAGATGACTATCTGTGCTTCAGCTTCCCCTTTTTGCAACTCAATCAAAGCCGTCATTGATAAAGTCAAGCACAGCACACCTAGATGACACCAGGAGGAGCAACAGGACTGCCCTGAATATACCAGTGCAGTGGAGACATCAATACCTCATTCAGTCTCACCTTTCATCTCGCTACTCTCATAATGAAGCCCCAGAGCCATTTCCTGGGGTCTGCAGAGGAACTAGAGAGTGGGCTGCAAGAACACGATTACAATTTTATCAAAACACATGCATTATAAGCGGAATTGTGTGGGACATAATTGGGGCAAGAAAATTTCCAGCAGTAATCCTAATAATCCCAAATTCAAAAATGTGATTGTGCTTTAAATAATACAGCAATTCACTGCATAATTTATATTACAAGCTTTGGCAACAGACATGCAAATATTTCTGCACATACATACATATTCATAATGATGAACTTATGTTCCTTTCCAAAATAAAAAAAAGGTTGAAGAATTCATTCCATACATCAGTTAACCAGCAGTATGATGTAACATGACCTTAATATCTCTCCATCTAGAACGGTAAAAGAGAATTTTGATTGACGGCCCATTGGAATAATTTGAATTCACAATTTTGCCCTAGCAATGAATTTTGCATATGTCACCCAGACGAGGAGAACTACTTTGATATTAGGGTCAAAAAATATTTCCATTTCTCCAGTCCAGAGATGTGATTCATCGGGACAAACTCTGTTCTAGTTTTATGGTACTAAGTATTCAGATCAAAATATTCAAAAAACTAATTACAACAAAAACCTTCAAGGATAATAGTTGAATTTTATGTTTTATAAATCACTTATTACAGCATTCTGGAATACCTAATCACAACATTCAGTGGTCAGACCCTGCCACAAATCCATTAGGGAAGGTCACTTCAAAGAAGTCATTTAATCGTGTATGGTCATGTGACCCACCCAAGTTGGAATTTACATTTAAACAGAATAATTCAAGGTTTGTTTTCTCGTGATATATTACAGTCACATTTCATATTATTTAAAAAAAAGTTTGATGGGTAAGAAAGGTGTTTAAGGCTTTATGTGTTTAATGCTTAACTAACAAAGTTAAGAGCAGAACGGGAACACACAAACGCGTACGAGGACAGAATGTACTGATGTAAAAGTCTATTTTGAGCCGATCATGATTACTTTTTTACGCTTTTTAATAGTTTTTCTATTAAAATATGCTCAAGATGATCATCTTTGAGCGTGTTGTGCTCAAGACTAAGCCATTTTTTTTTTCATTCAACAGCGTTTGCGGCTCGGCAAATGCGCATTCTGTTTGATCATACCTGAATGCCCTTCACTCAGACATCAATTTTTTTTTTTTCAAATTGAACAGACAGAGAAACTAAAGCGCTTCTCATCATATGGATGGCTGAGGACAACGGCATGGCGTTTAAAGATAACTTCCGATGACTGACATCACAGAATTTACTGGTATTTTGCTGCTGATGTGTGAATAGGCTCTTACCGGTAAAAAGCCAGAACGCCATTGCATATGTGAACGGCACATTTGTATATTTACTGGTAAAGTCATTCTGGCAATTTTATCGTAATTTACCAGGATTTCTGTGAGAAAAGGGGGAATGTTTGTTTAACTCTTGTAAGGAGCACCCATAACGCTTCTTCTGGCGAGAGACACTGGTATCCACGCAAACGGGTATTGGAAAACAGACAGTCAAATCTGAGAGGTTCCAGCAGGTTCAGGTACAAATTAAGCATAAAACTATAAACCTCTTTTTGACCTGGTCAAGATGAAGTGTCAAGTAGATGAGCTATGTGTATGCCCGACCCATAATTCAGTTGGGAGATGGTTTCACAGTGTACTAGCCGCCCTGTCTGAAAGTTGCAGATGGCATCTGCTTTTGACATGTGATATGAAGTCTTTTCTCTGTAGAGCTGACATAGGACACACTGCTCAAAGCTAATCTTCATTTCGTTTTCCTCAAGGCTATCTTCAAACAACAGAAGAAAAATTCAGATTTCTTTTTTCTCTTGCGGTAATGGGTTGAGATTCTGCACAGAAGGGAAAAAATAGAACCTGTTATCCCCTGGCTGTGTTGTCATGGAAACATTGGCTGTGCTCTTTCTGTGTGAAGAACAGGATGCCGTTTAGCATGTGGGATCTGAAGATGTTGTAATTGATTCATGTCTTTGTCACCTTTACAAGTCTTGAACACGTCTACAACAACTGATTCGTGGTTTTGAGGTACAACGATCACACCGAGGCACTAGCTGAGGTAGTCATGCAACATACTAATTTGTGCCGAAGTTCAACTAGTGTTTGCCGCCTTACACTGCATGAGTTTCTATGGCAACCACTTCCATGCTGTGATTATTCAGCTCATCCAGAAGAGATTCTCTACTGTGCAAGGGTATTAATGTGCTTTATGTAACTGAGTATGTTGTGATAGAAACCACAAATACACCTTTGAGCAGCACAGACTCACAGAGAATTCAAACACTAATGCAGTACTTCCAAAATGTACAAAAAATGGCACTTTGCTTTCTTGACTGAATTGCTTTCAGATGAAATGGAGTTAGTAATTGAGTATGGATACAGCTTTCTAAAAAATCTACATCGAACAGATTGTATAAATGTGATCGAGTTACTTTTATTAAGTCAAATGTGGTACAGTGGACAACATGGTCAGACAGACAGTCTCTTTTGAATAGTCAGCAGAAGGGAGTGGGTGATCTCCAGTGCTTTAATGTCCCACATTATTCACGCTCACTTACACCCCCTCACAGACAGAGCAGTAAAGTTAAATGGTGTCTCTCTGAGAGGGGAGATATGCGTCTCTTCTATGACTGAAGAAATGGCTGAGTGTAGGCTATGAGTCACTGCTCCTTAGCATTACATAAATAAATTAATAAACATGAAATAAATGAAAGCATTAGTGTGATTCAATAATTTTCCTCATGGGTCTTTTTGAGTGTTTATCTAGAGTGGTATTACAGGCTACAGGAAAAACATAAAAACAAGCATGTGCGTGCGATTAATTTTTGCTTGTGTAATCTCATGTTTGTCGTAATCAACTCACTAATCCGGTTTAATTCCGATCCTGAGAATACTTGAGGCCAAGGGCAAAGTGAGGTGTGAGGTTGATATATGAGACGTGGCAGTACCTGAGGCCTCTGTTCCATACATCTGTTCATTCCCCATTTCCGCATCTGGTGTCTTTCTCCCTCTGTCCATCTGTGCACAAAAAAACATAATATTGCCTTTAGTCAGAATTCATAGATATGACTTTCAAAGCCTCATTAACTGTAGAATACATAGAACCAATTAAAATCACGTGAGAACTGTGTAATAAAGAAAATAATATTTTTTTATTTTTTTTTACAATTGGTAAGCCTTTTTTATGTTTTTGAAAGAGGCCTATTATGCTCACCAAGGATACATTTATTTAATAATAAAAAATAATAATAATTCTTAGGATTTTTCAAAGGAAGTTGAAAAGACATTATAAGTAGGGACAATCCATGGCTAGCTCTGCAGTGAGCAGCAAATGATTTTAATGCACGACGTGGAGGAAAAAGAACTTCTTGACGCGAAGCACACCATAAGATGGTCATTTGCCAGCATTGACAACTTAAAGGGTTAGTTCACCCAAATATGAAAATTGCCCCATGATTTACTCAAGTCATCGGATTTGAGTAAATGACTTGAGTAATGATTTACTCAAGTCATCGGCCAGACTTCAAAATATAAACGTGTTGTTGCAAAGTTACTTATGGTTAGTAGAATGTCTTGAGAGCATCACATGAAGCAGACTCAATGAAAATTGAGTTGACAAATGTTGATATACTGTTGCAAAGCTACTTAAAGCCAACAGAATGTTCAAATGGGACCATCAAAATAAAATGATACCCCAATCATTTGATCTGTAGAATATAATAATATATAATTTAAGGAAATTAAAGGTGATATTTTTAGAATATCACACATAAAAAGTACCTGACAGATATTATTAAAACGGGTGTCCTGGCTCTGTAGAAGCTATAGAAAGAAATGCAATTTTTACCAGAAATATTGTGAGTGCTCAGAGAAATTGAACAAACGTTCCTATTAATCTTTTATGTGAAAAAAAAAAAAAATATATATATATATATATATATATATATAAAAGCATCAAGGACAAAATCAAAAGAAAGGAAAGAGGTCATAATCACTAGTCTATCACAGTTTTCTGACAGCCTCCAGGATGCCACTGAAAAGCATCCCATGGTAACACTTGACATATGGTAGACATGGTGAGAGAGCTTGGTGCCAAAGAAGAACAGAAGGGCAGTCCCCTGGCAGGGAATTAGGCACTGTACCCAGACCAAGAGAGTGAGATTACTGGGTCTGAGGGTTTCGTACAGCTTGGCATTGCTAGCAGCTTGGCATTTACTCTGGCCAATGTGAAGGAAGATTTCATCAGTGTTACAAAATAAGCCCATATCATGGGGAAGATCAATGGCAGCAGTAATTTATGCTTCAGCTGTCCCACCCCTAGACAACCATTTCAAAAATTGTATAGACAGGGGATGCCTCATGTTATTTTTTCAAACTGGCACCTTTGCAAAATGCTTTGTGAATGCCTCATGAATTCCAGCCAGCATTAAAATATGATGTAATTCCTTCACATGCAAACTTAAGGTGAGGACATCCAGAGGTCGCTACTGGGCGTCATGCGAGCAGCTACAGGGATGGACACATGTGAACATGTATGGCTGCTTTGAGGGGGAGGGCAAACAGTTCGTCGACTTCACTGCAGTCCCACTCATGCCACCACATGTGGTGCTTTTCACAGTGGGATCCTCATTTGTTGACGGGCACATTATTAATCCTGATGTTGAATTGATAGCTACCGCTGAGCCTGTTAGCAACATCCATGTGTGTTCTGGTGGCAAAACCTCCCAGAGAGCGGAAATAAAAAGGCACAATGACCCCTAGGGCCCAAAAACAGAGCAGAATGTAATAATAATGAAGTGGAGGAAAAAATGTTGTGTGTTTTGTTCGGCAAAAACAGGCCATCAAAAGCTGTTGTTTCCATTGTGTTTCAGTGTTATGGCGAGGCTCAGAGAGAGGTCTTTGTCGCATAATCTGCATCAATTTGCAATTGTTTGGCTATACAGCACAAAAGTATTAATTTAAAACATACCCTTCCCTATCTCTGCAAACACCTGACGACAAATGCTTGAGGAAATTAATTAACAAGATACAGATTTTTTGAAAACACAATGACATTGAACGGTTTAGCCTTCAATCATCTGAGTCCTGCTGCAAAGGCTCATTTGGGCTTCTGAATTTACGGAAGGTTGGTGGTTCAATCCACGGTTCCACCCGACCAAGTGTCGGGTTGTCAATGAGTAAGACACCTAACCCCAGCTGCTCCAGATGAGCTGGATGATGCCTTACACCGCTGTCAGTGTATAGACCATTTCAAAAGATGTAAACAACACTGGCCCAGAAGCACTTCCTGTTTCAGTTTTTTAACACTACATAAAAGCTGGGATAAAATACAACCAACAGAACATTTAAAACTGAATAAAAAAGTTAAACAAACATCTTTAAGAAGTTTTCTTTACATGTGAAATAAAGAAAACAGTTACAAACTGAAACAGGAAGTGCTTCTGGACCAGTGTTGTTTACATCTTTTGAAATGGTCTATAAATGAGTGAATGAATGGGTGAATTTGAGGCATTATGTAAAGCGCTTTGGTGGCTATTGCGTCTGTGAAAGCACTATATAAATGCAGTCCACTTACCATTTCACCATTTAAGTTTACATTTAAAGGGGACCTATTATTACATTTTTACATTTGATCTGATGTTTTGTTTTATTATACAGTATGTGGCAGCAGTCATTCGTTAGGGACTGCTGCCGTTACTTTTGTTTTGTTGATTTATTTACGTCATTAAAATCTTTAAATGTCCGCTGCAGCTGGTTCCCGCCTCCTTCTTCCCACAACATCTAACTGCGTTACAATGCAATAAGCATGTATCTTTAAATGTAAATAATCTGCTGTTCTCAACCCTGTTTTCCAGAAGAGGGCAGAACATTTACAGATCGGATACTCTGATACTCTGATCGGATACAAAACATGTAATGTTGCATCAAAAGATCATTTTCGGTTTAAAGAAACAAAAAATAAAAAGTTAAAAAATAAAGATAAAAAACAAGGTTCCAACAGCACTGACCACAACACATAAATGATGATAAACATAAAATATAATCGATTGAGGATGCAAGGATAGTTTCAAGAAACACAAACTCACATTCACAAACACACATTGCGGCTGCATAGTAAAGCGCTGCTGAGAAGATAAAGTCCTCAGGCACTGTGCTCAAATTGTCTGTGCATTTGTGTGTGTGATCTAGAGAGAGACAAAAAGAGAGAACACTACAGATGTGTTTTATTTCACCTTGTCATGACCCTGATAAACAGAGTATGCATGGCTTCTCTGGCTCCAGGGTAATTTATGTGCAACATGTGTTTGTCATAATTAAGAGCACAGAGAGACTGCTGTATCTCCTGACCTGTCGGAAAAGTTATGTTCAGCTGACATTAACCAAAGAGCAAGTCCCTTAAATCCCTCTTCCCTAAATATTCATTTCAGTAGGACCCGACCAAAATGGCCTTTTCAATAGTTAATTCTTAAGTAATTACATTTGATTGCCCCCAAACCTGTGTATGTGGTTAGACCTGTCTTCTTGCATTCTTCCAAAACAGGACATTAATAATGAACATTACATGGATACAGTGTCTTTACAGTGACAAGAGAGAGTGTCGGCTTTGGACTTTAGTTAAGGTAGATGCCATATCTAATTACTCATGGCTGAAAACAAGGCTGAAATAAGATATGTGCGCCGGTTCCATAGATTGTTCTGTTTTTAACTTGCTGTTGATCATTCAGATATATTGGCCTATAATAAATAATAAAAATAAATAAATATGTATATGTATTATGCACAACCACATTTACATTTGTGAAAAAATAAATATGGCATGAACAACCGGTTAAGGTCTATAGTCACATCTTATAATCACAAGCATTGAAACAAGCTTGAAACATAAGTTTGCCACGTGTCTAATGCTCAGGGGATACCGTAATTCCTCTCAGAAGCACACAACTATGTTCTGCCTTTCTTTACTTATAAATTATGAATTTACTTCATAACACTCCCCATTCTCTCAGTGCTAAAACATTTCTGAAATGTTCTCTGTGCATGTCATTAAAGGAGACATTTTAAAAGTCTCTGGTCCTTTCTCGTGAAACAGCAACAGAGCATTTTTCTGTGTAAATCCTTCATAAATCCATTTTTATGTAAATTGTTGCATTGAATATATGCAAGAAGGGCAAACAAACAACAATATGCAAACAAACAATTTGCACATAAATTCAATCTGCTGGTTTCATGAATAAGTCTCACTGTTTTTATATGATTTTTTGATGGTTTTTCATTTTCAGTTCCCATTTCTGCAAATTCTGTGTATATGTTTTGCATTTTGCATTTATGGAATCATGTTTATTAATACAGCATGATGTGTAGAAGGTAGGGCACAGTGGTGAGTACAAATGTCATGTAAGACCTATAATATGGATGTAGATGCTTTTTCTGTTTGAACCATTTCCCTCTCACCCTCTCTATTTCTCCCCAGACTCTCCTGTGAATGTAAAAGGCTTTTTTTTTTTTAAGTATGAGATGCTAAATATACCCCATGGCCAGTATGGAACTTATATTAGTGTACTGGACCAAAAATAATTTGAATCTAGATATATTCAGCAAAGCTGGCCAGGTCGGATATTGTGGAAACAAAACAACATGATTAAGCTTTAAATAAATAAATAAATAAAACAGATTCTACAGGCGACACATTTTTTTTATATGATTAGATCTTTGACAATAAGCTGACAGTAATTTCTG
Organism: Cyprinella venusta; assembly: GCA_038021265.1. Taxonomy (NCBI): domain Eukaryota; kingdom Metazoa; phylum Chordata; class Actinopteri; order Cypriniformes; family Leuciscidae; genus Cyprinella; species Cyprinella venusta. The sequence continues at coordinate 13,244,066 of CM075873.1, read as the reverse complement.
TTGTTATTCTGATGTTATCTTGTGATTCAAAAATGTGATATCTTAAAATAAAAAAAAAATTCTTACAAATCCCAAATATACTCTTATGCTTCTATTCTTATACTCTTCAGTATTTATGAAGAGATAATGGCTCTTAAACATTAATTTATTCTCTCTAAACTTACTGTATATAACATCATTCTCATTGTAAACTCTTTCTCCCTCCACGTGATTAACTGATAATCTTCCATTATCTGTCCCTTTCATCTCTGCTGTCTACTTTATCTTCTATTGCTTCCTCTTTTCATCTCTTGCCCCTCTAACTCTTTTTAGTCTTCACACTTCAATAGCTGTTTCAAAGTTTTTGCGAATTTAACTTGTGCACAAATGGGAATAACGCATAAAGCATTTGCCAATAATGCAAAAAATAAATGGCATCATGTTATCCTGCGTTCAGAACATACATGAACACCCTCTGTTGTGGCAAAATCACACAAGTGTTTTGCTGAACATTGATGAGATTTAATTGGTAAATGTGTTTCCAAAATATATCACCTCAATTGTGCATCTTGTGCTTTCCATCTGATGTTTTTTATGCAATATCCCAGTATGGAAGCATAGCTATCCTCTTCTTTTTTTTTTTCTCCCGTGTCCTAATTTGTTTTGTCGAACCTTTGAATTTGAACCTTTGAAGTTATAACAGTTGTAGACATCAATATGACGCCATTTGAAAAAATTACAATTTGTTTAGAAAAAATTATGAAACGTTTCAATATTCGAGACATCAACCTACTTCGAATCAATTGAGAATTACTGTAAATGATGGCCATTACACCTTTCATAGAATGGTAATATGATATTTAACTGTAACCCTTTTTCTCATGGCAACATCAACTGAGGACATTTGAGTTTGACCAGCATTCCCACTGTGATGGGATGATAAGCTCAATTTTATCTACAATTTTGACAAAATTCTTTGCCATTTGGCACCCAATGAGTCATATTGATTTTCCCACACAAACAAGTGGTTCGATGTGTGATTTGCACCACCAGAGTTCCACTGCCTCTTACACAGACTGAACAGTGGTTGGTGAGGCATAATGTCTCTGTGGAGGCTACTTTACATTCTGCTGCTCTGCTAAATCTTGGCCACCATAGGGCAGGCTCTCTCAGCTGAAACACATGCATTTTCAAAAGGGTCTCTGGGTCTAATTAAAGGCTAAAAGCATGGGAGACTCAGTTGAGTGACTATATGGAAAATGTATTTTTTTCAACTGTTAATAACAATGTACACTACACCAGGGGTGGCGAAATAATTTGAGTGTGAAAAATCCATTTTGTAGACTGTCCAAGAGCAATATTTGGTCATAATTATTCAAATAAGCAAACTTTTAAGTATTAAATGGAATTAAATCTTTGTGTGCATGATTGTACTTTCCCCGTAAAATTGAAAATACATTTAGAATCAGGCTTTTTTTTGCTAAATGGGTTTATATTCACAAAGAGGCGTTCTATAATTCCCTCCACTTCTGCTCTAACCATCTGTACACATCCAATTCTATAACTGCCTTTAATTAACTACTCTCATTACTTAAAGGTACAATTTGTAATTTTGTAATATAATATCCACAAATCACTTGCACAGTGTGATATATTTCCTGCAGTTGTGTATAAGTGGCCGTCCCGGAAAAAAAAATATCGCCTGTCAATGATGCAATATCTGCGCTATCCTCGGTTTCCGCACAGGTTCATATTGCCATAGCCATGACGTAACCGTGCCGACAGATGTGGACAACTGCATAGTGTGTAACGTTTAGCAGCATGCTGTTCTTGTTACTTTAAAACATAGACCATGGGAAACAGACTTTGGGACAAACAAGGAGAACTAAAATGAGGATCAATATCAGCATGACGTTTTTGAGATGCCGAGAGCTCCACGTCCGCGACTAACTTGTACTTGCCAGAGTTTTATGAGTCACAAATTGATAGCTTTATTAGACAGGTGAGCAAATGTACATAAAACAGCCAGAAAAATGGAGCGCAAATGGAAGAAAACAAACCTAGAGGTATTTCGGGTTTCATGGAAGGAGAGCTCGATTGCTAACAGAGGCCTTAAAACAAGCAACACAGCAGAAATGACTATAAGATTGATAATATCAGGGACAAAATTTAAACTATGCAACCGTCTACTATAGTATCAGATCAGGGAATATATCATAGGCTCCCTGAGGAAAACATTTATTAATTTTTTGCTATAAGAGAGGAAGAACTTTGCAAACGCGTTAATCTAAATCGACAACTTGTATGTTAGAACCTATACCGACTAAGCTACTGAAAGAGATGCTTCCAGATGTCATTGATCCTCTTCTTAATATCATTAATTTGTTGTCGCTTAGGATATGTACCAAAAACCTTTAAGCTGGCTATAATCAAATCACTAGTTAAAAAACAGCAACTTGATCAGAGAAAATTAGTCAATTACGGGCCGATCTAGAATCTACCTTTTCTGTCAAAGATATTAGAAAAAAAACAGTATCCTCACAACTGTGTTCCTTTCTCGAAAGAAATGATATCTGTGAGGATTTTCAGTCTGAAATTAAGCCGTACCATAGTACCGAGTACCATACTAACAGCTCTCGTTAGAGTCACAAATGATTTGCTCTTATCATCCGATCGTGGTTGTATCTCCCTATTAGTGTTACTTGATCTTAGTGCTGCATTTGACACAATTGACAACAGTCTTTTAAATAGACTAGAAAACTACGTTGAAATTTGTGGAATTGTACTAGCATGGTTTAAATCATACTTATCTAACCATTATCAGTTTGTAGCAGTAAATGAAGAGATGTCTTATCAATCACAACAAGTCCAATATGGCGTACCACAAGGCTCAGTACTAGGACTGCTGCTGTTCACTTTGTACATGCTGCCATTAGGAGATATCATTAGGAAACATAGAATTAGCTTTCACTGTTATGCCGATGATCCTCAGCTTTGTATTTCTTCAAAATCTAATGAAACTTACCAATTCACAAAATTAACGGAATACATAGCTTATATAAAAAATTGGATGACTAGTAATTTCCTACAACTAAATTCTGAAAATTGGACAAAAAACATCCACACGTAATAACCTAGAATACTGTCTAACACTTGATGGCTGCTCTGTTAAGTCTTCGTCATCAGTTAGGAACCTGGGTGTGCTCTTTGATGCCAATCTGTCATTTGAAAGTCACGTGTCTAGTATCTGTAAAACCGCATTTTTCCATCTTATAAATATTTCTAAACTACGTCATATGCTCTCATTGACAAATGCGGAACAATTAGTTAATGCGTTCATGACATCAAGACTAGATTATTGTAATGCTCTACTGGGTGGTTGCCCTGCATGCTTAATAAACAAACTTCAGCTAGTTAAAAACGCAGCAGCTGGAGTTCTTACCAGAACCAGGAAGTATGACCGTATTAGCACGGTTCTGTCAACACTGCATTGGCTGCCTATTAAACATCATATAAATTTTTGCAATATTGTTGATTACTTACAAAGCACTAAACGGTTTAGCTCTGCAGTACTTGAACAAGCTCTTAACACATAGTCCTTCAAGTCTATTGCGATCTCAAAATTCCAGCCAGTTATTAATACATCAAAATCGACTGCTGGCGGTAGATCTTTTTCCTATTTAGCACCAAAATTGTGGAATAGTCTTCATTGTCCGGGATAATTACAAAATTACAGACTTCTAAAATTCAATGTTAGGCTGCAGAGATTAGGTCATTGAAATGCATGTTTCAATGCACGAATGATTTCCATTTGCCTTTATGATACAAACTAAAGCCTATCATAACTAAGAAAACAAATCATGATTTTTTAAATGTACTTTTTACATGCAATCTTATTACATTGAAATTTTCAGTCAGGCTGTTTGACACTTATGTTAAGCAGTTTCCACATCTTCTGATAAAAAAAACAATACCCTTTAATTTAGTGTAATTCGGACAATGAATAAGTCATTATGGAAAATAATGCCACAGGCAATGGTGAATAATTGTATTTGTTCCCATGTTCCCATCAGCAAAGTTATATTACAGTCATTAAAATGTTAATGTGAAATGAATCAATGCTCACACTGGCTGTCATAATAGATTTCAGATTTATCTGAATGCAAACGACATTGCATTAGGAAATAAAGCTGTAAGCTGTTGTTATGGCGACATACACTGCTATGAACATCAAAGGAGTTAAAATTCACACAGGACTCAACATGCACAGTAAGAAAGACTCCATAAAGACTGTTTCTTGTGACTAAAAGTTCTATTAACTAGGGCTGTGCGATTAATCGATTTTTAATCACGATTTTGACTTCCCACAATCAAATTCGAATGATCGAATGTCCAAGTGCACGCTCGAAAGTGTGCGAGAGACCGTAGAGCGACAGCGCGCAAGAGAGATACCGATTGTGTCTTCGCGCGTGAGAGACCGAGTGTGAGCATTAATAAATTGCATTAGTAAATTATAAAAGAGCATGAAAGTTTGATTAATGGACTCCAATAATCAGTAGAACTATTGTTTAATAAATAGAAATAATCCATTAATTGAACTTCCATAGTGCATAGTTCTGTCTTGATGTTCTTATTTGGTTTCATTCTGTTAAATAATCCTGTAAAAAAAACAGTTAACTGGGAGCTGTGGTTGCCAGCATCATACCATAACAATACAGTGTGCTACTGTTTTTAAAATTGTCTTTAGACTTAGTATTGTCAGCTACAGTATAAAACTTTAATTTAACAGATAGCAACAAAAACAGTAACATACCGTATTGTTACGGTATGATCACCAGCATTTACACAATATAAAATGTAAAATAGTGCCCTGTTGAAGTTTTGCTATAGTTTTCTTTATTGTTTTTATTTTTAAGTTTATCTTTAAGGAGATGCACTGAATTTTGGTGAATAAGAGGACCTATTTTATTTTGATGCACATATTTGTACACTAGCAGGAATGTATATGGATGTGAAAGCAGTTACAATTAACCTATATGACAAAATTTGTTTTGGTTAAAATCAACAAATAATTGTGATAATTAATTGTGATCTCAATATTGATCAAAATAATCATGATTATCATTTTTGGCCCAAATCATGCATCCCTACTATTAACATTGAAAACTCTGCAATTAACTGACAATCTAGAGTCTAGTCCAAAAGACCCGTCTTGCAGCTGTACACCCGGGGTTAACAAATGTTGATAAAACAACAACAACAAAACCATGACAGCGATGCACAATATAACAAAGCTGTCTGTCCAGGGACAGAAGGAATGTTGTATTGCACCTGTGGCAAGTACACGTAAGATCAGTTAATAGAAGTTCACTGAGGAAAAAAATGACTTTATAGATAAATTTGGATTATGGTCTTAAAGGACTAGATGGATTTGGAGATATGGGAAGAACAAAGGCAATTTAAAATCAAAGGGGAAATAGAAACTAATAAACAGTATCTAGGGCCTCTTTGTGCTAATATGCTTCTCTCATCTGAAATGCCTTCTCTACAAATCTTACCTTGTATGATTCCCTCTTTTGAGTAAAAGTACATAAAAATACAGCAAAATATATTATTTGCAATGATGAATATTTTGAATATTTAAAATTATACATAGTATGTAACTTTACTGTGGGGTACCCTCCCCCCCCCAAATTTGCAAGTTTAGTGTGTGGCATCAGGGTGGCTTGGGATGTAATTTATTTCACAAGGCCAGTTCTAAATCACATTCAGAATATCTTAGGCATCTGTCACAAACTCCTTAGAGGGTCATTAAACAGGTTTAATTGAATTTCTGTCACCAGTTTTGACTAGACCAAAGTGCAATGGGAATAGCATATTTATTTTACTTCTTCTTGACTAGAGTACTCTGTATCTCACAATCTTATGAATATCTTACAAGCAGCCAGATCACATGTTTTCTCATGCATTAAAAGGTAATACAATTTAGAAAAATAAAATTTGATATTCTATATGCGCCTGTAATACAAACAAAAACACAGACACACATTGACGACCCCCCAATAAAATAAAATAAATATTATTTTATTAATTTTTAAAATAAATATTTTGCCAACCGTATAATTAATTGAAGCTTAATTGAAAAATATCAAACCAATACTATGTTCAACAATATGTTCCACAGAAAAGTTTTGGAATGACATGCGGACGGGTAAAAGATGTCAGAATTATCAGTGAAATATCCAAATACATTTTTGAACTACCCACACATACACGCATAAATATTTAGATAAACGCTCATTATTTGTCCTATCTTTCTTTAATAGCTTTTAATATATCCAAAGGCCTCTTAATGGTATCTACATTTTTTTCCTCCATGTATTTATAGCTTGCTAAAAGCTCCCAAACGCTCTTGTTAGAAAATGAAGTCCCTGAATGACAAACAGTACGGTGAAAGCTATCAGACACATGTTATAATAATGCAAAATGATTTATCACAGGGATAATGAAATAACCTGATGAAAACTACTCTGCTCTCAATTATGTGAACAACATCTCCTGTGTCACTCACATTGTATTTTTTTTGTTGTTGTTGTTGTTGTTTTTGTCTGTGTCTGTCACAAAGTCTGTGCTGATCATTGTCATTTCATTTGGTCGATTTTCATCTTATCGTCATCTACAGGTATCTGACAAAAAACAAAAACAAACACAAATGTCCCTGTCCCCCTACGCTATACATGTATTTGTATGTATTCATTTTTGTGGAGGTTTGTAAATGTGTCACTTTCTTTAGGCTTTAGGGGAATTAAAATGAGCTGTCTGACCCCAAAGTAGCACAAACATCAGATACAGTATCGTATGTGGTATGATATGGGCCATTTACATACATCTATTGATCTCCATGAACCAGGGGACTAGGGAGGTTATTACAACAGCAAGGGCTGAAGCCACTTCAAAGAGACAAATGAACTGGGACAGAGCAAAGCTATTTTTTTTTATCCAAACTTCAAGCTGAAATCCTATATTCTCTGCGGCTTCCTTTGCTTCATTTTACAATTACATGGCATCTGTATCAGCAACTTTTCAGATTATTCACATGATAATTTTACTGTGGGTTAACGTGCAATACACTCTCTTCAGAATATGCAACAGTGGACAGTCACATAATGCCATAGTCAATGAAAATGTTATATTCCAGAGATCATAATAACGTCCAGGAGGCATACATTCATCCAGACAAAATTACTTTCTCTAATAACAAGAACAGTCACATATTATATTAAACACACTCTGTTGATTTCTGGCTCGATAAAGAACAATTCTGCATTTTGTTTGGATGGATAACGTTACACCTGCAGAAAAGCACTGCCCTCCAATGGCCATCTAAAGAACTGCAGTGTGACCACAAAGTCCTTGATAACCATAACAGTAAAGTTGTTGTTCCAAAATTATTTTTTTTTTTCATACTAAAATTCAAAATTCAATTCATTCAATAACAACAACAAAAATAATAATAATTTGTAAAATTCTCATTACCATGCTGTTCTCTGACCCAGAATGCCAGAATGTCCTGATGAGTCACGAGTCTTTCGGTCTTTCCGTAATGAAATGTTCCTTTTAAATGCCAATCTCGAAGAAATAATTAAAGTTTATGCAACTGGTGAGCAATATTCCAAGTCTTCTGAGACTTTGTGATATTATAGTTTGTTTCTTAATGACTGAAATTTAAGTCGTTGTTCACGTAAAATCTTCCCCTTGACCGCACTAGACGTTGCACATGGAAGCCATTCGTGTTGCTCTAGGATTCACCAAACGCCATTGGTTCTCGCGTGTCACGCATAGACAGTAAAAGGTGTCACGTGATCGGTGATGAAAACGTCATTTAGAGTTGACATTTAGATTTAGATTTAACATTTAGATTTAGCATTTAGATGTAACATTTCGGCTAATATTTAGGTGTAACATTTAACTATTTAAATATCTCAAAGTTGATAAATATTGTTGTAAATCTGCTAAAAGTGACCATCAAAAAATTAATATTAGTTTTTTAAACAATTGTTTGAAGCTAAATGTGACAAAATGTTGCTGTGTTTTCATCGTGAGCCGCTTTACAAACGGCGCCCCATACAATTGCATACAATACACATGCTGGGTCCCAATTTGCATACTATCCATCCTAAATAGTAGGCCCTATTCGAAAATAGAATTAGTACGTCCCAAAACTTAGTATATTGAAAAGAGTTTTTCAAAGATACTCGGATGGTCTACTATTTCCAGTCAGAATCCGAAGTGTAGATCGATGCACACTCTAACGGCTGATATTGCCCACAACCCATTGCACGTTGGACAGGGATTCGGTCAGAACTACAAAAGTAAGCGAATTGGGATGCAGGGACTGATTTCACTCAGCATTTTGAAATTTTGAAATGGCTCCAGTGGGAAGAAAACCGTAAAAAATAAGCAGGAACAAACTAACACATCCTATATTGGATATTAACATCCATTCAGCTTTGGTACTCCAAGGCATCCATGTGGGTGGGTGCGTTTTCGAAAATTGGTCAAAAATGTTGGTGTGGATGGATGGCGGACGGATGATGAGTTTTGTGATGCGGTTGCGGATGAAATAATAGCCCATCCGCGCATCAACATTCCACTGATACACTGATAAATGAGCTGATGGTGCTGGCTATAACTGATGTCTTGGGACGTCTTTTGACCATACGTCAACATCTGCCGTTTTAGGGTACCCTTTAACGTCGGTAAGATTACGTTATTGGATCCTAACCCTACCCCAGACCTAAACCTACCTCTAAACCTACCCCGTCACCTAACTGACGTTAAAGGTAAAGCGTCAGTTGTATGACGTCCCAGGATCGTCATGTGATTAACATTAAAGGGTACCCTAAAACGGCAGATGTTGACGTATGGTCAAAAGAAGTCCCAAGACGTCAGTTATTTGACGTCTTGGGATGAGACTGTGTTACCTCGGGACATCTAATTGAATCAAATAGCCTTCATCCCTGAAATGTTGTTTATGTTCCTTGCATTCCCCTGAGACAAAAGCAAATTCCAGTTGTTTTTGTGACAGCAGGCATTGGCAACGGAATAACACTACTAGTTAGTGGACTGTAAGTTTCAGTAACTTTTGTTGAATTTAAAGTGCATGCAGATGTTATTTTTCTTTGGTCAAATAATATGAATGTGCATCAATCATTATGACATTTTCAATCTGCGGTCTAGGATTTAACAGACAATGATAAAAACCTACATTTTTACAGCCAGTGCTGTAGCAGTATTTTAGGGTGATGGTCCACAGAGATGCTCAGTCACATCTCTAAGCTGGCATACCCGTAAAAGTGTGATATTTCCCCAGATAAAAACTCTCTCACACAGACACACAGAGTTCGTCTCTAAAGGTCCACTGCTCTCAGCAAACCTTTTTTAGCAATTGTCACTTTGTCACTATCAGAGAAGAGTGGAGATCTCTGGGGTTCAAGCACAAATCTGGTCTCCAAGTTGAGTGGCCCTCAAATCGCATGTCAAACAATGACACAAAAAGCAAGAACTGGAAGCAAAATTTAGTGAATTATAAAATTTAAGCATTGATTATTCAGTTATGAGCAGTGTTTTCACATGTGTTTGAGCAACTTGATGGCTTCCAGTCTATATTAGTTCTTGTGTAATTTTGTGTTGTTAAGTTCAGGAAGGTGTTCCTAGTGTATACTTGTTATTTGCTTTGCTTGCCAGCTGATGCTGATTTATTCACTGCTGGAAAGATGTGCTGCTAGCACAACGTGTCGGTCAGGCTGTAAAGATTATCCGCACAGGTCTGGACTGGAGCCCTCAAGATCCTGTAGTGAGGCGGTTGCCACGGGAACTGGCTAGTGCAAATTTGCCATCACTAAGATGATCCATGTTAGTGATGACATAATTTCAATAGCGTGTCCCTTACTGTTTCATTGTATTAGAGTATGAAAGAGAGAGAGACAGTGAAAGACAGAAACACATCTCAGAGTCAGACAAGCCTACTTCAGGTCATAATACACATGTAGGATGTGTAATGACATTGGCTACACACCTCTCTTGGACAGTAGATGGCAGCAGAGTTTAATCTCTCATATAAAGTTAAATTCAGATTTTTGACAGTAGCCTACTATCTACCACTTTTTTAGATTAGTGTTTGTACCCCAAAATTCAGTCAGGATGAGTCGATGGATGCTTGTTTTGACCTAAACTAATTTGACATAGTACATCAGCAGTGAGCACCAGTATGTTTTTGCCTATGAGTGAAAAACACAATTAAATTGAGTTATTCTTTTAACCAAACCTCCATTATAACATAGGCTATCAACTGTTCTAAACAGTTAACCTTTAAAATGATGTAAATGGTAAAGTCTTGTCTTGTTCTTCTCCCTGACCCGATATATGTAACCTCCTGTATATGATTATTGTTTGATTATGAGTTTAGAAGTTACTCTTTTTTTATTCTAAGCCAAGTTGATTACAAGGATATAGCTTTTCCTGGCACGCAGACTTACAGCGGAAGAGAGGGAAAGGTTAAGCTAAGAATGAATAAACTGAGGTCTGCTGCTTCAGTTCCTTTTGCCCTCGGATGACGTTGAGCAGCAGGAATGAAATTTTTGCCTCCCTGTCCCTTGTCCATCCTGCCACATTAGCTGGCCGTCTGCTCTGAGCTGCCCATTCCTGTTTGTCTTCCTGCTTGAGTCATTTCCCAGAAGTTCTTTCCAGAATGTTGGGAAAAATGAGTGCTAATTTACTTGTAATGCACTCTACAGCACATAACTCTCTTTATTCGGTTCTTTTTCATCACAAAATGTAAGCCTAAAACTAGTTCAGAATACAAATTTTATATTTATTCTCAATTACGTCAGTTTGGCTGTTGCTCATCAGTTTCAAATTCTGTAGATTACCATAACTGTTGCAATTTGACATTTTAGACAAGATCATTTTTTATTTGACATAATGTCCAGCAGCTGTCTTAACTCTTGATTTACACATGGTATAGGTTACAGTTCCCAAATAGACACACTCCAAAAATGACCTGCCTTCTCCTTTATGAGTAAGTATTTAAACTGAAACAACTCATAAATCAACTGACACAACAACAAACAAGCGTTTCATACACCACTCATCAAATGCTAGCTGTATCAACAAGTCAATTAAGCAGCATGTTTGAATGAATATCTTCATTTTTGGATACAAACCGTGGTTAAATTCAACATTACGGATACAGTAGCACTAGTCAGTAAGTCTATAAAATGCTCAGAGACTCCTTGAAAATCTACAAATCCATTTTCCATACAATAACTGTATTCTTTCTTTTTTTTTTTTTTTTTTTTTTTTTTGGAAAGGGCAATTGATAGTTTGGTGATATTTAAAAGCATAATTTCAGTGCTGAAGACATTTCAAGCTGTAATGGCTTCCAAAGTTATCTTTTGTGTCATGCCTATATTTAGTGAAATGTCATGGGCTCCTCTTAACTGCATGTGCGTAAGTTTAACAGCAGCTCAGATGATTCAGATGCCGATGTGAGGCAGATTCTCTGGCCTGCTTTTATATCTGGACATGTGGATAAGTGCAGTGTGCTGTGTCCCCTAATCTAGTTCTCATGTGGGGTTAACCCCTAGCACATGGGGACCGAGGCAGCATTAGTGAGAGCTTTTGTATACATGCCAGTGACTATTCTGTCTCTCTAACACACACTCCAACGCACATAGACATGCACACATCATAATCTCACACACATAGCTTATTTTACTCTTTGTTCTATGTGCATTCCTGTCAGGCAGACAAAGGGAGCCATGGTATAGTGTGGGTGAGAATATAAGAGAGACACAGACAGGGAGATAAACCTTAAAGGGATAGTTCACCCGAAAATTAAAATTGTGTCCTAACCTGTAAACTGTGGAACGCAAAGAGTTCATTTTTAAAATACCTTTACCAATCTTTTATCCATAGGTGAAAGTTCTAAGTGACAACATCATGCCAAACTCAAACAGAAATACCCGGTTCCACAGATCAGGCTTAAGCCTACAGTCCCAGACTAAAATGCCTGCTTGATTTAAAAAGACAAAAATAGTCATGGATTTATCCTGTTCTGGTTTAAGCAAAGCTGATTGCAAGAGGAAGGATTACAGTTAGACTATAGGACTAAATTGAAGATTAATCATTTAAATGGGAATTTTCTAGAGAAATTTGTGGATAAAACGCACAACAACCGATCACTTGATTAGCATTCAAAGACTACATTCAGATTCACCAATCGGAATGAGATCAGTTCGATTGAAACAAAAGCTGTACATGTAAACAGTGAATGGCGACTGCAGAAAGCAAAAACTGAATCCCGGACATCTCGACGGCCGGACATGACCAGGAAAAAGAGGATAGAAACCCCTACTACTCAGCTTTCTCCACAGAACAAGAGCCCGCTAGCTTAGCTTCCAAAAAAGATGGCTGACACTATGTGTTCATTCTGAGTGAGATCCCACCCTCTATGGGCGGGTTGCAAACATGCGGAACAGCTCCTCCTACTGGCTGTAGTCTTTAGCCTCTGGCCAAAAAATCCTTCAATGATGCAAAATGACGATTTTTGTGTCATCAGAAGAATTTTTCCAGACAAGAAATACATAAATCTCTCATCTCAGTGGGATATGAGGGTGGAAAGCATGGTAATTTGAAAATACTACAGGTTTTATATTAATACAAAGCTTAACGCTACCTGAAGTATCCATTTAAACTAGACTAAAATGCACGCTTGAGCTGTTTTAAGTGAAAGCAAATTACACTGACATATCTTAAAATATGGCAGCAAAGGCAGAAGAGGAAGATTTGCAGTGTATTTTCAGTCCAATTAGCTTTTTTGAGTTTCTGTGGTTAGGGAAGAGTTAAAATGGCTAGTATCCTACTGTTAGATCTGACAGCTGCGCACAGTCCCCAAAGAGAGATTATTTTTGACAAACTGAATGGAACAACTGAAGGAAACCTGGCTGCCTGCCTGAGGCGTGCTGTGCTGTTTTTACACGCAGATAACATCTTTCCAAGATAAAAAACCCATGACCAACATGAATCTCAGCAAACATCAACTGTGGCACAAGTGAAGACCTTCTGTATCTCATCACAAAGTGCATTTTCAGGTTATAACATGCCCTGATTTTTGATTTAATCTGCTTTTTTTTCTACCATCTGTTTCTTTCATTTTTGGCTTCACGTGGAGGACATTAATGTTGAGCAAGACTCATATTCCAGATGAGAATCTGAGGGGGGTTAATGCACCCGTGTCATGTGCCTCGTGTTTTTGTACAAAGGGATGAGCTCTCACTGTGTTCTAACTGATGCTGTCGATCTCATACTGTACATCTGTCTGCCAACCAGGTGGGATGTTGTCATAGCAACAATTAAAAAAAGAAAGAAAAATCAGACAGACAGTGAGTGGCAGTGTAAAATTCCTCTCCTAACTTTCACATGCTCGAGAAATGGAGCAGGTCAGCTGTGTAGGCAAATGAAAGGAGGATTGAGATGTTAGAAACAGCTGTGAGTTGAATGATGAGCAATGATCTATATATATATATATATATATATATATATATATATATATATATATATATAAATTGTTCTAGCTGTTATAGTTATAAGAATGAATTATATTATATGGAAAAGCCTTCTGAATTAATGAGATGTTCAGCTGTGCTGTAGAGTTTTATAAGTCTGGTTAAGGTCACAAGCTATGTTAGAACAAAGAGGGAGAGAATAATGGCTTGTTTGATAGAGCGGAAAATGGCAGAAAAAAATCAGAACAATTGGTATGAAAGCTTTCTTGTTAGGATTTAAAATGAGGGCAGAAGGCACAACAGAGCGAAAATGCGTGGAAATGATCCCTATGGCATGACGGTGGCAAATACGGTACTTGTCCATGTTTTACAGTGTTTGTAAACTCGACTGAAGAAACAGACAGAAATTATTAGATTGGAATCATTGTGTCAACTGAAAGGAATTTCATTACACTAAAATAAAATGAGGTCATAAGCAAAATCAGCTCTCAAAACTTTTTTTTTCCCCTTCCCAATATGGCATGCTGCATTTGATATGAAGAAAACGGCGCTTCCCATGTGGATTTACAGTTAAAAATAAATCGGCACTACTATTTGTGCCGAACATATGGATGTAAACAACAGTATAGGGAAGATGAAGATGAGCACTTAACATTTCATTTCAAGTGTTTGCATATCCAGAGGTGATTTGACATTCCAAATGACCTGATTTTGTCTGGCAAGACACAGCAAGTCCACTGTGCAGAGCAGACACATCTGATATGGGTAATGCTGCCAAACACTAAGTATTTTCAAACTCATAAACTCTTTTGAGCATATGTCTGGAGTTTTCCTTCACGCTTTCAAAAGGGGTAACTTTAGGGTCTGAGAACTAACTGGCTGGTTTGCTGGCAAACTAAACACGCAAATGAGGGCAAGAGCAAAGTCAGAAGACAGCTGAACTCAGTTGAACTCAAACTGTATTCCTGCAGTTCAACAGATAGCATGAAAATGAACATGATTGCTATTCAAGGACTACTGTGAACATAGATCCAAAGGCTGTCATGTTATGAATAGGTTTAAAGTGCTTTTCCATTTCCAAGATTAGCGTGTTTTCTCAAAGTTGACAAACAAACAAACAAACAGTGGTACTGTCTATGATATGATTCTTATAATTCAATTAATGTAATATTGAAGTGATTTTCCAATGGAACACTTTTATTCAATTAAAAAAACAAACAAACATTCCAGTACAAAAATAATAAAGCTTTATCTTCACCGTGATAAACTTGTACACAGGCGCAACATTACCAGATTGAATATAAATGCTCTGAAACCATAATTTGATAGCAGAAATTATCCTAAAAAGCTGAACGTTTTGGTTACTTGCATCAAGTTTTCTGACATGCCACTAGTTGGCGGGAATTGACTGAAGGGGTGGTCTGATTCAGAGGCTACGGATACATTCGAAATCGCGAACTTCTTTTTACTTCACAACCACTAAAAGGGTATGTTCTTTACAGTATGAACGTGTGCAGCGTGAAATGTAATTTGGACGTACTAAATTTGCCATGTTGCCCTTTTCACGTGACCTACTAGCGTCAGTTGCGTCACGTCACCACCATTCATAAATCCTCTCCCGTGGCCTCATGGGACAGTAAAATGTCCTTCATATGCAAACTTCAGAATCTCATCGGAACAAGTAGGTCATCCAGGTACTTTTTGCCTTCTCTTTTATGAGTACTGTGAATTCAAACCTACTTACTCTCTTTCGACTAGTAGGGAAGAATGTGATTTCGGATGCAGCCATTGTCTGGTGGAAGTTAATGAATCAGATCATATCACTCACACCGCCTTTAACTTGTGGAATGTCAGTTGTGTTGGAAAAAAAATAGCCCTGGACTCTGTGTAGAGCATTTAGTGAAACTATCCTTTAATATGATCTCGTCTTAAAAGGTGAACCACTCAATTCAACAGTTCTTCATTGTCATACTAATCTGTTAAAAACATTGACATTTACTGGAAACCAAAAGGTTGGTGGTTCATCTTGTACACCAAACTCCATTTGTCAAGAGTTCATAGGTACTACTTGAATCCCATGGGCATTGATGTACGTGAGCAAAACTTTGGCTCTTCTCTCAATTACGTCAATGAGTTTTTCAATGCCTTGACGGCCTCCCTGACTGTCCCAGTACTGCTGGTCGAGAAACAGCGATTGCAGGAGCTTTTCCCTGAGACGCTGAGACCTCAAGACTGACACAGACTGATCTGGTAGCCTGAAAGAGGAGAAATATTGAGAATATAGTAATGCACTCCAAAATGATTAAAACAGACTTAGTATAGAGTAAATAACCATCATTAAATACTGTTTTTACAATCCCCACAAAACAAATTGCATTGCTAACAAACAAATTATGCAATACCATGCTGTGATGCAGATAATGTGCAAGCTGTGATAATCAAACACAGCAATGGCCAATCATAAATCCTGATCGACGCTATTGCACAAGTGAGCTTGTGTTCCCAGAGGTATCACATTAGCAGCATCGCCAGCGGAATCCCTTAGCTCAGACAGCACGTGTCAGATTGTTGGCGTATGTATTTGCTTACGTCTTCAGTGGTGTTGTAGAGGTGTTGGCTTACTGAGGCCAAACTTGTGGCCTCACAGAAACAAATTCTTAGTGTCAGTCTTAGTTGGAGCAACTACAAATCACCTCAGATGGTCCAGTATGAACAAGAAAAGATGCACAAAACTATTTATTTAAATTAAAAAACAATTTGTCATCTGGATTTTAAAGTCCATGCAAACCTGATAACTCAAGGAGATTTGGAATTCAATTAAAGAGGTCATGAGTTTCTAAGTCCTTCACAACAACTTGCAAGGCATTTTAGAGAGAGAGAGAGAGAGAGAGAGAGAGAGAGAGAGAGAGACCGAACTAAAGGTGTGACAATTAAAAGACACTCGATGTACACTCAATTATCTCTCTTTAAAAAACATTTGCAACATCTCTGCAAATTCTGGCTATTCTTGACACTTATAACATCATTATGAGATTAAATTAAAGAAACTCTAACATGTGATATGCAGTGCTTAATTTTATTAGACCACCACCCATTGTAGGGTTTGTGCCACAGCTGCCCTAATGGCCACAGTATTGGTGATTACCCAAATATATGTTTCTGTAATTGTTAAACCATCAGTATGTGTAAGCTCTTTAGTTACAGTTGGCCAAGTCAAAGTCCGGATTTGAATGCTATTTAACAAAGTTTGGATTTAGTGGATTCAAAGACAGATTACACAAAAGTTTCAGCAAGCAAGTATTTGGAAACAACTACAAACTATTTAGAAGTCAGTAACAACAGAGACTGTGGAAAAGTACTGTACATAAAAACAATGGCAGCAAGGACAAAGGACACCATATACAAAATATTACGTTTTGGTTATGTGGGAATAAAGACTATTTAGGCTAGTTGTTTCAGTTTGTTAATCAGTTTTAAACAAGTTTTAGACCGATTCAAATATATCTGTGTTTCCTCTTTATCATGACAGATGGTCTAATAAATGTGTTAAACACTGTAGGTCTGGTAATTTTACTCACTCTTTGATTCCATCTAGTAGCCTGAAGTCCAGATTGTCCTCATCTCGGTCAAAGTAGCCCTTGTTGTAAAAGAAAACCAGGTGGTGTGGGTCATGTCTACGGTGGATTATGTGTGTCAGCTCTATTCTCTCCTTATCTGTACATTCTTCATGGTGACCAAGCTCAACACAGGTGTCCTCTGGGCGGGGCTTAAATCCACAGCAGTTTTTATCTAACCGTTCATAAATCTGAGAAGAAACACAATCTTTATTTTAGTTTTATTGTTCAGTTTCAAAAATAATTGGTTAGAAAACATATATATGTGCATCTAAGTTTGTTTGAAAGTGATGAAAGTGGAGTATTAAAGTACCTGCAGAAGGAAATCAAAGACTACTAGCTTGCTCCATTCATGGTGGTGGATGCTGGTGCACCTCCACTCTGGTTTAGGTATGATGCCCCGATGCCAGCACTTGTATTTGAGAGAGGTTTGATATGAGCCCCAGCTCAGTCTCTCAGAGGGTTGATTTGCTGGGCTTAAAGAAGGATCCCACAAAACCACTGGACAGGGCTGACCATCTGAAACAAGATTAAATATACACTCACCAAAAGGATTACTGGGAACACCTGTTCTATTTCTCATTAATGCAATTATCTAATCAACCAATCACATGGCAGTTGCTTCAATGCATTTAGGGGTGTGGTCCTGGTTTGTCAATCTCCTGAACTGCAAACTGAATGTCAGAATGGGAAAAAAAGGTGATTTAAGCAATTTTAAGCGTGGCATTGTTGTTGGTGCCAGAAGGGCTGGTCTGAGTATTTCACAATCTGCTCAGTTACTGGGATTTTCACGCACAAACATTTCTAGGGTTTACAAATGATGGTGTGAAAAGGGAAAAAAATCCAGTATGCGGCAGTCATGTGGGCGAAAATGCCTTGATGATGCTAGAGGTCAGAGGAGAATGGGCCTACTGATCCAAGCTGACAGAAGAGCAACTTTGACTGAAATAACCTCTCGTTACAGCCAAGGTACTGTATGCAGCAAAGCATTTGTGAAGCCACAACACGCACAACATTGAGGCGGATGGGCTACAACAGCAGAAGACCCCACCAGGTACCACTCATCTCCACTACAAATAGGAAAAAAGAGGCAACAATTTCCACGAGCCCACTAAAATTGGACAGTTGAAGACTGGGAAAATGTTGCCTCATCTGAGTCTCAATTTCTGTTGAGACATTCAGATGGTAGAGTCAGAATTTGGCATAAACAGAATGAGATCATGGCTCCATCATGTCTTGTTACCACTGTGCAGGCTGCTGGTGGTGGTGTAATGGTGTGGAGGATGTTTTCTTGGCACACTTTAGGCCCCTTAGTGCCAATTGGGCATCGTTTAAATGCCACGGCCTTCTTGAGCATTGTTTCTGACCATGTCCATCCCTTTATGGCCACCTTGTACCCATCCTCTGATGGCTACTTCTAGCAGGATAATACACCATGTCACAAAGCTTGGATCATTTCAAATTGGTTTCTTGGACATGACAATGAGTTCACTGTACTAAAATGACCCCCACAGTCACCAGATCTCAACCCAAGAGCATCTTTGGGATGTGGTGGAATGGGATCTTCGTGCCCTGGATGGGCATCCCACAAATCTCCACTGATAAGATTGATAAGATCAACTGCAAGAATTGCATCTTGCAGTTGATCTTATCAATCTTATCAGTGTGGGCCAACATTTCTAAAGAATGCTTTCAGCACCTTGTTGAATCAATGTCACGTAGAATTAAGGCAGTTCTAGGCGAAAGGGAGTCAAACACAGTATTAATATGGTGTTCCTAATAATCCTTTAGGTGAGTGAATGTCTATACATTAATTAGATCAGCATCAGTCATATTTGATTTCTCATTAGCTTGATAGACAGCTTTGACAATGAACTGCTCCGAATGCAGTGGGCCGAGAAAGTCCTATAGTCTGAGTCCATTTAATCTATATAAGATGCATGCACACAAATTTAATTGAAAATTACAATCAAATTATGCATTTCTCAGAACTGCTTTTTCTTATCTATTTTGCAATTAGTTTAAATCAAAATGCACATTTGAAAAATGCATACATACAAGATATTTTTTGGATTGGATATTTTGTTATCTCTAGTAGCTACACATCTTTTTTATTGTGACTTTAAATGGATTACTCACCCTCATATTGTTCCAAACCTGAGTTTCTTTTGTTGAAAAAAGAAGATATTTTAAAGAATGTTGACAACCAGACAGTTGGCGGAAGACATTGACTCCCAACATTTTCCCTACTATGGAAGTCAATATTGGGCACACAAATATTTGGTGGTTAAAATATCTTATTTTGTGTTCAACAGAAGAAACACAGGTTTGAAACAACTAAAGGGTGAGTAATTAATGACAAAAGTTACATTTTTGGATGAACTATTCTTTACCAATTTAATCCCAAATTAAGAAAATGCAGTATCTGTTACTAAAATATATAAAATAGAACAGAATAAAATATAAAATTAAGAAAACTATTTAGGCCTAATCATGAAAAATAACAATTAATAAACAAAAACACACTACCTCCAAGAGAGTGAAATCTTCTGCTGACAGCTGGCAAAGTTCTGTTCAGTCCCAAGACCCTATCCAGATGAAAAGCGAACACTTCACTCATGTCCAAGGGTCTCCTGACAATCCCGCAACATTTGCGACACGCATCAGCATCGTCTGAGTGATTTGTCGCGCTTTTAAATAAAATAAAAGAAGAAAAGCCAGGAGGTGCGACTTCGTCAATATGCGTAATTTTACTTTCAGCTAGAAAGCGCATGGCCGTAATATCGTCAACGCTGAACCATGGAGGAGCTCTTTCACTGTATATCCTGATGGATGAATAATCACCGTTACTGCCATCAAGCTCAGAATATCCCAGTTGTTTGTCAACATCGATGTTTGTATCGTTCTTTGCTTTCCCCTGTGTGCCACTCTGCGCTCTCACTTTGACTTTCTTTCTCCGGAGTTTGGGGCGCACTGTGCTCCTGATGATGGCCGGTTTGTGCCGCTTCGATTTGAGAGTTATATACACCACATTAGACCTGGTCGGACTCAGGGACTCATTCAATTCCCCCTCAGTGGGGTCCTGGTAGGTTTTTCTTGTTTTTTGTGAATAAACGCCATTGCTAGTCCACGGATCAGGACGTTTGTCTTGGCGAGTAGACGTGTGATTAACGTGAACGGTGAAAAACAAATAAACAAAACACACAACAGCTATGATCAAATACTTCTTAATGGCGGAATATCTCCCACAGCAGTTGCAGACTTTCAAAAACGATACGCACAAACAAATCATAGAGTCCCAGACATTTCCAGGACGAGTCGTATCCATTGGTACGAGTGTCTGCGCATGGTTAGGCTAAGTCAAATTTCTTTTGTCCACATTGGAATTGCGTTCTTTTCGTTTACATATTGATGGCACACAGGAGTTCCAGATCCCCTCAGTGCGCAGCTCCAGCAGGAATGAAGACAACTGTCCCGATGCCGGATCAGCTGAGATAACAGTCTCAAATTGACTAGAATGCAGCAATTGTCCTTACGCCCTTTTCACTGAAAACGCGAAAGGCTAGAATGCGGTCATTAGAAACTAAAATAAAAAATAAAATAAAAAAATCCCCGTTTTTGTTTATTTTTCCATAACATAGACTAAATATTAAAGCTTTACCTTTTGAATAATAATAATAATCCTAAAAAAAGCTTGTTACTTGACTGGTTTGGGTATTTTTCAGCAAAACCATCTTAAACCAGCTTTTTTTTGTAGCTGCAAACCATCTATGTTGCCTGATAAATTACAAAAAAATTGGAAAGCTCATTGTCTTTTAGGAAGATGTTATAATTTAGTTACAATATTTGCCTGGAGGAAAAAGTTTCCTGTGAACATTTTGCCTGTGAACAATGTTGTTTTGACATGTTTTGTACTGTATTTGCTGGTGTGAATATGAAGCAATAACCATGTATTAATGATGGGCTTTGGTAAAGAGGACAGGAAACTCAGAAACAGTAGCCTACAAGTTATGACATCCTTTAGGTATGGAATGCATAGACCTAGTCTGACGGACTATTCTAATATAGACATTTTACACACACAGTTTTCATATTTTACATCCCACACAGACAATGATTTTTATACTGTACAACCTGTAGCCTACATTCAATTCCCTAAACCTGCCCATCACAGAAAACTATTTTTTGGATTTTCAAAAAACATCACTTCATATGATTTAGGCCTATAAGCTGTTTTTCATGGGGACCCAAAATGTTCCCCATGAAAGGACAGAGATTTCAGATCTTTGTGGAGATATTCTGTCCCCATAGAGTATATCCTTTACAAAGTGCGGGGTGATAAACACAAATTCCATAGAATACATAGCACGAAAACAAATTTACATAAATAGCCAAAGCGGCTATTGTTTTATTCAAACACGTGTAAACATACAAAATATCTAGAATTAATTTGGACTGCAATTAAAATGCAATAGAAATGTGCAAATGGCACCAAGGGCTACAAAGCAACTGCAGAGGCCTTATTCAAGGTGATAAGCTCGGTGACTATAGGAATATTGGTTTAAAACCTGATCCACCATTGCCATCTTGTGGTAACAAAGTACATCCTCAAGTCTTTGAATAAGCAGTTACCAGGGAGCCTGCCACGACAACACAAGTTGCCAAAGCAAACAACAGCAAGTTCCCAAGACCCTGAGGAAAGAAAATCAGTTTGTTAGGCTGGCCTAAATAGAAGTTTCTGCTTTATTTCCTTATTACTTGTAATGAATCAATAGCAAATTAAAACGACTATTATTTAAACTATTATCTCTTGAACACACTTGTTAGTTTTGATATGGTGAGCAATTATATATATACAATTTCCAAGAGCCCACAAAAATTGGACAGTTGATGACTGGAAAAATGTTGCCTGGTCTGATGAGTCTCGATTTCAGTTGAGACATTCAGATGGTAGAGTCAGAATTTGGCATAAACAGAATGAGATCATGGCTCCATCATGTCTTGTTACCACTGTGCAGGCTGGCGGTGGTGGTGTAATGGTGTGGGGGATGTTTTCTTGGCACATTTTAGGCCCCTTAGTGCCAATTGGGCATCATTTAAATGCCACGGCCTACCAGAGCATTGTTTCTGACCATGTCCATCCCTTTATGGCCACCATGTACCCATCCTCTGACGGCTATTTCCAGCAGGATAATGCACCATGTCACAAAGCTTGAATCATTTCAACGTGGTTTCTTGAACATGACAATGAGTTCAATGTACTAAAATGGCCCCCACAGTCACCAGATCTCAATAGAGCAGGATGTAGTGGAACGGGAGCTTCTTGCCCTGGATGTGCCTCCCACAAATCTCCATCAACTGCAAGATGCTATCCTATCAATACGGGCCAACATTTCTAAAGAATGCTTTCAGCACCTTGTTGAATCATTACCACATAGAATTAAGTACTGGAGGCGAAAGGAGGTCACGTCACACACTGTATTAGTATGGTGTTCCTAATAATCGAATGCATAACTAATACTAACGGCTCACCATAATGAAACTCACAACTAATGAAAGGTAGTGAATTTATCTTAAGCAAGGTGTTCTCTGCAGATTTAAATCAACACATAAATATTCATGTTCATTTGAAAAACAAAGTGTCAGACTAGGTCGTGTAAAAATGGCATGCAAAATACTGAATGAATACAAATAGCTTTATGTTACCTACTTTGACCTCTTTAAATACCACACTTCCCCACAGAGCAGCTACTAAACCATAACCCTGAAATCATAGTAGAGCACACTGTCATTACTTAAGATTTTCAATGCAAGGTGAATGAGAACATGAAAGATTTTCTTTTGTGCCATACTTACAGCATTAATTATAGGGAATGTGACCACTGCGCTGAGGTAGTAATTTGCCATTAGCCAGGCATATGTGGCTAATCCCCACATCAAGCCACTCAGAAAACCTGCATGAAAGATTTCACATGAGTTTAAACACAGGAACTCAATATTCAGCAGAAAGCGGAGGAATCTTTTTCAGGGGAATCGTGTCCAACTGACTGTAAACTGTACCTGTAACAATACAGTTGCTTTGCAATACTCCACAAATATGGTGGAGATGAAAAGCAACACGGTCCTTTCAACCAAAGATGATGGAATGGAATGCACATTAATTACCAGGTAAGATGGCTCTGGGATAGATCCGGGGCCTGTTCTTCATGACTGCGCAGTAAGAAAGTAAATACACGGTGCTCATGAGGAAAATTCCACTATAATGGGCAAAGCAGTAGTCAATTTCTGTAATGGACAGAAAAACAAGTTAGAATAGCCTATAAAATGCTTTTTAACATCTTAAGTTATAAAAATTGCATATAATTAATACTGAAACTACTTGGTCATCTCATACATACATACCATTCTCACTGGATCCAGTGAACATACTTGAATTGGTTTTGGCATGAACTTTAATATAGAAAACGGGCACAAAAGAAGAGCCATAAAGGACACCTGAAAATATGGCCAAGATGCAGCCCCTGTAACAAGAGAATATTATCATAGAAAATATATATTCCATAGATTTAATGTTTATCTTCCAGGGATTTTACAATATTATATACATTTATAAAGCTGAAAATGCCATATAAATTCACAAACCTTTTATACATTCACACATAAGCACAGAAAAAGCCTTCAAACATCCCAGTACATAATTAAGAACCAGAAATGGACTGGAACTAGGAAGGCCGACAGATACTCACAATACTCTTTTGCTCTTTAGGTGAATCAGTTCCTTACCCATGATTGGCTGGGTTTGGGGTGTCTGATCAATCCTAAGAGAGGTGTCGCAAACCGATACTCAATTATTGTGGAGCTGCCTTTGTCTGCTAAGGTAAAAAAAAATAAAAAAATTAAATTAAAAAAAAACGTAATATGTGAAGCTTAGTAGTTACTATCCTCACAAAGAGCCTGGTTTGGAGATGTAAGTGCTGCAGTCTTACTCGCTCAAAAAGTTGCTCTGAAATTGAAAATGCAATGTTATGTGTAAGGCAGGATAATAGCTCTCCTCCTAAGACCTGAAGTCATGTTGTCTTGGATATACAGTTCCATCTGTTTTTATGGGATACGGCACAAAAACATCCAGATGGAACTGTATATCCAAGACAACATGACTTCAGGTCTTAGGAGGAGGTTTATCCTGCCTTACACAATATATTGCATTTTCAATTTCAGAGAAACTTTTGAGCGAGTAAGACTGCAGCACTTTCATCTCAAAAGGATCTTTGTGAGGAGTAACTACTAAGTTAACTATATACGTTTTTTTTTAATTTAATTTTATTTTTTTTACCTTAGCAGACAAAGGCCAGCTCCACAATAATTGAGTATCGGTTTGGACACCTCCTCTGGATGCAGCCCAAACCAGCCAAACCTGGAAAAGGAATGACTTAAGAGGTAAGATTACATCTGCCTTAATTAAAAACATGAATAACACTTTATAATTAGGTCCTATTAGTTAACATTCATTTATGCATTAAACTACTAACATTAGCTAACAAGAAATACATTTTTTACAGTTCTTCTTGTCATCTTTCTTAATGTTAGTTAATAAAAAAATACTACTGTTCACTGTTAGTTTGTTTTAACGCAGGTCCATTAAATAACAGATTAAATTTGAATCATGTATTAGTAAATGTTGACATTGTCTCACGTCACCTGTGGACTTCTTAACTTAGCTTGTCAACTAGCTCAAACTGCATTTCCCAAAAGCATTGTGAGCCCAAGTTGATCATGGAGACGATAGACCTTATTCAGAGCAGCAACACTTATAAAAGCGAGGCTGTGAGGGATAGACTTACCGTTTTCAGTGGCATCCGCTGTAAAATGCTGGATAAAGCTCCTAGATCACTTTTTCCCCACAGCTCTGCATGTCTATTCATCACAGCCTCTATCCTTCACAAGACGGACCAGCTGTGAATAAGGTCTAATGCCACCAATGTTTTCTACGATCAGCTTGGCTCATGATGCTTTTGGGAAATGCAGCCTGGACCAGCATATAAATCAATGCCCCCAAAGTTTAACATCAGAAGTTCAATACATCACTATAAGCCCCTACTGTCAAACATCAGGCCAGCTCACCTTGAGCTTGCCCATCCAATTAACAATCCACTGGATCCCCAAAGCAAAATTCCAAGACCAAGGCCAATAAACTTCACAACTGGGACAGCTGTTATATTCCCTAAGAGATAAATCGGTTATAAATGACATCTATATGCATATTAAACACGTTTATTCGCTCACACATTCACTTTACCAGTGGCCCAAAGTGCTCCTCCAAGCATAGCTGCAGGATGAGCTCTTGAGGGGTGAAACAATGTGTCAGCAACCAGTCCAACACACCATATAGCTGAACTGCAAATCCACTGGAAAAACATTCCTGTAAAGACAGGAGATTTTGAGGCAAGGTTGGTCAAATGTTGGTGTGGCATGTAAAAGTACAGTTAAACTCCTCACCATCGCCGGTATCTATCGTTTTAACAGGAACAAAGTAACTTCCATACAGCAGCACTGAAAAAGCACAGGCCACATAGCCATAGGTGGTGTCTGTACTGCTGGTTTCATTAGAGGAGCGAGGGGGCTCTAGGTATATAACAAAACTAAAGGTTGACAACACACTTGTGGCATTTGCAAAAACGTAATTCAAAGCATATTGACTGTCTACAACTGTCGACTTTTCAAGCACTGTTTCTAAACCCACACTACCAAAGGTGATAAACAGGCATCCTTTCAGTCTAAGACATAGACCAATATATATAATTTTTAAATATGTAATATTTAATCTACCTTCAGTTGACAATGTGCTGCAGCATTTTACAACGAAAAGCACAATGACAGCTAGTAAAGCCATAAGTCTCCTCTTTTTCCCCCTCACTCTGGGTAATGACTACATTTGTTGTTTGTGATAGTTGAGTCAAGTGGTTTGTCGTAAACCAGGTGTCATTAATTGGCCCCACTGTCCCGCCCTACTAACATATTAGGGAGGAAGTACTTAACATTTAGGCTACCGTCATTGTCATTTTGTTCATATATAGAAAGTGAAGGCGATTAAGGCTAATTTTGCCAAACATTTTGTGTTTCAAATAAGAAAGTCAGAAAGGTTTGGAACTGATGGTGAATTGGTGATTTTTTTTTTTTTTTGCTTTAAATGACCGTAGTTCCTAAACAGATCCACTAGATGGAGATCACGTTCCAACTTGTTTTGATTCCGCAGACGTTGCGCAGAAGAAAATCAGTCCCAAATTCTGAATATGCAAAACAGAAAAGAAGTGCTAACAACAATAACATCATCTCCTGAACCCCGATAAAAACACTAGTCATTGAATGAGTTGAGTAGCTATTAGTAACATGCATCTCTTTCTCCGAATGTCATTTTGAATGTTAAAATGTTATGTGGTTATTATATGCTGAATTGTACAGCACTACTAGAATTCGGAGGCAGTGGAAAATGATTGACAGAAATAACTTTTTGTGTGTGTGTAAACTTTTTGTGTGTGTTTAATCTTTGCACAGCCCTAATATAAAAAAATAAATAAATAATAATTATATATATATATATATATATATATATATATATATATATATATATATATATATATATATATATATATATATATATATAATTTTTATTTTTTTTATATATTAGGGCTGTGCAAAGATTAAAGGGTAGTTCACTTAAAAAAAAAAAAAAAACTTTTGCTGATAATTTACTCACCCCCATGTCATCTAAGACGTCCATGTCTTTCTTTCTTCAGTCGAAAAGAAATTAAGTTTTTTTTTTTTTATGAAAACATTACAAGATTTTCTCCATATAATGAACTTCAATGGGAACCAACCGGTTCAAAAGCATTGTGACGGTTCCCATTGAAATCCATTATATGGAGAAAATGGAAAAAAGAAAAAAATGGAAAAAAAGAAAAATCTTGGAAACCCTATTTGTTGTTTTCCTCACAAACTTGATTGGATTGTGCAGGCGCCACTGATTGGGACAGCCTATCAGCAATCACCTTCAGCTTTCTGCCAAAGTCAACTACATGGTCAGATTTAGATAAGAGACAAAACAATGGATGAAGGATGCAGGTCCATCTCGGGAATGTGCCGACCCGTGGCCCCACCTCACCAGATTTCAAGTTTCCTAATTTTCTGAAATTTTCTTAAATGTTAAATAAAGCAACATGGTAAAAAGATGAAAAAATAATGACTTGATTTTACTTTCAATTCCTAAATTCTTAAAGGTATTATCATTAACATTTTTCATAACGGACGTTTCTGTCCATAAATGTAAGCACTGTGGCAGTAGTAATGCAATATTTAGAGTACTCTTGTACTCTTGATACTCAAGTACTTTTAAAAACAACTACTTCAGTACTTTTACTTAAATAGTCATCTGACTAGTACTTTTACTTGTACTTGAGTAAAATTTAGCAAGGGGTATCTGTACTTTTACTCAAGTAAATAAAGCTGTGTACTCTGCCCGCCTCTGCTTAAAATACAAGGGGCATAAGTCAGGACACCCCTATGTTAAATTTCCAAAGAGTCAGGCAGATTTTAATTTTTAAAAGCCAGTTATTTCATGGATTAAGTGTAATGTGCATCTTGATAAAGTAGCTACCCTTGGCCTTTGGAAATAAAATATCCCCACATCATCATCACACACCCCTCACCACCTTTGGCATGGTTTTATTTCAGTTAGCCTAATAGCTGGTTTGATTTGCTTTGAGAGATGATCAAAGTACCCCATGCCATTCTCTAGGTATGGTCATCAAGGGTATGTGATAATGTGGGGATATTTTAAGTGAAAAATGTAAGAAATTATTTTTGTTGCAGTTAACAAGTTATTACAGTTAACTGCCATAATAAAAGACTGTTTTGCAATATGTACAAAGAAAAAGAGAGATAGGCCTATGTTTAGACAATGATTATCTCCTGTGTCTGCTAATCCAAAGGTCCCTTTTAATTTCCTGCAGCACAGGTGCACTGATATAAATTTCTAGGAAAGGTAAAGTCATATTCACTGAGAAGCACATTGATTGTTCTTTGTTTATATTCTCAATGAGACTACAAGGAACATGTCTATTATGGTCAAAAAACTGTTCCACACAATACAGCCAAATCTGTTGAATTTGATCTGTTTGTATATTCTCTCCATTAGCAGTAGATGGCATGCTTGCACTGCATTTGCACCTTGTTTACTTTATTTCTCGTCACTCATTGCGCACTGTAGAGAAGTAAGTATCCCTCCCTTCTGTGTGCCTTCAGACGGCTTAAGGCTAATATTTGTTGAATGTGTATTAGTTCTTGTGTTTCTATTCCACACTTCCACAAGTGTTGCTACAATAGTTTCCAAGGGGCTTCATCAGTGATCACAATCAAACTTATTTTGCTTCTGCTCCTTTTGGAAAGAGGAAGACTGAACCATGGTTATCTGTGGGTTAGCCAATCACATTTAGACAGCAGCTTGTTCAGCTTCTGGATTGGTCAATAATCCAGTAACACATTCTTTGAATAATTGTATAGCAGCTGTGCTAGTACAAAGTACACTAGTACCAGCAGATCCACTCCCAAGCCCTGACAAAAACAGCTCTGAATGTAAGTTATAAATAGAATGCAAGCATATGCTGTAAATCTGTGCATGCCTTCATCTGCTTTATTGAATGTGTTTTAAATATGGTTAACTACTCAAAACTACTTTATAGCCTTGAGGGATGTCACAATCCCCCTCGATGTGAAATAATTCGAAACATTTACTATTATGTCTGCACAATAATAATATTATGCAATGATTTGTACTTGAACTGTTTTTAAGGTAACGTGAAGTGTTAAATGAAAAGAAATGTGTATGGTTTTCTAAAAACATTCAAAACATCATTCTGCTATGAAAAGGTTGCATGGTTTGTAATGTAAAACAGGAATGCATGTGGCATATGATATAGGGTACTTTCATACTTACATATGATATAGGGTACTTTCATAAATATCTAGGCTTTAACTAATGTATGATATGGTTCATAAAGGTAAATCATGAAAGCATGTTTAATGATGATAATCCATCGGAATAACTTTGTGATGCACTTAAACCTACTGTAGCCTTTCATCTAACATGTTAAGATAAGATAGTTAAGAAAGTGGGATAGTACCTAAAATATGCCATCACAACCAGTTAAAATTGTGTTACAATACATTCATTTTTGTAATTAGTACTCAAAATGATCATATTTAAAAAACACAATATTTAATTTTAACTGATTGTTTAATTTTTTTTTCCCTTGTCGGTTTGTACATCAATTAACCTCACAAAACTGCAGGTAATCAATAGGTGCATTGAAAAAAAAGATAAACGAATAGCCAACAATTATTTAAAAAAAAATGCATTGGTGATAAAGTCTAAGGGTAATAATCCAGAATAGCTCCCGTCTCTGTAAAATCATTTCTATATTGCCCCCCCTCTTGGTCGGTTTGTACAAAAAGAAACAAAGAAAAAACAACTTCAACATGTCCAAGCTTTAATTGTCATTCATGTTCTTTCAGGAGGCTGTTTATTGACAACTTTGGAAACGATTCATTGTATTAAAAGTGTGTGGTTATCATGGAAACTGAGGGCAAGGTAAGGACATAAAGGAAAGAGAATCCTTGTTTTTAAGACTGAAATGAATCGCTTTCAAATTTCAGTTGTTGTTTTTTTTTTATATTAGGTAATCAAGTGCAAGGCAGCAGTGGCCTGGGAACCAGGGAAAGCACTCTCCATTGAGGAAGTGGAGGTTGCCCCCCCCAAAGCACATGAAGTACGAATTAAGGTGTGTCCATTACACTTCATTAACCCAGTCTGTATCTATATCTCTTTGCATACATTACAACACGCATATATGTAGTATTGCATAAAGACCCGATTATGATGTTATATCAATAGCCAGACAAGCATCAGACAAATGACTTTCAATTGACCCATGTCAGATGGTAGCATCTGGAGTATGCCACACCGACTGGACTTTCCTGTATGAGGTTGGTAAAACTATGAATCCCCAGCCCTTTCCTTTGGTCTTGGGACATGAGGGAGCAGGAGTGGTGGAGAGTGTCGGTCCAGGAGTCACAAAGATGTCCAAAGGTAAATCCATCAAGGAGGCTTTTTGGTGTGTTAACTTTAACTAGTAAACTTCTGCCAATCTATTGATATAATTTTGTAAGTATAGAGATATAAATATATGTTAAAAATGTCATTTACATTGATTTATTCAAAGCTGTAGTGTATAGTTTTTCCTCTTTGTCGCCATCTCTGTTCGAAATCTGGAATTGCAGTTATTCGTGGAATTATCAACTTTAAGTGGGTTGTGCTTCAACAAGACACAGTGCAGATGAATCCAATGTTGTGAGGAGAATGTTCGGCTGTCAGTCACCGTGCCGGTGGGGATACTAATTTTCACTGGAAACTGCAGAACATGATCCAGGGGGAGGATCTTGGATTCAGATCCAACTCCTCTCACCGTACATATACCTAAACCTACTCATCTCTGCCTCCTGATCCCTAACCACACCCCTAATCCTACCCATCTCCACCCCCTGATCCCTAACCTCACCCCTTATCCTATCCATCTCCACCCCCAAGATCTGGATCCAACTCCGCCCCCTGGATCTCCTGTACTACAATGAGGTGCTACTAGGAAAATGTCCTCTGAACAAGAAAGTAACATCCACCTTTGTTCTGACCAACTAAGGGGAAAAAGCATTGCAGTAAATCACACTGATTAGAATATAACGATCACTTATCAAATCACGTAAACAAACAAATTATACTTTCTTCTCAAATCTATAATGTTAATAACATCCGCAAAGTCCTCCCGATATTATCCTTGTTTTCGCATGGACCCTTTTGCAGTCTCTTTTCTTCTGTAGCCACTCCGAAGTATTTTGTGTTTTACAGCGGGTGAATCTGTTGTCACTGGTGATTGTCGTTTGAACCTTTCTGGATCCGGCATCAAATTGATAAGTTTAATTTTATCAAGTGCAGTGAGAAAAGGCTATAAATCTCCACCTCCAACATCCTTACATGCAATATAGCCTACTAGCCGAGGCTCCTTCTTTATGTGTACAGATGTGACGTAATGACTCAAAGACACGCTCGAATCTCCCGAGGAAATCCACCAGTACCACTGGAATTAAAAACATTATTACAATATACCTCTTTGAATCGAGCTGAGGCAAGCAGATAGTTTTGATTACTGGTTGGTTATACTTGCTAAAAAAAAATAAAATAAAAAAAAATGGGGGGGATGATTTTTAACCCAAAAAAAGTTACGGACGGGAGCTTTAAAATGTAACTGACAGTGATGACTGTGATTTTTGCATACTGAATTGCAATTGGTCCAAAAATATGAATAAAGAGCAGATAAATAGATTAGTAGAGATAAAAAATATTTTTGTTAAAGGAAAACTCCACCGTTTTTTGAAATATGGCTTATTCTCATTCTTTCCTACGTTTAGATATGTGTGCAAATGCATTTTTGTCTCAGTGCATGCATTGTTTTAGTTTGACAGGGTCGGCGCTAGCTTAGCTTAGCACAATGAATGGATTGATTTGTTGCCAGCTAGCATGTCCTGAGTAAAAGTGATTAAAAAAAATAAACAAACCCACGTAATTACTTCTTGTGGCCTGCGTATTCACAACGAGTACAAATAGCGACGCAGATTAACACTAGGCGATTTCCTAGGCAGATATTGACTTGGGACTATATTAGGGGGAAGCACAGGCGAAGCACTGCTGCTAAGGCGAATCACTGATACTTGCGCGCAGAGACGTCACGCAACACATGAAATCCCACGACTTCCATAAACATACCGGTGTTCAGCGCGTCAAAAAGAAAAGAAAAAAAAACACAAGAAGAAAATAGCGGCGCGACCTATAACAAGTGTCTTCGCTTTAGGAGTATTTATTTTGAGAAGTTACAGCAAACATGGTAATTACCTGCATAGAAAAAGGTTGTGAGAACAAGCAAAGAACTACACGAATGTAATGTTTCACAGAATTACATCGAATGTGGAACTGAGAAATAAATGGCTTGCTGCTCTGGAGATCTGTACATCAACGCCACTCGACAAAATAAAACAGTTTTGTTTGCGAAGAGCATTTTGCACCAGAGGACTAACGTTACCCTTGAAAAAATGGAATATGTGCCCAGAAAGACGGTAAAGTTACTACGTCTGAAAGATACGGCCGTCCCATCTATTTTCAAAGCGCAGGCAGAACAAAGTAAGTTCTTTTATTACTCTCTTCCTTATGTTTATCGGTGTCTTTATTCTGTTGTAAGATCGATGCCGAGAAGCTTTATCTAGACTACGAACGTCATGTTGAATTCTACCTGTTTAGCATTCTGTTATCGTTATAACTTACCTATATCCATTTGGTCCATTCGGCGTGGCGCGTTTTTTCCAGTTCACCTTATCACACCGGGGAAAAAACGTGTAGCTACTGCAGGATGGATCAGTGCCGCGAAATCCTCAGTAACGTTAGCTGTGACAACTGTGAGCGCGCTCATCTTATCTGACGCGTTGAGCCTGGCCATCGGCCCCACTCGCCACAGCACTCTATTTCAGTTGGCATAGGTTGGCATATTCCCCCACATTCAAACCACCAGTTCGTGTTGGCCCTCATCCTCACGTCCTAAGGCTGTTGAGCGATCGCAACATCCTCCTCCTCTCGGTCTATTTCTAAAGCACGCGGCTCCTCTTCTGAAAACTCTGGTTTAAATAGGTAACGTTATGGCTCTGGCTCTTGACTGTCTGAGAAGTCACCCTCTTCGTCTCTCACAAAATAAGCCATGTTCATCGCCAGTCATGTACTGTAAGGAAAATAGTCAGGTAGCTACTATTCAAGCCGGTATGTTTACGGAAGTCGTGGGATTTCATGTGTTGCGTGACGTCTCTGCGCGCAAGTATCAGTGATTCGCCTTAGCAGCAGTGCTTCGCCTGTGCTTCCCCCTAATATAGTCCCAAGTCAATATCTGCCTAGGAAATCGCCTAGTGTTAATCTGCGTCGCTATTTGTACTCGTTGTGAATACGCAGGCCACAAGAAGTAATTACGTGGGTTTGTTTATTTTTTTTAATCACTTTTACTCAGGACATGCTAGCTGGCAACAAATCAATCCATTCATTGTGCTAAGCTAAGCTAGCGCCGACCCTGTCAAACTAAAACAATGCATGCACTGAGACAAAAATGCATTTGCACACATATCTAAATGTAGGAAAGAATGAGAATAAGCCATATTTCAAAAAACAGTGGAGTTTTCCTTTAAAGTAAAGGCATGTAAATAAATATGATTTATAGTTTTTAACTTTAAAACTGCATTCTACCATTCTACAATTTATCTACAGGAGATAAAGTTATTACCCTAGTCGTGCCACAGTGTGGAAAATGTGAACGCTGCATGAGTCCAAAGACAAACCTCTGCACCAAAAACTGGTGAGTTATCATGACTGAGTGATGTTAGGTTCCCCTAAACTCATAGACTAGATTTATGATGTGGGTGATAAAATAAATCAGTTGTATTAAGTATCTCTTTATTGCCTAGGGAGCAAAATCAGCAGTGTGTTCTTGCTGATGGCACCAGCAGAATCACCTGTAAGAATCAGCAGGTCTATCAGTTTATTGGTGTCAGCACCTTCTCTGAATACACTGTTGTGCCAGAGGACAACGTCACCAAGATTCACCCAGATGCCCCACTGGACAAAGTCTGTCTGCTGGGCTGTGGAGTGTCTACAGGATATGGGGCAGCAGTCAACACAGGCAAAGTGTGTGTGCGATTTCTACTGGCGTCTAACGTCAAAAGGCGATACATAAAATTAAAAAGACATCCAGCTAGTTTGGCATATTCTCTTCCAGGTAGAATCTGGCTCAACATGTGCGGTGTTTGGTTTGGGAGCTGTCGGACTGGCAGCGGTCATGGGATGCAAGGCTGCCGGAGCCACTAGGATCATCGCCGTTGACATCAACCCAGATAAGTTTGAGATCGCCAAGACATTTGGGGCCACTGAGTTTGTGAACTCTAAAGACCACAATAAACCAGTTCAGGAGGTGCTGAGGGAGCTGACGAATGGTGGCGTTGACTTTGCTATCGAGTGTGTGGGGAACGTGGGAGTCATGGTAAGTTAAGGCCCTTCCACATAAATAATAACTATAAAGATAACTAGGGCTGACACCATTCATGGTAAATGCCCTTAAACGTTAAAAGAAAGATACGGGTATGGGACCTGCAGTTATCTCTGTCTCAGAAATAGCTCTGAAAGTGATTCTCTGTGCCGTTTTGTTAAAGTTGTGGTGTGGAATCTGCTATTCTTTTACATTTACAATGATTTTTAAAACGTCTTTGATCCGGATTCATGTAAACAAATTAATCTCATTGTACAATCAGAGGGCTGCGGTGGAAGCGTGCAGTCCTGCAGGGGGAGTCTGTGTGATGGTGGGCTGGACCCGGATGGGGGAACTAACTCTGGTCTCTGAGGATATTCTGCTTGGAAAAACTTTGAAAGGCTCCTATTTTGGTGGTAAAAGCATGCCTCGTCAATTAAAATATCAATCATGGTCGTGTTCTGATGTGTATGTTGCAGGTGCAGTACCAGTTTTATGTGATATGAGGAATTAGGTCTAATCATTTAACAGTCCTCTCTTATATGTATTAATTATTCGAGTAATGTGAGTTATATAGGTGGAAGGCACCCAGAAAAATGTAATCTGATTGGCAGGTTGGAAGAGTGTTGAGGCGGTGCCCAAGTTGGTGCTGGATTATATGAGTGGGAAGCTTCTGCTGGATGAGTTTGTGACACACAATCTGACTATAGATCAGGTTAACCATGCCTTTGATCTCATGATTACTGGAAAAAGGTCAGTTCTGTGAATCTACAAATGATCTTGTTGTGCTGATAACTTTTTTCATATATGACACACAGAAGTCTTTACATTGACTAATAATTGAGTGTGTATGTGTAATACACTAATACACACTTTATCTTTTTCAGTATTCGTACAGTGATCAATATGTGAAATGAAGGAAATGAAGGACGATTTTCCTGCCGAAATCGTCTGGCTTTATTCAATCAAAGCGGCCATTTTGAAAAGCTAAAAAAATCACCCCTCTACTGCCTGCAGTACAGTGAAATTCCACAAGATGACAGAAAACACGTATCAACATAGATACAACAGGTTATCAAAGAAAGTATTGCTCTCACCGATTTAATATATGTCTTAGAAACTCGTGTATCAAATATGATACGCCAGGCATTAAAGGGTTAAGATAACATAGTTAAGAAAGTGGGATAGTACCTAAAATATGCCATCACAACCAGTTAAAATTGTGTTACAATACATTCATTTTTGTAATTAGTACAGTTTTTGTACAGTGATCAATATGTGAAATGAGGGAAGCATCCTGTCTTTCCCTTCCCAAACAGAACAGTGTTTTTATTCTGTTCAGACATTACATCCAGGGAAAAAGAATCAAAGTTGTCAAATACTGCTCAACAAAACACATCACATCACACAGCAGTTTCATTCAGTATGGTTTCATACTGTATGTATTGTAGAGAGAAGTTTTATTTCGTTTAATTTTTTTAAAAAAAGTTTATATTATCAAGGAATATACATTGAGTCACAATGATACTGTTTCACACAATAAAGCTTGATTTGAATTTGATTTGGTTGTATGTTATCTCTTTTACCAGAAGATGGCAATCTCGTACTACAAAACATCCCTTTTCACTCCTTTTGTCTTTCTTTAGTGTGCTGTCTGAATTTAAGACAGTTTCTTCAGTTTGACTCTAGCCTGTATTTCTTTTCAGGCTTGCAGAATATCCATGTTCTTGTGTTTATGTTCCACATCATTAAAGAGCAAACCCACCAGGACTCCATTCTTTTAAATATGTACCATTATTTCCCTTTGAAACCACTATCCACCAGTTCTCATCCTCATCTGCAATAATATTATCATCTGAGCCTTCATTGTCTCCAAGAAGGACATGCTGTGTGTGAGAGAAGCCTCTAGAAAAACAGAAAGAATTTTGTCATAGGCAGATGGATGGGTGCGTGTCACTAGGGGTTGGGGAAACATGCAGCTGATCACGGGTTGCATTTTGACCTTGGTAATATTATATATTGATTTAATATAGCATGCTCTTGAGGGTTAGAATAGCAGTTGTGGCCTGTCAGAAACAGAGACAAAGGGCTGGTTGGGGAATGCCTCTCCATGATGAACTGGGATGGCTGTCCAGGAATAAATTGTAGTTCCATTCAGATCAAATGCATATTCTTGGCAGAACCCCCTCCCCCTTTCCATCTTTACGTAAAATGGAAAAATGAAGCAAAGTCTCTCTCTCACTCTCCCTCACGTTTACCCCATCCCCTGACAAACTGTGCAATCAATCAGAGA
Source organism: Cyprinella venusta (assembly GCA_038021265.1). NCBI lineage: Eukaryota > Metazoa > Chordata > Actinopteri > Cypriniformes > Leuciscidae > Cyprinella > Cyprinella venusta. Next base: position 13,207,456 of record CM075873.1, on the reverse strand, counting down.
TTGGGATTCAAAGCTGTGACTCAGTGTTGCTCTTTCCATTGAAACTGAGAAAGATCACTAAAAAATTGAGACATCAAAAGATAGAAGACAAATAGCGACAGGTGCTTGTTCAGTACGCTCATTTGTAAATGCAGGGCATTTTATAGGGGATACATTTACAAAGGCCTACTAGGTTATATTGGACCATTCAGACTGCATACTTTCAGTTAGAGGGAAGGATCAGTAGTGGTGCTAAAAGTAGCAGACATCTTAGTTTGAGCTGTAGCATCAATATTTTTAAAATCATAGGAAAGCTATTTTATTTTATAAACAGAGGTTCATTGTGAAATACAAAGTCATTTATCTCGGCAATGTGTCAGCTGTAAAAACGTGCATTAAAGTGATGTCTGGTATACAGTGCATTACATGACTCTTTTGAATCAGTTTGTTTGCACAGAATTTATGGTTGGCATAAAACTGACTTAATTTTGTCCATCAGAAATTTGGATCGTTGTGGTTTGCTTTTGCTGTGATCTCATCATCATATGTATGTGGGAAAATTTCCCACCCTTATGCCGGCAAACGCCATTATACAGTAAGAAGAGGAGTTGCAAGAGGGAGAAGTTATTTTGAATAAAGATTATGTGGACAGATAAGGGATATACTATATATAGGACAATAATTTATTTCATGTTGACAATTTTCTTTTTAAAACGTCAAACTGATTTAAACAATTGCTTTGCAAAATGACTTGCTCTTTTGAAACTAACCAAACACAAAACAGTATTGCCTTGTACTCTTGTATTACAGACAAAATGGTAAGATGGTAAGTTGTTCTTTTTATTTTTATCAATGTTAACTTTGTGAAGCAGTAGGCTATTTCGAATCCTCACAATTCTGAATCATCAATCATCAATCAAGTCACGTTTGAGAGTTTGAATCGTTCAAAGAGCTTCCACTGTAGGCTAAAAGGCCCGCTCCACTGATATACTAGGCTGTAATGTTTTTCCAAAGTGTCTGCTAAATGAACAAATGTATTTTATTTAAATTAAAAGTAAATTTTCGGAATGATAATAAATTTTTTTCCATGCCCATTTAAATGTCACTTGTCTATCACTAATGTGGTGACCTTTGATTGAGCTGTGTGTTTTTCATCAACGTGATTGACATATAAATAGAAGGTAAAGTCAAATACAGCAATGGAGTATCAGATTCTAATGAAGAATAACGATTTGTCCTGTGTGCTTACCATGACAGATATGAGACATATTCCTCTCACATGAGCTTGGTCCAGGCAAATATCAGGCATTTACCCTGCCAAATGTGCAGTCAGCACCGTGCATCATTCCGACAGGCGCGACAGCCTCATAAGGAAAATTGACAAACAACGGAAATGCCAGCATAGGTAAATATTGCTGAGCAAATATAGCTTGGAAGAGAAAAAATGTCAAAGGGGCTGGAGTTGCCTTCCTCAATATTTAGATGTGGATCAAAAGATTTCTCCCTTAATTATTATATTTAATGTGCGCAAGGGTGTTCAAATGTGTGTGGGGGTGCACCTGTGTGTTTAAATGTGTGACACTGCTAGGCGACGGTGCTGTTGATGAAAGTGCAAAACAGCCTTGGTCACTATGTAATGTGTGAGCGGATCTTCCAGTTAATTTTTTTCATGTTTTTGCGAATATAATATCTCTATAATTTCGTGTGATAGCCTTAAAGGGATAGTTCACCCAAAAATGAAAATTAAGTCATTAATTACTCACCCCCATGCTGTACCAACCCCGTAAGACCTTCGTTCATCTTCGGAACACAAATGAAGATATTTTTGATTAAATTTGAGAGGTGGATCACTGCTACATAGGCTGCCTAAGGGATTAAACCTTGACGGCCCTGAAAGTCAATGAAGAAAATGTTTAAATATTCCATGTGACAACAGTGGATCAAGTATAAGTTTATCAAGTGACGAGAATACTTTTTGTGCGAAAAAAAACAAACAAACAAACAAAAATAACGACTTTATCCCACTATTCCTTTTCTTCCTTGTAGGCCTGAGACGAGAGTTCAAGAGATTTCCACGACGCATGCGCGAGAACTGAACTGTAGTTGTTGAAGCAGATCGAAATTCTCCCGTCATGGAAATCTCTTTCACCTCTCAAAATTTAATCAAAAATATCTTCATTTGTGTTCCGAAGATGAACGAAGGTCTTACGGGGTTGGTACAGCATGGGGGTGAGTAATTAATTACTTATTTTTCATTTTTGGGTGAACTATCCCTTTAAGGCTATCACACGAAATTATAGAGATATTATATTCACAAAAACATAAACTTATTTTAACTAAATTTTTAGACAGGCGGCCCAGTTGCCGACAAACTGGTTGGACCATGTAGGCTCTTGGTCAGGATCTCAAGCGTGACTGTGAAAGACTGAGAGACAAATTGAATTTGATCTGAATAAAGAAAAACTCACTTGTGACGCTTTTGAAATGTAAACGTATTTATGTCAGTTGACTTTGTAATTGCAGTGATTTATGTGCGAAGGTAAATCAAGATTTGTCAAGATGAAGACTTTGTCAGATGGAATTCCTCTCATGTGGAAATACAAGTGAACAAATAAAACGTCATTGTGACCTTAGCAAGTATGAACAACTTGAGTCAAGATTCATTATAAATGAATGTCTACTTGAAAGTTTGTTTGAAGTTGTAACTGTGGTGGTGAGGCATAAAATTCAGTTTTGGTTGTCTGTATTCTTTGGCATTTCTTTACTTTGAGAGGTGTGCTTCTTTAAGGTTTCCTTTCGTGTGCTACTCAGAGCTCAAAGGGTTTGGCAGAGAACATGAACAAACACAGCCTCTGGATTGTCTTAATTGATGGTTCACTCAAGCTTCAGTGGCAATGATAACTTTAAAACAAGTACCTGAGACAGAGAGACAGACAGCGCACACACACATACACATAGAGAGAGAGAGTTCAGAGAAAAAGACAGTGGCCTAGTTCAGATGAACACAAAGCCCAAACTGCCATGGAAGAATGCGTCCCTAAGTCGGTGAAAGACCACCCTGGTAGAAGCCGTGTTTTAGCAGTAAATCCGGGCCATTAGTGTTAATGCCAGCCAATGCCTCAGACATCCCCAGCCTAAAGCTCAACACAGCAAACCCGGATCCAGTGACACAGTCCTGGCTGCTATAGCAAGGGAAACCCCTTATCAAACGTGGCTGGAAGGGTTAGGACAGGTCAGCAACACTGAAGCTGCACACCTGCACTGCAGCGGATCTCCTTGCTTGAAGTTGGTTATAGCCAATGTTGGGGATTTTTAACGGACTAAATAATAATTATTTGACTGGTAACTTTACTGAGAGGATTGTTTTATTAAATAGAGTTATAATGCGTAGCGAGGCACTTCAATCATACTTTAATGCGTTAGGCATCATGAGCTAACGAACAATATTCTTGGTTACATTACATAAACTACTGTTCAAAAGTTCGTGGTCAGTAAGATTTTTACGGACCTCTTTAATGAAATAAATTAATACTTTTATTTAGTGAGGATGTATTGATCAAAAGTGACATTAAAGACATGATGTTACAATAGATCGTCATTTCAAATAAACGCTGTTCTTCTGAACTTTCTGTCATTAAAGAATTCTGATAAATATGTACCATGGCTTTCACCAAAATATTAAGATGGCTGCTGAAAATGAGCAATGACTGCTCAAAATTCAGCTTTGCCATCACGTGAATATATTGCATTTTAAAATATATTAACATAGTTATATTTAATTGTAATAATAATACTGTTTTTACTATATATATATATATATATATATATATATATATATATAATTATTATCCCTTTTAAATAAATGCAATATTAGTGAGCATAAGAGACTTCCTTCAAAAACATTACCCATGACTCAAAACGTTTGAACAGAAGATACATTTTTAACTATTCAGTTTGTATAAATTAACATATTGTATTTAATTTAATGTATCATTGACACAAAGTTTCACTATTCAAAACTAAAGCATTTACAAAATTCTCCAGTTTTAGTAAGTAACTCCCCAACACAGGACAAAAGGTTTGAGACAAGGGTTGTTTGTGATGGTTTTTCTAATGTTCATGTAGAGGATTTGAGGTCATGTTGTGTAATATCTGAAGGGACACACACACGCACACACACCACCGAAATGGATGGTTAGCATGTTTGTCTAAGGAGTAATTATGTAATTGCAGTGTTAAGAAACACCGTCAGGTTTATAAATTGGAGAATGGGCCTCGACACCCATGATTCTCTACGTGTTTTGACTGCAACGAAACAAAGGCTTGCCTTATGAAATTTTCCTACACAGATAAATATGTTTGTTGCAGTGTACCCAGAAGAGTTGCACAAAAGGACATGGGTGTGAAAGGATAAATAAAACGTGCAACACCACTCTCTGTCTACCTCCCACACAACAGAGATACAGATGACACAAGAGACATTTAGAATATATGCTGTCTGTTACCTTCAGCTAAGCCTGGCCTTAGGTTCAATAGCTCACAGGCTTAAATCTTACACCATATGCTGCTTGGAGATTTCCAATGGATTTGTCATTTTATCTGTTGAGCATCAAGATCTACCATCATTTCTATTTTACTGCAGAATAGAGCAGGAGACGTCCCATAATGGTTTTGAATGGAAGGTCACCTCCTGTTTGAATGGAGTCGCAGAGTTACTTTGGCTAAAAGCGGAGAAGAGCATTTATTGAATATGAACATTTACTTACGGGGGGAGGAATGTGTGTGTTTAAACCTCATACTGGGAGTGCTTTCGGAGGCTCTATCTATTTAGCAAATATCGAATGCGTTCCCCTCGGGCGGTCGGAAACCTTTCCCGCTTGTGCTTGCTTTCACTTTAAAATCCCTAAGCGCAAATATAAGCAGCAGCAGATTTGCTTAATATCAACTCTGCCACAAAACACACACCTGTGAAATGTCACCGTGGTCCCTGGGTACAAAGTCAAAATATAAGAAAGTCAAACAATCAGGGTGTGAGGCGTGTTTAAGTTCAGAAAGTGGGCCTACACGTCCTCTCGGCTGATTATCGGCGCGCATGGAGATTATCTCGCGAGGGGACTAATAACTATGGAAGAACGACATAAAAGGAGAGTTTTTTTTCATTTGTTTGTTTCCTCTGTTTAATTGACAATATTTGAGGTTAAGGTAATTGAGGTGGCCTTAGTGTGCACAGCATCGGTAATGAGACACTAAAGGGAGACCTCCTCAGATGGCTGCTAATAAAGAAGCCATATCTAATCTTTTAAACAAACATTCATACTCAACTAACAAGGCTACTTGCTGTCACATCATACATTATGTATATTTTTCCACAGCGCCGAACCCCACTTTTGACTTTCGGTGTGCTCTTGAGTTGGGTTCATATCCAAACACATCTCTTTCTCTGCGCGCTCCTTCCCTTCTTGGGTAACTTTAATTAGCAGGGGTCTCAGATAGCGCCTCTCACGAGGGGAGATGGGCTAAATTCTGAAAACAAACAGAGCCACACTGGCTTCCCGTTCTGTGTCTTTTCATCTCCTCTTGGCTGGCCGGGGCAGCCAGTGGCACAGAGCAGCAGAAGGGGGCCACACATGGTGTAAGTAAACACTCATAATTGCATTAGATCCCCCCCTGTGAATATGTAATGCCTCCTCAATACCAGAGTGCTAGGGGACAGATCCTTTCACTTTTTTCCCTAGTACTAAGACCTTCTTCTCAAATGAGAACTTTGCCACGCAAATTTGCTAAGAAATTCAGAGATTTAAATGGTCAATTCAGACCATTTCAGTGCTTAAAGAGATAATTCACCTAAAAAAAAAAAAAAGACAATTCTCTCATCATTTACTAACCTTTGTTCCAAACCTGTTTAACTTTTGACAGAATTTTCATTTTGGGGTAAACTATCCCTTTAAGGCCACACTTTTATCAAAAATTTAGTAATACAGTTTAAAATAACATGGTTTCTTAAATATATTTTAAGTCATTCATGTGATGGGAAAAACTTCATTACTCCAGCCTTCAGTCACATGATCCATCAGAAATCATTTAAAGATTTGCTTCTCAATAAACATTTCTTATTATTATTTCTAATGCTGAAAACAACTGAGCTGCTTGAAATTTTTTGGAAACTGTGATACACTTTTATCAATGTACTTTGACGAACAGACATAACAGAATGTCTTTACTGACATTGATTAATGCATCTTTGCTGAATAAAGATATGCTTATTTTTAACTGACTGCCACACTTCTGAATGAAAATAAGCAACCCATTCTCATCCTAGGGCCTAATGCGTATACATCCAACGCACATGGCACCCTTTAGCGTCAATATAAGTCGCTTCGGTTATGTTTAGGTCTGGGGTAGGGTTAGGGTCTGGCCCATATATATCTGCGTCTCATATTGACGTCGTTTATGGGTGCCATGTGCGTTGGATGTACACGCATTGTCAAAAGCGTCAGTATATGACGCCTTAAAAAAATAAATCTTTTTTTTATAAAAAAATAAAAGAAAGAAAAATAAACTCATCGATATCCAACAGTGAGAGGCCTCATCACAACAGAAAGCTGATGAGGGCACGAAAGCATGCGGCTGCATTGTTTGTGCGATGGTGGTTTAATTTGTGAGACGCTGAGGTTTGTGTCAGAAAAGATAAACATGCCCCATATCCTCTCTGTGATAGGAGCTTTATTGGGTCCTCTGGAGCTCAGAGGGAAAAGCCGAGCTTATGTATGTGCCTTTAGGAAAAGCTCAAAACCAGCTTGCATGACACTAAATACATGCATTTCCCTAGATTTGGAGACCTCTACGTCTTTTAGTCTCTTTGTTCAAACTGATAGGGTTATCAAGCTAGACAGATTCATTCAAATTCAAACAGTAGATTGTCTAGAAACAAGCTCTTTCTAATTAAAAGCTGTGTAGTGTGACTACAATGCTATCCGTCACTGTTTAATATCAAATTTTATGGACAAAAAGGACAATGTTTGGCCTTACTGTTAAATGTAATCATCAATAAATGTAAAATTACACACACACACACACATATATATATGAAGAGTTCAGATGCAAAAGCCTCTAAGTGCCATTTGAAATTTTCTTCTAAAATGATCATTTTTATCAAGCTTGTATATTTAAGTTCAGTAATTTCACTTAAATGGCAATGAAGATTACCTATTAATTGTCATTTAAGTGAAATTACTGAACTTAAATATACAAGTTTGATAAAAATGGTCATTTTAGAAGAAAATTTCAAATGGCATTTAGAGGCTTTTGCATCTGAACTCTTCATATATATATATATATATATATATATATATATATATATATATATATATAATGAAGTATATGACATGTTTTTTATGTTATACAAAATTCAACTTGATTGTACTTACAACTTTTTTTTTTACAGTGTTGGTAATATAGTGCAGCTAACAACTAGGCCTACTCAATTTGGTACTTTGTAAAGTATAAATACTTTAAATATTTTGACAAAAGTTTCAATCACACTAGCATAATTTATTTCGAGTCAGTCAGCTTATTGATGTTTTTGAAATATGCTCACCAAGGCTGCATTTATTTGACCATTCAGATGCTGATTTGGTCCTTGAGAAACATTTCTTGTTGAAAACAATTGTGCCACTAAATATTGTTTGTGGGACCAATTTCTTCACGATTCTTTGACGAATAGAAAGTTTAAAAGAACAGTGTTTATTTGAAACAGAACTCTTTTGTAACGTTGTAAATCACTTTTGATTTAATTTTTCAATTAAATGCATCTTAAATAGTTAGAAAGTAATGTAATTAAAATTGGTTTTAAAAAAAAAACATCCAAACTTTTGAACAGTAGTGTAGCTTCTACAAAAAAAGGAAAAAAGAAATCATAACGAAATGGCAACGAACATTTTATGACATTGACATGTCTTTCCGTATTACTGTCAAATTTACATTTCCCATTATAATGATCAATCAATGAATCCAGTGCTTTGAGGTGTCTTTCTTCGTGTTCTCCAAGTGTGATTGAGTGCCCCACCCATCCTGTGTGGAGCTCAGGAGGATTTGAGTTTTAATCCAGCCACGCTGGCCCTCAGGGTAACTCCCACCCAGCAGTGCCCGCACATCTGCCCCAACACGCCCAGAGCTCACCTGGCGAGACCCGGCCTTAAAAACATGCAAGAGGCCTTATGTCAATCAAGAAGATCTGGGACGTGGTCAGAGTTGCATGTCTGAGGAGGTGGTTTTCACACGTTGACGTGTGGTTATGATTGCTGTGAATGTTTACCTCGAGGCCTGTTGAGTCGGCAGAGGCTGAAACTTGTGCCAAATCGTTCCTCTGTGTTGGTTAGAAACTGTACATCCGTTTCTGTGGCAACACAGAAGAGCTCCAGCCTCGCTGGAACGTAGCATTAAGTCGACTGTGTGTGGGCAGCCGGTGGTGAGCATGTCTTATGGAAGGCTTACATAATGGAAGCTCCTCCAGCACCACAGCCTTGGCCCTCAGCCCTAAAGCCACCCACAGAGAGGTGTGCGTAATTGCTGTTGCACAGGGCGTTGATTACCTGAGTCACAGGTAAAGCATTTTTTCCTCCAAAAAATAAACAGAAACGTTTAAAAATATCACAACCAATTACTGAAGACAGAGTGGCCTTGGATTAAGGTCCTTTGAATGAGAATGAGCCAACAGAATAAGGAAAAGATCATTTCTGATAAGACACTGTACTGTGCTATGTTCGTTTTCATACAAAGGTATACGCACACCTTTCAAAAGTTTGTGGTCGGTATTTTTATTTATTTATTTATCTTTTTCATCTTTTATTCGGCAAGGTACTTTAAATTAATCAAAGTGACAGTCGAGACATTTATAATGTTACAGAAGATTTCCATTAAAAAAAAATCTGTTCTTTTGAACGTTCTATTCATTATATTCATCAAAGAATCAAAGCATCCTGAAATGACAGAAATGGTAATAATATCAAGATTGATCATAATAAATGTTTTTTGAGAAACAAATCAGGATATTACAATGATGTCTAAAGGATCATGTGACACTAAAGACTGGAGTAATGCTGTTGGAATAAATGCAGCTCTGGATAGCATAATTCAAAAGCATTCTTTAAAAAAAACACTTAAGAACCTTACCCACCCGAAACTAAAAGACGATGCTTATACAGCTTTGCTTAATTAATCTTTCATAATCTCACAGATTTAGTCAGTTTGAAAACTTTTCTGTCCTATTTTTGTCCTTTTACTTCTGTGCTTCTCTATAACATATAATAGCGCTTATGGTGCACTTTAAATGCAGATAGACTTAAAAATTCACAATCCTTTGTTTTCATTATATATATATATCCCAAAAAAGCAGCCACCTCATTGGTCTAGCCGGAAGCACGTGATGATTCTTCCGCGAAGCCTCATCACTGATGATCAAAATATGACTACGCAAGGAAAGAACTATTGCCGACTTTAAACAGTAATAAAAAATAAACTGCAGGATTACAAATGGAGAACTTTTATTTTCTCGTCCAGAAACACTAGATAATTTTATTACAACTAAAACAATTTAGTGCCCCATATATGGGAACGGGATTAAACGTAAAACGTCTTCACCTTATGGCCTATAATGTTTACCTGTCATCCCAAAAAAGCAGCCACCTCATTGGTCTAGCCGGAAGCACGTGATGATTCTTCCGCGAAGCCTCATCACTGATGATCAAAATATGACTACGCAAGGAAAGAACTATTGCCGACTTTAAACAGTAATAAAAAATAAACTGCAGGATTACAAATGGAGAACTTTTATTTTCTCGTCCAGAAACACTAGATAATTTTATTACAACTAAAACAATTTAGTGCCCCATATATGGGAACGGGATTAAACGTAATGTTTACCTGTCATCCCAAAAAAGCAGCCACCTCATTGGTCTAGCCGGAAGCACGTGATGATTCTTCCGCGAAGCCTCATCACTGATGATCAAAATATGACTACGCAAGGAAAGAACTATTGCCGACTTTAAACAGTAATAAAAAATAAACTGCAGGATTACAAATGGAGAACTTTTATTTTCTCGTCCAGAAACACTAGATAATTTTATTACAACTAAAACAATTTAGTGCCCCATATATGGGAACGGGATTAAACGTAAAACGTCTTCACCTTATGGCCTATAATGTTTACCTGTCATCCCAAAAAAGCAGCCACCTCATTGGTCTAGCCGGAAGCACGTGATGATTCTTCCGCGAAGCCTCATCACTGATGATCAAAATATGACTACGCAAGGAAAGAACTATTGCCGACTTTAAATAGTAATAAAAAATAAACTGCAGGATTACAAATGGAGAACTTTTATTTTCTCGTCCAGAAACACTAGATAATTTTATTACAACTAAAACAATTTAGTGCCCCATATATGGGAACGGGATTAAACGTAAAACGTCTTCACCTTATGGCCTATATGTTAAAGATACTTGAATGCAGTAGTTTTTTGTGAGCATGTGTGCATGTATGTGTATATATTTTTTTTCTTCTCAACAAAATATACAGGTGCAATATAATTAACTGATGTATGACCATATGAAAACGATTTTAAGAAACCTTTCTAAATAAAACGCTTTTCTTTTTGCTTATTTAGATGACAGGTGTTTTTCATTTCTCAAAACCACAAGGGGGAGCTAATGTGCAGACAATCAAACAATCAGCCGTTAGAAGGGCCATTCCTGTGGAGTAATGATGAAAATGTTGCCTGTGAGATTGAAGAGAAAGAGGAAGAGAAATAAAAGAAAAACTACAAGAGAATTTTGCACTTGAAAATATATGTTGCACTACAGTGGTGGACATATACAAGAAACCAAGTGTATTGGAGCACTGCAAGGGATTCATTCAATTTTCCAGAGCTTAGGACCTCAGAAATCACAGATGGAATTTTTTTTTTTTTTTTGTGCTTATGGGCATATGTGTGTGTGTGTGTGTGCGTGTGAAATATGGTGTGTCATTATTTTACCCTGATTCAGTTCCAACTTTTGACAGGATAATAATGTCAGCCAAACGACACAGATGGAGTATAGCACACAAACAATGGGGAAAGTAAATGTCAAACTCAAAAGTGTGAGCAATCAGACTGCTTGACTTTTACAGTAATCTCGATCCTGCCTGTTCTCCCCGTCTGCATGTATATAACCCAAGTGCAGTGTTCAGCGGAGGAGTGTCAAAGAGGTCATTTATCATGTTCGAGCAGTCCAGTATTAATGCTTTGAAATTCTGCCACAGCACAGTGAGTTACAGGCTCTGTAAATTATATCTCCATGCTAGAGGTAAAGATATGCTTAAAAATCTTCATCCTGGAAAAAATATTATAAACTTTTATGACACAGAGGCGTGGGTTCAATGAAACCGCTATAAATCTCCAATCATTCTGAACCAAAAAACAGCACCATGCCTTCACCAGATGACTCCATCAGGGGTGTGTGTGTTCATAAAGACCAATCCCTCGGTAATACACGCAAGGACTAAGAGCCGGATATCTGAGGTTTCTCTCCTTTTCTGTTTTAGATTTGGTCTTTCTTTTCTTCACCTGCAGAGGAAGTAAATGATCAAATATTCACTTGCAGGCCTGAAAAGTCCCTGGAATCAATAAGCAAACTACGAGAGAAATATAGTTTCAAATGACTACGTTTGAGCCACGGCTGTAAATAATCACATGGAATTTCCTGGTTTCTAATGACATTTTTTGCTTGCTGTTACTGAATGATTAAATCGGTGATATAAATTGTGTTAGCAAGCCAGACTGACAATTTAATAAAAATGCCGTAAAGGTTTCTTAAAGGGATAGTTCACCCAAAAATGAAAATTCTGTCAGTATTTACTCACCCTCACGTTGTTCCAACCCCATAAGATCTTTGTTCATCTTGTGAACACGAATTAAGATATTTTTGATGAAATCTGAGAGCTGGATCACTCCTCCATACTAGTCCATATATGCTTCTTGAGGGATTGAAACTTGCCGACCTCGAAATGTTATTAAAGACAGCGTATTATCTGTTGTTGTACGTCACACACATCACATGACCAGCGACGGCCAATAGTGAGCCTACGTGTGACGTAGCTCTACGCAATTACACTACGTTAACTAACTAGAGGCGCAAAGAGAAGGAAGCAGGGTTCCCACACCTTGGTTAGTTTCAAATTCAAGGACCTTTTAAGGACTTTCCAGGTCCAATACTCTCAAATTAAAAAAAAACTTAATGAGGGACACATTGTTGTGTGTGTTGTGTCCAATAACAAACGTTGGGATACCATCGTACTAGTTTTGTGCGCGCGTGAACGTCAAGGCAACGTACAACACAAAGTACCTCACGCAGGAAACACAACGTAACACGTAAATGTGCGTAACTAATGTAAATGAAGAAAGCTAATATGCTTAGGCTACGAAGTGTTGGCGAAATAACATATTAGCGGACTGAAGGGAATAATATGGATTTTTTTTCCAGAAAATGTTTTGCACAAAATAAATTCAAGCACTTTCAAGGCCATTTATCTATATATGTTTATTTTCAAAAACTTTCTAGGGCCTTGAATTTTTTTTTTTTTTTTCGGATTCACAAACTTTCAAGGATTTCAAGGACCGTGGGAACCTGAATAGTTGAAATAAAATAATTATTTATATTAGTTTTTGCACACAAAAAGTGTTCTCGTCGCTTGATAAAGTTAATATTGAGCCACTGTAGTCACTTAGACTATTTTAACGATGTCTTTAATAACTTTTCGAGGCTGGCAAGTTTCAATCCCTCAAGAAGACTATGGACTAGTAGGGAGGAATGATCCAGCTCTCAGATTTCATCAAAAATACATTAATTCGTGTTCCGAAGATGAACGAAGGTCTTACGGGGTTGGAACAACATGAGGGTGAGTAAATACTGATAGAATTTTCATTTTTGGGTGAACTATCCCTTTAAGGAGTCAAAAGAAACTGGTTCTTAATGAAATACTGCAGATAATATTAGACTATTGATGGACTAGATCCTGTTTAGTCAACAATCAGCATGTGGCCCAGTGGCAAAGTGCCCTTTCATTTGTGCTACACCTGCTGTATCTTTTCTCGGTCACTATTGACTTAAGCGTGAAAAATGCTGAGCATAGAGACAAGTCTCGCATTTATGTGCTGAAACAATTAATTAAGAGATGTACGAATCAAAGGAGGCAAGGGTCCTGTGTTTTTTTTGACCATTTTAGGTTTACGATAAGAGGTTATTTTGAAGGGCATGAATAAGTCAGATTGCCGTGGTGGAGGAACTTGACCTTTCTCCCCGTCACACATTCATGGCCCTCCCCCTCTCCATGCTTCAGTCCGCCACAAAGGCTAACAAATCTTCCTTTGATGCTCGGTGAGTAAGGACACATACCACAGATATTTGGACACAGGGAATGTTGATGCATATTATAACTGATATCCGATCTGAAACATACACACTGACGCATGATCATATCCAACAATGCAGAGCGATTCGGGACTCCTCATGTTGTCAGTTTGTGAACGTGATGGCCCTTCAGATGTGCACTCAGAACATCGCCTCATTGAAGAAAAACCCAGGGTATTAGCTCCGGTAACAGTTCCCCTCTGTCAGATTACAATGCTCTGATTCCAGATCCAAGGTTTATCTTTTGCAAATAACTGTGAAATTGCTTGGCACAAAGTCCTTTCACTCAATAAGCTTTAAATAAGATGTCAAGTGTGGCTTCAGTTAGTGGCTAGCTAGCTGGTTGGCCGGGCTGGCTGAATTTGAACAGGGATTCCACCGAGGTCTGCTGGCTGGAGACTCTAAACACTCTCAAAATGGATTAGCCCCGACCCTCGGATCCACTAATGCATTCTAGCCACAAACCTTTTCAACTCCTCTGTCTCACAATACTGTGTAGATGGTGCAGCAGTTAAAATCGCTTTGGTGGAATCTGAGGAATATTTTCATTTGCTGTTTTGTTTTGGCGTTCCTACCTGTGTAGGACTAACTGGGAGCTGTGCTTCTGCCAGTGGAATCTCAACAGGCTGTTTTCCAGGAAAAAGTTTTAAAGCAAAGGTCCAAATAACAGTTACATAACCACATGTCTAGTATTAAAAGGAACTGTCTGTAGCTGTTACATTTCATTCGGGTCTTTTCAGGATTTGATCCTGAAGAATCTTGCACATTAAAAGACAAGAAAACAAATATTAAATGTAAAATAAATGCTGCTCCAGATAAAATTGATTAACTCACATCAGTGATGATTTTACAGAATGTTCAAAAATATTCATCATAAACAAATCACTGGCGCATAAATGTGATCAATACAAAACCAAACTTTAGAACTAAAAATAACAAATAAATCAAAATAACATACTGAATGTCTTTTTAAAACGAAAGATATTTTGAATCATTTAAATATTTTTCATATTTTGATTAATTTATATTCATTGCATTGAATTATTTTATAGATTAGATTGAAATTGCTATCATGCCAATTTTGCCATCACATTTTCATATCTTTATTAAAATATGGAATAAAAAACATTTATGAGGCAAATAAAACTGATGAAATATTATTTCATTACTTTATAAAGTTATGAAAAAGGGGAAATATTTTGAGGATAAAATAAGATCACAAGGTGGAAAAGCAAAACTGGCATATTTTCAAATGCATTGTAGAATCAGTTAAAATTATTATTATAAAATTACAAAATTGTTAATAATATACATATCTTGAAAAGCCATCATATAATTCCAGTGAAATGTTCATATTCTCTCTCTCTCTCTCTCTCTCTCTCTCTCTCTCTCTCTCTCTCTCTCTCTCTCTCTCTCTCTCTCTCTCTCTCTCACACACACACACACTTTACCCTAAACAAAATAGCTCAGAGGATGATCAGTGATCCCTGGTAAGCCACATTCAATCGCTCCTAAACGGGTCTCGCTTCCTAGCAGAGGAGTCAGAGAAAACCTTTAAGTCACCAGCTAATTCTTGTTTCAGTTGTCTGGCAAAAAAAAAAAAAAAAAAACCTGTCCTGCGCTACAACTTAATACCAGTCAGGATCATGCTGAGAGGCCGGGGCGGAATCAATCTTTAGCGCAGACACCAGGCCCGTGCTTTTGCTTTCTATTTTGTTCCGCCCATTCTCTGTTTCGTTCACTCTTTTGTGCTTTGCCAAGTCCTGCACCAACCAGAACCAAACCTTTCACAAACGCACCCACCAAGTCAGGTTACCACACGTACTTGAAGTCAGGAGATGTGGAAAATTACACTTCCTTGAACCAGCCCTCCACACACACATATATATATACGTACCCAAACAGACAGACTGCCACCCATGACCCCAAACTCTAATCCAATCAATGAGGCCTTAGCTGTCTAATAAAGTGCTGCTCTCATGGTGGAACTTTATCCCTGCAGCTGTGCCAGCCCGTTCTCCGGCCAGACCAGGCTCTCCCTCTTTCCTCTGATCACACATTTCAATATGAATGGAGCCAATAAGGGGGTGGATTAGGGGCTGGTTACTCAGTAAATCCCGGGCCGGCTTTGATGCCCCTGCCGGGTTTGGCCGCCCAGGCCCCCAGTCAAACGGGCAGCCGGCTCTGCCACCTGGCTCAGCCCGCTCGTTCTGTTTGCTCATATGCGCTGATTAAACATGGCATGGCTTGCGTGGCTGCACTGGGCACCAGATGGCGCCGTGGTAGCTTTGCCCGATTGAGCAGGTGGAGGCGGGGCAGGCAGTGCTGGCTGACACGGGCACACATGGTGCGGGCACAGACCTCTGCCAACCTGAGGATGGCAGGGAGAACAACAAACATTCCTGTCCCATAGTAAACTACTGTTCCTGCGCGCACGCACACACACAGGGGTGTCTTTACTCCCCCGTTCCCACAACATCTGATTCCTAACTCCCTCCATCCTCTTATGGCTCTGTGCGCTTTGTGTGTGACAGAGCTATTGCTGATTAATATTTGTTTTACTTCTTTGGGACAGAGCAGGACCCAGCTGATCCTGGGAGACGTCCTAATCCCCACAAGATCCGTGCCAACAGGGGGCATCATTTCATTTCCAACAGGGGGTCAAAATGTCTGTAATGAGGCAGGCAGGGCAAACCGTCAAGTTTTACAGCTTAAAAGTGGCGAGTAAACAAGAAAGCAAAGTTAGGATAACTTGCAGAGAATTTTTCCACAAATGTTTGGGATTTAAATGTGAAATTTTAATAGTTTTGGTTCTTGGAGTCTAGGCTTTCAGTCTGATTTTATTTGCACATTCATTAAGTGCCATGTGTGTTATTGGGACAAGTGAAGAACGGAATACTGTAGGAGAGGATTTTAAATTTGATGTGCTCCACTTCCCTCCCTCTCTCTCTTTCACACACACAGTTGTATTTTAAACTGAGATGGATATGACAGGTGTAGTTTGGGTATATAAGAAAAAAAACAAAACAAAGGTTGTGCTGTGTAAAGTTTCAGAGGTTGTAAAAACACAGCTGTTTTAAGCCAAACAAACTCGGCCTAGGTTTTTATCCACCAAGGAAAAGGGTAACATCTTGTTCAATTATTCAATTATTATCCGATATGTATTACACGAGTTGATTTAAGCAG
Source organism: Cyprinella venusta (assembly GCA_038021265.1). Lineage (NCBI taxonomy): Eukaryota > Metazoa > Chordata > Actinopteri > Cypriniformes > Leuciscidae > Cyprinella > Cyprinella venusta. The sequence goes on along the minus strand of CM075873.1, from coordinate 13,190,848 downwards.
TAAATATACAGAAGTAGTGCACAGAAAACTTAAAGATAATATTTATTTATATATATATATACACGTCCCATATACCATTTGTTGCCACATCTGTAAATCCAGAACGATATCTTAATGTGCTTATTTATATTTATGGCCGACTGCTCTTGCCCCAGCAAAAACAAACGTGGTGTCAAGAATGACCTGGCTTATTGAAAGTGTGACTACAAGTTGAATGTGTGTTTGCGTGTGCGGTGCCTGACACGGAAGGCAGTGTGTGTGGGAGTGGGACGAATGTTGGAAGCTGCTTTTAGCTCTCCATAAAGTTGTCTAATGAATGGCGCCAAACATCAGGACGGCCACACAAATTACTCCTCTCACTGCCAAATCCCTCTTTAACAGATCAGCGTATTATGCTCGTGCTGT
>CM075873.1:12585443-12587943 GCA_038021265.1 Cyprinella venusta | reverse complement strand
GACACTGAGTAATTAACTAGGCGGACTAAAAGTACACATATCAAATATAGACATGCATACTGCAATAATGATTATGATATTAATAAACACTATAAGAGATAAAGATGGATGATGTATTTTTTTTACCAGAACCCATATGCATGACGGTAGATGGACTGCCCCCAGCTGATGTCACAATAACTAATGGAATATAGATGTTAGGGATAGTTTTTTTCCCTTCTGCTGCTTCTTTTTAAAAAGCTGCACAGAACAAGTAAAGTGAAATGAGGGAAAATGTGAAGTGCCCAAAGCCATGTTCTTACACAGATACACAGTAAGTTGGAGCTTGTTATCCATACTGAATTTACCCTTAGATGGAAACCAGTTATCTCTTGCAACCCTATCCCTACAAGTCAGGGTGGCCCGTCCTGGGCCAGAGTCAGATTTCGCCGCCAACCCTGGAGCTCCGCCTGGAGCGAAGACTGTCCTAAAACGGGCCTTCGGGGATGTATGGAAGAGGGCGAGTGTGGTGGTGGCAAACAAATTTGACTAAGTCCGAAAACGTGATGTGAGTTGAAAGCTCCATGCCCTCAGACCTCCCTGGCCAGCCCAGGGAGGGTGGCCCATCCTGGGCCAGAGTCAGATTTCGCCGCCACCCCTGGAGCTCCGCCTGGAGCGAAGACGGTCCTAAAACGGGCCTTCGGGGATGTATGGAAGAGGGCGAGTGTGGTGGTGGCAAACAAATTTGACTAAGTCCGAAAACGTGATGTGAGTTGAAAGCTCCATGCCCTCAGACCTCCCTGGCCAGCCCAGGGAGGGTGGCCCGTCCTGGGCCAGAGTCAGATTTCGCCGCCACCCCTGGAGCTCCGCCTGGAGCGAAGACGGTCCTAAAACGGGCCTTCGGGGATGTATGGAAGAGGGCGAGTGTGGTGGTGGCAAACAAATTTGACTAAGTCCGAAAACGTGATGTGAGTTGAAAGCTCCATGCCCTCAGACCTCCCTGGCCAGCCCAGGGAGGGTGGCCCGTCCTGGGCCAGAGTCAGATTTCGCCGCCACCCCTGGAGCTCCACCTGGAGCGAAGACGGTCCTAAAATGGGCCTTCGGGGATGTATGGAAGAGGGCGAGTGTGGTGGTAGCAAACAAATTTGACTAAGTCCGAAAACGTGATGTGAGTTGAAAGCTCCATGCCCTCAGACCTCCCTGGCCAGCCCAGGGAGGGTGGCCCCTGGAGCTCCGCCTGGAGCGAAGACTGTCCTAAAACGGGCCTTCGGGGATGTATGGAAGAGGGCGAGTGTGGTGGTGGCAAACAAATTTGACTAAGTCCGAAAACGTGATGTGAGTTGAAAGCTCCATGCCCTCAGACCTCCCTGGCCAGCCCAGGGAGGGTGGCCCGTCCTGGGCCAGAGTCAGATTTCGCCGCCACCCCTGGAGCTCCGCCTGGAGCGAAGACGGTCCTAAAACGGGCCTTCGGGGATGTATGGAAGACAGGTTAGTTTTACCCTACTGATGTCCGTGTCGTTGCAATAGTAATCCTGCTCAGTACGAAAGGAACCACAGGTTCAGACATTTGGTGCGTGTGCTTGGCTGAGGAGCCACTGGTGCGAAGCTACCATCTGCGGGATTATGACTGAACGCCTCTAAGTCAGAATCCCGCCACGGATGGAAACTCCTGTTCCATCCGTGACAGACAGCAGCTCAATGGATAGAACTTAAATCCTGATTGACCCACCTAAAGCACATGGGGGGGGGGGCTAGTCAGAAGAGTTGTGCATGAAGTGGTGTATGCGGCCAGGAGACTCAGAGTGCATGATCTCAGTTGAATGTAGGCAAAACGATTAGGACCCCTGATACAACCTGGAAGGGAAGAGATGAGGTGCTGATATGGATGGTTGAATGGATGAGAGTGGGTTGGGAAGGGAGGGTTCAAGAGAACAAGCCAAACAGCACTGTAAGGGGTGGCCTGATATAAGAAAGTTTTGAGAAGTCAGGTGACCTTTAGGTGTGGCCCCGCTCCCAAACCTTGGTTAACTAACAAATTTTAATATCAGCTATTTATTGGACTAGTGTTTTTAAAGATTACAAGCTCATCTTAAATCCACCCATCCATCCCACTAGGGTACCGAAATATCATGAATACCGAGTGCACATTTAGTTGAGCCCTCTATATACTGTATATGTGTGTGGAACTTACATGCTCTTATTTATGCCTACTATTCACAGATTCTAATGTCTTAAAGTCACAAAGATGCAGAACAGGGTTGAAACATACATAAGTCAAATAGCAGAGCAGAAGGTAGACCATACAAACATAATTGACACTGAGTAATTAACTAGGCGGACAAAAAGTACACATATCAAATATAGACATGCATACTGCAATAGTGATTATGATATTAATAAACACTATAACAGATAAAGATGGATGATGTATTTTTTTTACCAGAACCCATATGCATGATGGTAGATGGACTGCCCCCAGCTGATGTCACAATAACTAATGGAATATAGATGTTAGGGATAG